>VYXB01006774.1:0-52563 GCA_013397135.1 Pachyramphus minor
AATTCAAAAAATGTGTTGTAGTCAATATTTTAATACCATAATTGATAGAGTTACACTATAATTTGATGGAAGACTTTTTCCATCACTTTTATTGTGACTATCCTGTTCTCATTTACGTAAAATAAGAGAGTGATGAGGTGGGTGTGTGTTTTCAACAACTGATCGCTAGTTGGGATGAATATGAATATACTCATATATGCCTAGTACCTTGGCAAAAGTAATCATAAGACTTCCAGTATTTTCATGGTAGCATTCCTTTGACAAGTTAGGTAGCAAGTAGTCCCTACAACCGCTGTTAATGTAATTACCTTGAAATCACTCTAGATGGAGAAAAAATTAAGTCCAGGACTCCTACTTCCTGGGCAAATTATCTAGCCACTAGGCTGAGACTTGATACCACCCTTCTCCTTTCAGGACCTTAACCACAGTAATTAAGCACAGCTGAAAGTTTGAGCTTTTCATGTTTCTTGCACTGATGTTATTTGGGGGCAGGGTTTGGCTTGGGGGGGTGGCTGTCTCACCCCACGTGACCAACAATTTCCATGTCACTCACAGTAAGATGTATAGGCTTAGTAATACAGCANTGTGTGTTTTCAACAATTAATTGCTAGTTGGGATGAATATGAATATACTCATATATGCCTAGTACCTTGGCATAGGTACTAGACTTCCAGTATTTTCATGGTAGCATTCCTTCGACAAGTTAGGTAGCAAGTAGTCCCTACAACTGCTGTTAATGTAATTACATTGAAATCACTCTAGATGGAGAAAAAAATTAAGTCCAGGACTCCTACTTCCTGGGCAAATTATCTAGCCACTAGGCTGAGACTTGATACCACCCTTCTCCTTTCAGGACCTTAACCACAGTAATTAAGCACAGCTGAAAGTTTGAGCTTTTCATGTTTCTTGCACTGATGTTATTTGGGGGCAGGGTTTGGCTTGGGGGGGTGGCTGTCTCACCCCACCTGACCAACAATTTCCATGTCACTCACAGTAAGATGTATAGGCTTAGTAATACAGCACTTGATTACAGTTTGGATATCCTGTGCAGCTCTGTTAAATGAAGCTCTAGCAGTAGATCATGTGAACTCAGTTATGACTGACACAAGATTTTGAAGGAATTGTTGTGACTGTTTTTGCAGTCTCTTAAGTAGCAGCCAAGGTAGGAAATACCATTTTTTGTTCTATAGGAGTAGAATAATTTAAAAACATATGAATGAACAGAACTTATTACTCTTCATTGTACCAGATTTTTCTCTAATGAATTTTGGCAGGAGGACCTAATTAAAGTAAATAGTAGTAAATGGTGACAGTAATACATGGAAGCATGTCAAATAAATAAATAGGTATCTTGAAAGACTTTATTGAATGTGTTTCATAGCCTGTTCAAGCTGTAGTATTGTGCAGTGCTGTATTTTGTATGTTGGGTAGTGACTTGTTATTTTTAAGAGATTTTTCTTTTTTTTAGTNACTTTAAGTCTAAATCAAAGCTTTAGTTGTCATTTAGGGGTTTTTCCTCTGTAAAACAACAATATGGCCTGCCCTATTATTTAAGTATAGTTGGCTGGGTTATCTTAGCTGTCATTTTCTTTTGGAAAATATAGATTTCATATTCTAATGCTTAGTACCATGATAATGCTCTCTTTATGTAAAGACATACAGTGTGGATGCACTGTAATCTACTAAGAGAGAAGTAATACTTTTAGAATTGCAGTGCTTGGAAAAGTTCTCTTGGTTTTCTAAGTTTATCAGGAGCACAAGCTCACTACAAGGAATCATATTAATAAATTTAAAATCTTCAGATTGCAGTTCAGTGTCTTCTGTCTGTATGTGTTGTGGTGACTCCAGAATAGCACACCTGTAGGCAGATGTCTTGTGAAAAACAACCTTTTTTTCAAAGGAGAGTTGGAGACTTCAAACTGGTTATTTTAGGAGGAGCCATCACATCATCTAATGCTCCAGTTCAATCTAGCCCTTATTAAAGGTTAGTGAACACAAAAAGGCAACTACCATTTTATCCAGATATTTTAACTCAACAAATTCCAATAATGTAAAAAAAACCTACCAAAACAAACAAACAAAAGCAAAAGAACCCAGTGAATCTTTCTTGTCTTTTACAAGGTAATTTTAACAAAATCCCATTCTGGTTTCTTTCTGTGATTTTGTCTTTCAGTTATATGTTGCCAAAAAAGAAAAAGGTGACCAGGAGATTTGGATGGGAAAGGACTGTTGGGTTGTCTTGTTTATTATCTCTAAGACAATGAACACATTGAATAGAAGACAACATCAAGTAACAAGAATTCAGGGATTTGTTTTTTTCAACACTACTAACTTTGATTCTACATAAATTCCATGTGCCTCAGGGACCTGCTAGATTGGACAGGGGTTAGCCAGTAACTGCTAACCTTGTCTGCATTAGTATTGATTCTGCAAGTTAAAAAGACAGCTTTCTAAATAAGAATTTTATCATAGACCATTGCAAAGTGTTTACCAAGCCAGAGTAAAAAACATCTAAAATGTTCCCTTGTGTCTCCTCCTTAAACAGTGGGATTAATTTTGAATAAATGCACATGCTTTCCATGTGCAAATGAAAAGAAGAGGATCTTTTCCTCTGATAGGATGGTAAGGAGTCTAAACCGAGATACTGAGAGTCACTCAGTTGAAGGCAAGGCAATAGTTTGTCTTCCAACCCTTTTGTTTACTTTTTGTCACTCAGCACTTCTGAATTTCTTTAGCTGCAATTGTCTTTTTCTAATAATTCTTCTGTAATTCAAGTAATTCTCTTAAAAAGACAAACAAAAACCAACTAAACAGAAAAAGTCTGCAAATCTCCAATTAAAGACTGCAAATATTTTGTGTCTTTATGGATGCTGGAAAGTGAGAGGCAGAGTTGTATCCCATGGCTTCAGCCTTATGTCAGGCTTTTCTTCAGTCACTCTCTGGTTTGCATGATTAACCTGAAATTCAGACCTTCATGACCGAAAAGTGAAGGGGGTGTGTGGGCAGAGAGGGACATCTGTTGTGTCTCTATTCCAGCCAGTTTAGAGTTGCTCTTTAAATCATGTGTGCTGTAGTAAGTTGTGTCATTTTGTCCAGCCTACTGCTGAGAATCCCAAATGAAAATTTCCTTCCTATGCTCTCCTTTTCTTAATGTTATCATATTTTCATTTTTATGTCTTCTTTACAAACACCTTTAGTACTCTAGCCACTCTACAGGCTGCTTTTAAAACTTTTCAAATAATTTTATTGGATTGTTTTGCTGAAGGACTTGGGTGTGTTTGTTTTCATTTAAACAGTAAAAGTTTTATCTCAGTCTCCAGGTGTTTATTGGTGACACTAAAAAATCATTGAACCACTAAACCAATGTATCAAGGTAGAACTTGGCCAGCTGTAACCATTTTTCCCGTGGCATTCCCCAAAAGTCACAAAGTGGTAAATGAAATCCTCTGGTCCAATGTCCACCAGCACGTAACCACTTGCCTGTCTCCTTTTTGTTTACATGGATGAGACTACTGTGACAAGTTCTCCTCTTTACCCATTGCTGGATACAGTAGCATGAGGAACAAGGTTGTTGTCTGAGTGAGTCCCAAGATCATTGACAGCAAGCTTTACCTCACAAACAAACTAGGTCTATCACTTAAATATCCTGAACACTCACATATTTTTCTCTAATAGCAAATGGCAAAGTTAAGAGTCTTTTCATAAGTTGCTTCATAGTAATTTATTTGCACATCACAGTTTGTGCATTTTTCTCATCTGTAAAGTAAGAGCAATGTATATGGAGTGGCTTGGGCAACAATATTAGGGGAGAAATGGGATGGAGAAAGCTCAAGGGAATCAGTACCTCATCTTTCTACATGAAAATGATGTTGCAGTAGTAGTGATATTGTTTTTACTGAAAGCTATTCTAAATAAATGAAATATTCCACTAGAGGAAATGGAAAGCAAATTTGTTTTGACTTTACTACATACCAATAAATATTGTACTTTCAGTGGTGTGAAAGGAAACCTTTGCTATAGCCAAAGGAACAACTTATTTCTATTGTAAGATATAGCCTTAAAAAGCAAAAAACCCATGCACTACTTTTCTTTAAACAAACAAAATGTCTTTAATGAGGAAACAGACGAAAAAAGTAATTATTTTCATTCAACAACTAATCATTATACCCTTGCTTTTGTAAACATATATTTCTCTCAGCTTAGCTACATTACATAATAAAACATTCCGGTTTCAGCAAATGTGTTTTCTGCTGAGTGTTGGGAAATTTAATAGAGAAGTAATGTCTTATTGATGCTTAGTTTCTGTGACCTTTTCCATCTTGTATTAGTGACATATTGGTCCTCTGTCTCCTGTTCTATAGGATTCTAATGGATAGTATAGAATGGGTCAGATAATGAAAGTCCCTGGTACATTAACTTTCAATTTCATGAATGTCTGAATACTGCCTGGAAGATGAATAACAGGCATTTACTTCCTTTTGCATTTTAACATTTATGACCTGGTTATGATTTTTTTTTTTTTTTTTTACTGTATTACCTCTCAACAGGTCCTATATTATCCTATTATACTGTGTGCTTCTGCTTTTTGGCAAAGACCAAATGTAATTTCCAGAGAGAATCAGAGAATGTCCAAATGCTGCTAAATGAGATAGTCTAATGCCTGGTTTTTTATTAGCAAAGGCAATTTTTTCCCAAATTTGTGTTCCTTGTTAATAAGGTCTCACTCAGATGGTTTAGGAAAGCAGTTAGGCTTTGATAGGTGTTGATCTGTGACTAAAAAAAAAAAAGGTAGGCATGATATACGGAAGACAGCCAAGGATAGGGATTGACCAGCATTTCTAGGATGTATGCAGGTGTACATACAACATTAAACATATACATACTATATTGCATATATGATATAATGGGAAGCTGGAAGTAGTTAGATTTCATTATTGCCAGTGTTAAAAGAAATTGAGAAAGAACTGTTAATGATACAACTGAGGGTACGGCAAAGTGGGAACTCAATTAGTCTTCTACCTCTTAACAATTTATTAATATAGTAGTTAGTCTTCACACAAAGTATATAAGAACTGACCTGAAACTTTCTAGATAGGACGTTTAGACAGTGTTTTAGAAGACATTACCTTGCAGGTCAGAACAGCTGCCGATTTCAAGAAGCCTGTGCAATGTCAAGTTCTATAGAAACAGGTAGCAGATGTTAAATAACATTGGTTTAACATATGCATGTAGAATCTTTGTGTCAAAAACACTGTGCAATGTTTTCAGGCGATGAGAACAGGATAGGAGAGTTCAGCTGCATTTATTCTACTTCCATTCAGCTGCATTTGGAAACTAGAAACAAAGTTATTAGTGTCAGCACTCTTTTCATCCATTGAGATTGATGGATATAGTTGAGTAGAATGGTTAATAAGATCAGAATATAGTCTGTGCACTATGTCTAAATAGGAACTGGACTAGATTTCCTCATTAAAGAGTAGTCTGTGGTTTCTGTTCCAGGACCAATATATCACTAATACAACCAGTCCAGGCTGGGACTACTGAGAAAAGGATGTTTCTCCATGATGAGAAGGAAGAAAATCCACAAACATCGTAGATTTAAGTGAGGTTTTCTGGAGGGAGGTATGAAACATGATGCTAAAAGCAGAGTAGGTTACGTCAGTATGTTGTATTGTTCTGTGGCTGCAACAGCTGAGTCAGTTCTAAATGCATCTTGGAGACAAATTGATTGTCAAAGATTTTTCAATTCCCAGCATTAATTTTATTTATAATCCCAAAAGAAGAATTCAAAACATTCTGGAGCTGGAGATCCCATTCTTTCTCTGAAACCCCTTCATGTTTGATTATTTCAGACATGAGCAGCATGTGACAGAGTGTGAATTTAGCAGAGGTTCTGTGGAACTGATCATAACACTCCTGCAGTGGTGTAGGCACTTTATAACTAACAGTTTGACAGACATTCTTATTTAATAGCCAAAATTGTAAGGGGAAAAAAAAACCTTTTTTTTTTTTTTAAACAGCCCATATTGATATTTTTGCCTTCTCCAAACGTGCAATCTAAAGGCTAATGGGAATTTAATAATGCAGTATGAATACAAAACACATTACATATTTTAGCAAAAAAAAAAGGAAAAAGGAACTTTTCTTGGGCAGTCTGTATGTAGGAAGACCAAACTTTGATTTCAAAGCAAGAATTGGGAAGTAACTTCTGTGTTGTGCCTTTTGATTTGGTAAGTTTTAAAGGTGCCTGTTTAAAATCAGTATTTTGGGAGGAAGGATTCCTCAGTATGGTTCCTGATCACTGTCATTAGTAGTCCCATCTGTTGCAAGAGCAAGAACTTCCTTCAGAACAGCTGCTGATTATGCAGGTGCTGCCTCTTTTACAGGGGTTTACATGAAGTAAACCACAAGTGTATATGCACAGGGGGCATCTTTTACCTGGATTTAGAGGATTACTTCATCACAGGTAAAAAAAATTTGCAAAGACTGTTGCAAGCACTGTTTAACATTTGAGACCTGACCAGCCATAAAAACCTGTTCATGAATTTGCATGTGTAATAGGCTGCCTCATACAGTAATCTATTATAAATAGCTACCTAACTGCTTTTATGGTTAATGCTATTCAGCATCAAACAGGAAAGCTGGTGTTTGGAGGGTTGGTGCATGTGCATGTGTAGAAAATAATTAATATCTGCAGTTGTCCTCCTTCCATCCAGGTCTGCCTTGGAAGGATCTCAGCTGGGGCTGTGGGGTTGCTGCCACCCCTTTCAGGACAAACCTTTGACTGTCACCATAGTAGATGACATTGCCAAAACCAGGTATAATGGTACTTGTCTGGAGGTAAATTCTACACAGTACAGATGTCATCTACTTCCCTAGTTTAAAAGGACAGTCTGCCATATTCAATGTGAAGTAGAGCAAATCTCTGATATAAGGGAGAGAGAGCAGATTAGGCTACCATCTGTAATGAACTTGATTTACTTGCATTATAAAATGAACTGGATTGCATCAGTCGGTCTTGATCTACTCTTAAAATTTCATTTATTTTTATACACAGGCAAAAAGGTATAAAAAGTCATCATTTCAATAATATAATAGGCAGCCTGAAGCAACATGTTTTTCCTAGATTTAAGAAAGAACCAATAGAATCAAAAAGAGATAATTTACAGTTTAATTTTCTTACTTTTAAAGCACATACAATATAACGAAAGAAGACTATACTGATCTCTACTACAAAGTACACGAGTTCTTTAAAATGAATAAAATAAATCTGGTAAAAATAATATAATAGGCAGCCTGAAACCTATGGTTCCACCAAGGCACATGGCTCCATATGCATTCATGATTCAGATTCAGACAAATATTATAAGGTCCCATTTTCAGTTTAAATGAGAGGTTTAGTTTGTGTTATGCTACACACAGATCTGAGTGACTTTTGAGATGACTGGGAAGTGACTTTTAAGATCACTGGGATTGCCTTACTCTGTCATCTTGCCAGGGCAGTGATCATCACAGCTTTTTTTATAATGATTAAGAGAGTGACTTTTCTCTTTGTCGGGTAAACTGTTTAACGGCCTTGTGAAAAACAGAGAGGAAGCAAAACAGGGTATTTCTGTACCAATACGTTTACATACATCCTAAGTATAAGACCTCTGTGCTACAGGAAGTAGTTTGGGGAGTTTGCAAATAACTTTATATAAATAAATATATTCTACCAAGAAAATTATCCAGCTCAGGGCTGCATTAGAGGCTCTGTCTGTAGCGGCTCTGGAAGGCCCCTGGGTCCGGTTCTACAAAGCAAAGCATCTACAGTAGTCAAATTTCAGTTGTCAACAGGTCTATTCTCGAACCAAAAGTACATCCTGTTTATGTGGTCCTGCTGCAGCCTTGCTAAGAACTGCTTCTCTGAGAAGGTATGGGTGGCTGTTCTGCAGAAATATATGAGCCTGACCTAGGGTAGAGGCTGAAATAGTGGCGGTGGGAATAGAACTGGTGTTTCTTAGAAGGGGTTAGGAAATTCTATAAAACAGGAGAATTCACATTAGAAAAAGAGGGTTGGTAATGCTTACAGACACAAAATGTAACTAAATATTTCCAAGGTGAAACTCCAGGAGGCCAATGTGCTTGGGGAAAGCAAGCCCAGGAGATGTGTTTTAGCAGGGAAGAACTGATTTCACTTTCCAGTGATTACAGCTACAGTTTGATGGATTATTGGTAATAAATTAATTCCTTCTGCCCAGTTCAATCAAATCAGAACACATTAAATGTGGAGATGACATTTAACTTCCATTCAACAGAACTGGGAAAAATCCTATGGCAGTTATCATATTTCTCTTATTTTGTTGGAAAGCTCCCTTTAACCCATATTAACATCTTACACTAATTGAGAAGGAGGTAAAAAATTACTTCATGGATCATTCAAAGTCTGATGATGCACAGTGACATAAAAAGGTTTTCTCTAAAGATTCACTGACTGATTATTTAATCTTTGCCAGAGCCTTCTATATTTATTTCCAGGCTTTTTTAAAAAGACTTCATTGAAAGATGTGATGGTCATATCCTAGAGATACGATGCCAGAGAATTAACAGTGAATGTATAATCAATATTTCCAGCATCTATTGATTTATGTCAGTAATTACTTCTGAACCCATAATGCTGATTGTTGTCAAAAGAGCTTTCTCTTTATGGTGTAAAATACTACTTGTGCCAAAGGATTCCTTATTTATCTCACTAAATTAAGTATAATAGTGATAACTCTAAGCAAGTTTTTATATTATATGGCACCTTTGACACTGACCAGAGAGTAATTCATTCAGAAGGTTCCTAGACATGAATTAGTAAAGAAAATAGTAATTCCAGTCAGAGCCAGAAAGCAAAACCCACGGGCTGAGTCAGCCTGGGCAATGCTAATGTAGAATATAGTTGAAAGATAACAAGTCAGCTCTCCTGAAAACTTGCACAGCTCCTCTTCTGGTTTGACACTCATATTTGCGCCTTTTTTTTTTGATTGTTGGTTGGTTGGGTTTTTTTGTTAAGGTAAGAAGCAACAATCTAAGTTGTATTGCTGCAAAACTTTTTACACAAAAAAATACAGCTTATGGAATTTCTCTAGATTAATAGTAGTGAATTTCTCTAGACTAACCGTGACTGTGAAAAAAGAGGCCTGCAAATTTACAAGTTTATTGTAAGTCTGTCCCTGTAAAGTCAACTTCCAAAAACAGGAGCTTTAACTTGCCAACTATATTATGCTTCTTCACTGTGTTCCAAATTTTATCAAAATTCACAGGGAGCTGCAAAGGACTGGAGTCATCGCTTATATGTATACTCAGCTCCTTTCAGAAACAAACCCATAGAAACTGTGGCAGTCTATCCTGTAATTGAGGAGCAATATTGAAGAACAGTAGTTGGTACAATTACCATTCAGTTCAGTCCATCTTAGAATATTTATGGAGCAGCCAGAGCTTTATACCTGACTTAGTTGTAATAATGTTGATTATCACTGTGGTGATTCATCTCTTGGACCATTTGAGTATTTGAGCATTCACCTATTGCTTAAATGTGTTCTTTTATTTGTGTTAAACACCTTCTTTTCCTAGCTCATTATTTTTTTCTGTTAAAAAGATCAAGATTTTAAAGGAAAGGAAACTTAAACTGAAAACAAAATTAGGAACATGGCCTATGATTAATTTAGACATGATGACAAAGGCCATATGTTAGTGCTATCAGTATTACAAAACACTAGAGCTGAAAAATGCTTAATGGAAGTTGTTAAACTTTATTTTTCTGGCAATATTTAATACTGACAAAAGATACTGTTTTAAGATTAATGCATACTAGCCCATACTGTTTTAAGATTAATTGTTCAAAGTAGCAGTGTCCCTTGCACAGTTGAAACTAAGCATAAGCGTATGAAAGGTCTTTTACCACAAAAGTTACCAAATATATAAAAAAAGTTTATAGCAGAAATCCTCTGGATGGAAAATGCTTGTCCATTATGTGTTTTCCCCATTTTTCTGAGTTAAAAAAATACAAAGCAATATACTCTTATAGGTCACTGAAGTTAACAAGGGGAAATGCATGTGATGTAGTGAACTTCTGTCATTCAGCATTTAATTTCTGATGGATAATGCCCTTCTGCAGTCAAGGACTGAATTAAAACCCTTCATATTAACTTACATTATTAATACTTTAAAAAGTTAACCAGCAAAAAAAAAAAATAGTGCTGACAAAATTGTTGAGTTACAACATAAAAACAGTCTTTCCTTTTAATCAGAAATGGAGGTAAATATTTTAACCACCATGAACTGTGGCTTTTCCTGAGAGAAGGAGAGCTATGGTGCTAGCAAATAAGGAGGAGAGAGAACATCACAACCTAATTTTAGGATTCTTTTAAATTCCATTTTTATAGATATAGCCTATTTATTGTGGGGAAAAAGAAACAAAACCAAAAATAAACTCACCCCAAAACAAAACAATAAAAAACCAGCAGAACAACACCACTACCACCCCAAAACCAAAACGCCTTTAATAGCTCCAGAAAGCTTGAAGCTGTAGAATAACACCCCTCTTTCTATGATGCTTCACTTTGTGACAGCCACAGCTTTTAACAACTTTTGCCTCACCGTTAGAAGGATTTCTCTGAAGGCTGCAGCCAGATGTGTATTGCAGCTACAGCTGAGATTATCAGGTTCTGCTGCTACAGCTATTATATGAGACTTCTTCAAAGAGAAAAGCTTCTGTTTTGATTAAGAACTGCATACCTTGAGCTCTCAGCACAAAGTCCCAGTTGCCTAATAGAAAGATGGAGGTGGCAGCTCTCAAAAAGAGATGGAATTCTCATATGATCCAAAAAAAAGTACGCAAGACATTTCATACTCACCTGTCTGCCTGTACACCAAGGTTTCCATTCAGGCTGGAGATGAGGGGTTGCTAGGGGTATGTGTATATTTTGCCAGGATATAGCATCCATTATAGGCAGATCTTTCCCTGCCTGGTGACCATCTAGTATATCTTGGTGTTCCTGAAGACCATGTTTTTCTTGATCTTGAGGAAAAGGCCTAGTGGCAGATGTTCATTTGGATTTTACTCTTGGACAATTTCTAAAAGTTAGCACCTCTAGAATTAGTAATTACTTTGAAGTGTTCCTTCCAGTAGAATTAATTTTTGAGAGTTTAATATATCTGAAATACATCTCTACTTTCAAGGTTTGACACCTTTGTTTTATCACCTTGCATATGGCAAATCCAGGGGCAATCTCTTCAGTAAGTATAGAAGAGTTTTTCGTACTTGTGAATTCTGGGTTAAGCGAATGAAAGCTAGAAAACAAAAAATAAGGTTTGGTTGACAACCCATACTGGCCTAAGGAAGGATTAAAAAGTTGATATTAAGACAAAGTGCTCATAGGTATAATTGTTTGATGAGTGCAGAGTGCTAGCTGAACTGCTCCTAAAAATAAGCTGCTGTTACTGAGAGTGATAAATGGGCGAAATCCTACCTTTGCCAGCCACATAAAGATGTCTAGCCTTATACTTCATCAAAGGAGTCCTAGCAAACGAGTGCGAGTCAGCAGGCATATACTGTTTTTCTGAAGTGAAACTGCAAAGCTGTAACTAACATTGCTGTTGACTTTATCAAAAGTGTTAGCTAACCTGACAGTTTCACCTCTTGGGAAAGACTTGGTAGTAAGCAGTGCAAGTTAGCTTGACTTGACTTCTTGTGCCTTATTTTGTGCTATTGCTGCTGCCTTTCGGCTTTTGTGAGGGAAATTGCCCTTTTCCTGTATTTTCAGCTCTAGCTGTAAAGCAGACTGTGATGAACAAATTTCTACCCTGAAAACCTAATACATTAGGTCTGCTTGCCAGCAGTTTGCTAGCTGCTATTAAGCATGAAAATGGTGTCTTAGGGTATGATCAAGTTTTTACCTTAGCTTTATAAATATTCATTATCTTACATTTTCGCTAATTGCTCTAGAGCAAGAGAAAATGTTAATTTTTAATCAATAATACAGCATTCTTGAGAACATTTTACAAATTAGGAGTTCATTACAGTCCCAGCATATGTTGTTAATGTTGTTTGTTACATGCTAATTAGTTTGGATTTTTTTTTAATCAGGAGTAACACTGGAAGTACCAACTATGTAACTGGCATTATGCAGAAATTTTCCAAGCAGAGGTCAAGTAAGAGCTTCCATATAGAAGAAGCAGGATGTAGTTACTTGCTGTTCAAATCTATGAAATCAGTTAGCAAGGAAATTAATTCATTTTCCTAATATAGGTTAACCAACTGTATGTGTAATGCTCAGGAATTTCTTCTGATTAGTGATTTCACCATTTTGAGGCACCATGGTTCTAAATTGATGGGTTTTTTGAAGGTTAAGCATTTTAAAGCACAGAGATTTATTCACGCAGACTATCAATTATTTTGATATCCTTTGAATTAGCATTAAAGTTGAGGGTCTTTGAACTGAAAGGATTTCATTAATTGCAGGCAAAAGATATGGAGTCCATAATTCCTTTGGATGTAACTGCCATGAATCTTGAAATGTGGCAGGAAGAGTCATTAGCAGAGTGCCATTCACATTGGCTCATCAGAAAGGGAGTTTGATGTGATTGCCTCGAGCAGAGTACAGAAGGTCAGCACGGGCCAATACCCTCAGCTAACAGAAATGAAGGAAGTTCACAGAGCTGCATGACAGCTAGCTCCAGTAATCCTGACTCCTCTGTCTAGATGAGTTGTTTCTCTGGGAGAAACCTATCACCAACTGCTCAAGGCTCTTACCATTTAAATTCTTAAAGGGATTTTATTTTTTATTAGGTGACATTTCTATAATATTCTACATGACTTAACATTTTTTTTAGGGGTAGTAATAAGGTTCAATTAGAGATTAAGGATCGAGACAATGACCTGGTCCCTCTTTCTACGTGTTTCACTTCCAGTTTTTCTCTGTGTTTAATGTTCTCCTATAGCTCTTGTGTAATTTCACATCCTGTTAAATGCAAACAGGAAATCTTGAATCTCTGCGGACTGAGAAGTTATGTGACAGGTCAGGAAAGGACATTTCTTCATTTAGCAGAGTGAACTTGGGCACAGAAAAGATGGATGCATGAGAGAGAGAGCACCAATCACAAATTCTCAATTCCCTTGTGCTTAAACTTATTCTATTGGTGCAGGACCAGGAGAAGAGGCATACTTCAATGACTGGAGGGATTTACCTTTCTTCCCACTGCATTGCTAACATGGATGTTAGTAACACTGACAGAGTGACCCAATACAATGAACATGGGAGATATCTAGAGGGTCTTTGTCCAGTATAAGAAACTTGAAATTATGCCAGTGGGAAAGAGAATATTCCTCTAAATTTTTGCTTTACATCTTATCCAGCATCAAAAATATGATATCTGGAGCTGTTTCAGCTCTTTCACTATATTTTGATTACAAAAGTTTAAATCTTAACCAGTTCAATATTGGACAACAAATACTTTAGTCTTTATATGGCAGTTGAAATTATATATATGATTTCATGCCTCCTGGTTGAAGTCTTTAGAAGGGGTATCTGCCTCACTATTCCCTGCTTATTAATCCCTCTACTGCCTCATGTTACTACCACATTAGTGTTAAAGTGAATATTCCCCAAAACGAGATGTTAGATACCAAATTGATCCAAGTGGTATGGTTCTGTCCTATTGCATAAGACTTTATTCCTACAGAGAAGTAAAAGTAGGAGATTAAGTTTTCTAATCATCAGTTATTTCTGTTACTTCTGTAGAACAAATGCAGTTTCTTCATATGACGCTTACTGGTCTCAGCCTCTATAAGAAGGTTATTTGAAACTGGGATTAACTGAACTATCCACTTGATTCATAAACATTTCAAATTTCTAAACTGTTAAATCTGGCAGAGCTGGAGAAAGAATGAGAAATGCCTGGATCTGACTGATTGGTAGCAAAAATTGCTCTCATGTAAAGAATACAGTGCAGATAAGGTTCTTCTTTTGTTTTGTTTTTAAGGGCTTTTTGGGGGTTGGTTTTTTTTTTTTCTTCCTGTAGTAGTTTTAACTGTGGATGTTACTTATCTTTTAATACAGCTGCCTTTTAAGAACTGTGTGAGACACATCCAGTACTGGTTGCATAAAAGTTCACACTTAGCCTCTGGGACTGTGAAAAAGTTCAGTTGATAGTTGAAATAAAAGGTAGGTCGCTTACTGCTAGTTATATTTTAAATCTGGTGATACTTTTGGGGAACTACTTTCCATACCAGAAAGAGGCACTTTTCACCCTTTTAATTGGCATTTCAGGCTATATTTTCTCTCATAGTCAAGTCTTGAGTTTTTATGTCTCCTGTCATAGTAACAAAGTCTTAATGATTTCATTCAAGCAGTCCATCAAATTAAAATCTCATGCTGTCTATATTATTTATCCATCTTGTCCTACTATCTTTCAATAATACTTTTGACCAGATATGGTTAATGACTCTTAAACCTTGAACAAAGTTTAAGTCCATGTGTTATTTGGGGGGTTTCCTCTTTATTATTTAATTTAGTATATTAGGTCTGTGCCCCATCAGAGTATTGCTTTATTGATTCAGATTCATAGTGCTGTGTATACTCTCAGATTCAAACCCTCCATGCAAGTTTAAGCCCTAGTAATCACCTCTGAATCAAGAGCAATCAGAAATGTTAGGGCCTGGAAACATAGGGAAGTCACAAATATTTTGTATTTAAGGTAACAGCTTCTGAGATCTTCTGTGTATCTCCTATTTTATTCTCCTCTGGCATTATTTTGACTCAGCTCTAAGTATATGCAGTTTTGCAGGTACTAAATTCTACGGTTTAAAAAGGTGGTAATTTGGCAGCGCTATTGCCAAACAATGGAGCTCCAGTATTTCTGAGCCTTTGAATCAAGACTCAAACACATGCAGTATCTGGAAATACTACTATGGCTGTATGAGTTATTTACCACTTGGGAGCTACTTTTCCTGGCAAAATGCAGTCCTAAAAAAAAAAAAAAAAAAAAAAGTTTGTAAGTGGTAATGGTGACCTGGCCAGTGGTCATACAGCTTGTTCATGTTACTTCATTGCAGTCCAGCAGGGAAGATGCAATAGCTTCATTTTTGTGGGACCCAGAGATGATGAGTTGGAGGGTTTATATATAATTGTGTCTGTGTGTGTATATATAATGTATAAAGAATAGAAAAATCTGATAAGACCAATGAGTGATTTGGTCTGATTTTCTAGTTATCCCAGAAATCCATTGAAAAACCTTTTTTGAGATGTAGATTAAATCTGAACATCAAACCAAAGCAAATTGCATATCCATTTATTCCACACAAAGGAAGAAAAATGCATAAATAATCTTAAAATCAGCTTAGATTTTTTTTTTAATGTTCACTTCATTGCACGTTCCCCCTGATAGTTATTTATTTTAAATGGTTTTGGTTTTGAGTCATAGATTTTAAGCGCATCTCTTCAAAGAGATTTTCAGTATTGTTGAATTCCAAAACAAACTGTGATATAAGTAAAGCAAAGTAAAAACATCTAAGTAATAAAATTTAAATGTACTTGATGTTGTAGTTCACAAATCTCAAATAATTTAAAACACCATTCCTTTAGTTTCTAGTTGTTTCCTTCACTTTTTCCTATTAAAAATGTAATAAATAAGTAGAATTTAAGCTATAAAGCTAAATATATACAGTGCATTTAATAAAAATGTAGTAAAATATTGCATACATTATATACATATTTTCTGTTACTGTAAGCTGATTCAAAAAACTGCAAGTCAAATTTAAATAAATTTTCCAGTATTGAGACCTCTTCAGTTATATGAGGCCTGTTTTGATCTGTATAATTTGTTCTAAAATGGGGTTAGGTGGAAACAGATTTGGTGTTAATTTAAGTTGATATGAAAAGACACCCAACTGAGGTGATGCTATAGAGGGAAATATTTCGATTCAGCAATATAATAGTCCACCTGAGTAATGGTCACTTGTTTGGTTTTTTGTTGCTTTGGGTTTTTTGTTGCTTTGGGGTTTTTCGTTTTGTGGTTTGGTTGTTTTTTTTTATTTACCTTTTGAAGAACAAAAATTACTCAGGACTTTCTTCAAAATATGTGTTATAGAATAAAAAGGAGAGAGACACACAGACAGGCAGAAAAACATATTAGGATTTAAACAGTTTTCCAGTACAAACTTCTCATCACTGTAATATATTGACTTGTCCTGTGGTTGCCCTCCACCTTTGCCTTGTATTTCCTCAGGTACCCTCATTAGGACTTAGACAATTCATAGTAATCTTAGGAAGAGCCTTATTGATAAAGAAAAGAATGAGCATGGAAGCACTCAAAATAGTAAGAAATGTCTATGTGACATTAAAGTGAAGGTTCCAGCAACATTGATTATTTTCAGGTGTTTCAACATTTTCAAAGCCACAAAATGATCTTTCTCAGGCTATCAAAGGTTGATTTAAGGTTATGTGAACTCTTTGTAAGAAGAGTCCTTGAGGATTCCTTGCCATTTTTGATCCAAATGTGAAGCTTTTGTATTGACTGAATTGAAATTTTCATGAGAAGAAATCTTGTAGCATCTTTCTCTTTTATACCTCTGGTTAAAGCTCTGCTCCCCACATCTCAATTAAATCAGCATTGACCTTGCTACTTCCAGTAGAAAACACAAGATTTAGTCTTGTCACTTTTCTCCCCTTCTGTTTTCAAAGAGTTCTTGTGCTCTCCAGAACTGTTAGATCAAATCTGCAAAAATATATCCAAAGCACACCATGTACATATTTCAAATACAATCTCTGTAGTAAGAGTTGCACAACTCAGCATGCTTCTTCTGGAAATAGTTAAAATTGCACAGAAGTCCATCAAAATTAATTCTTCAGTCCTCATTTTTACTACTTGCTAACCTCGAGTCTCCCTAAGTTGCAGTGCAGGAAGGTGCTGTGCCACGGGCGGAGCAGAACTTAGTGGCGGGGATTACTGGGATAGGGCTGAAGCAGTACAGGTAGAGCCATAACTGCTTTTAACTGCCAGTTGAGAAAGCAGGTGTGTGTTTTCTCACCCAGCTCAAGCAAACTGCACAGCACACAGGTCAGCCCCTGGGTCTTGTAAGAACCTCTTTGCGTAGAGAACAAGCTGCACAGGAGATATATGAAGACCTGGACACTGAGAAAAGTGAACCCTGCAAAACTTTTTTTTATTTATTTTATTAAATAAATAAAATTTATTTATTTATTTAATCTCTGCAGAAGGGCTTGTGCACATATCTATTTTATACAAACACAGAATACAGACCTACTGGATCCTAAAGATGGAGGGATATTTTTATAGAGGTGTAGACATTCCTAAATAGCGAATGGATAATACAGTTATAATTGATTTGAAGGTACTATATTGTCTGTATTATTCTCTCCATTTTATAGAGCATTAAAGAGAAATTGCAGTATATTTTGCATTATGGTTATTCTGACTTTCTAAAATAGACTTATCAAGTAGTTTTAACTACTTTAACTGCTTATGTTTTTATATTTCATATTTTTTCTTCTGTCTAGACAGGTGTTTTATTTTTCTTCTCTGCCATTTTTCCTACTGGAATTTTAAAAATACTTTATATGCCATGCTGTATTCCAAGAGTAAAATAAACCAAACCCTCAAGACCACTCTATGTTAGGTTTTCTAACATTTATTCTTTAGCTATTGTGCAATTTTCAGAGACATCTATTACCTGAAGGGCTTTTTCTTCCTAAGAATCAATTCTGTGTGGTTAGGTAATTCAGAGGCTTGTTAAACCTTGGTTGGGGAGGACTTTTTGTTTGGTTTGATTTTTTTTTTCTGTTTTACTGTTTTATTTGGATAAATATTAAAATCATGTATGTTATGGATGGGATTCCACAGTAAAAAATGTTACTTCAGTCATTCTCCCCAAAACTACAGAAGTCATCACCCTTTCTATTTACAAACCAAGTAAGATGTTCTGGCTGGCAATTTTTCATCTTTCTTGCAGTCATTTAGTATATATGAGTGCAGATGTTTTTGCTGAGCATTGTCTTTGATAATATGTGTATTACACTGGGGTTTACAGGATCAAAGACGGAAAGACCCCATAAATTCTCTATGTCCTCTAAGCACTTTTTTGCCTCCAGTCAAACTGGAATATGTATGTGGGTTGTAATTTCTTCTGCAGATATTAAAGGGGAATAGGAAGAGTTAATATTTGGTTTTCATTTTACTAAAAATTTTTGAGAGAAAACTGTGGCCAGGTAAAAGCAGAACAAAAAGAAAAAATCTGGGACTTAGAAGTTGTCCAGTCATAGCCTGATCTGTGCCTAACAGAAATAGGTCATGTATTCAGGGGAAGAAATATAAGAGCAGCAGGCATTTTTGCCAGTTTGGATTGCTTTGTTCAGTTGTCATTAGCTGGTACAAAAAGACATAGGATACGAGATGCATATGTATAATATAAAGCATATATTGTCTAACTCGCACACAGAAGATAGGCAGGATTCACTAGCTATTAGGCTAAGCATCCATCCATAAGCACTGGCATTAGCTATTAGGCTAAGCATGCGGCACCTCCGGCCAGCATGAGCCCGGCAGGGAAGGGTCAGCCTCTGCAGCCCCGGCACTGGCTCCGCAGCGCTGCTGAGCTGCCGTCTGCCACCAGCTCTGTCATCGCTGCTGTCACTGGCAGCTCGGGTCTGTGACCCGATGATTCCCAACTGATTTGACTAACATCCATGGCTTTTCTATTTAGGAATTTATACCTTTCTGTGGCAGTGCAGCTTTCCCTCTTGAAGGTTAGCTTACCCTTTCCTCTTGAATTCTTGCACTAGTGATAAGTCACAGCTCAACAAGTGTACCCATTTGTAATTTTTATTTTCTCATCTTTCTACTCTTTCAGACAGCTCTTTTTTCCAACTCAGTAATTTTCTCAAAAACCAGAGGCACATTAACACAGTTGGGTTGGATCAGATCTGGGCCTCCAATCCTGGAAACGCAGACAGCCAGGGCCCTAGGAGTCAGAGGGGAACCTTACAAAGCATCACTGGTGACTTCTACTCTAGCCTTTTTTTTTTTTTTCCTGTTAATATTTAGTTTTATCAATTTCTGTCAACTAAATAATTGTGAACATTTTGTTTGTGGAAGCATAGTATTACATCCTGCTTTCCTCCTTGTATCAGTATATTTTTAGGTTAAGCTGTATTTCTGTATTGACCTATTTCATCTTTCCCTAAATTTTTCAACCACTGACATTGTTTTCTTTCCACAACCAATTTCAGCTTATGCTGTAGGTTTATAATACAAATTCTACAACCAGGATATGTATGTGTTGCATGCGTTACAGAGGAAAGTAAGTTGTATTTACATTAGGGAAATGGAAAATCTGTGCTTTCATTTCACAGCATAACTACATTATCTTGCTGTGTTCATAGAAGTAGTCCTTATAAACATGTATTTATGTAAATGCTGAAAAAAACCCCAGATATTCAGTGAATTTTTTTTCTAGTATAGATTTACATTTGGTCCAGATTCCTTTTTTGAATGGAGATTTCTCTATTTCAGTGGGTTTTGTATATTTATGCAAATTACTGCTCAAGTTACATAAATTTAGTTTGAGGTCATTATATGGATAATTTGTTACTTAATAAAGTAGTTTGCCAGGTTATAAGACATTAATCCTCCAATAGGTCTTTAATTAGGAGAGATGAACTAAATAATTCATAGCAAGACTTGGCCTGAAAACATTTATACTACACAATGATACCATTTTACATGCAATGATAAATTGTTTTGGTGTAGTCTGGAAATAGCTGGACTTTATTACTTCCAAGGTTTTAGACATCTATGATAGGTTCTTTAAATGCATTAGATTGGAAATTCATACAAAGGCTGAAAATATAGTTCAAGTCCTTAGGGTTAAAAAGCTGAGATGAGAGGGGAGCATTCTGCTTGCAGAAAAGAGCTGGAAGCAGCTGGAAGAGGAGAGGAATGGCAGCTAACTAGCATGCCCAATTCCCCAAATATTATTTTGCAAAACTGAGGGGGAAATCATTAAATACTGAAAATGTCATGGTTTTATATTTGAGTAAAAGGAATGTGCTAATTACTCACCTTTTGCACATCTGGTCAATTAGATGGAAGAGGTGGCTGAGAAAAGAGCCCTGAGTAGTTTAAAGATCATACAAATGCGTCAAAAAAAAAAAAAAAAGGCAAGATGTTTTTCTATTCTGAAATCACATTGCAGATGAAATTAACTAAATTAAAATAATTTCTTAGGCTGGAAGGAAATGTTATTTTGAAAAAGTAAACACCCAGTTGAAATAAGCCAGATGTTTTATGGGTTCATATGGGATCATATGTCATTAAGTGATGTCTTCAGATGATTAGATTGGTGAATCATGCTGCTATTGAACTTACATCTAGTGGGAAGACCAAATACCAACAGGCTATAGTCATATGATCATATAAATCTGAGAAAAAATAATTTTAATAAGAATATTTACCAATTTATGCCATGGAGGAGGTTATTTTTTTTACAAATTAGATACCACCTTGAACGCTTGAATTGGGAACTCTAAAAGATTGAAATTCACGAACCCAAATCTGGAATTAATCTGTGTAAATGGTCCTTTTGAGTATGGACAAATACCTAGTTTTTTCTTTATAGTGAAGTTGCTGACCTTTACATGTTACCTCGCAGTTGGAGCACTGATACAGTGCTCTCAAATTCTGCCTTTAGTTTCCTCTGTAGCCTGAGAAGACTCAAATGCAGGTTGCTACCTTGCAAGAGGACATCTGGGTTCAGTAAAAGGAGCTTCCCCATTTTGCTGAATGCAACTGTAGGAGACCAGAAAATGAGCAATCAAAAGGGAAAGTAATGGAAAAGATAAGTAATTTGCAGGTAAATGGCAGTTTGAACACCATACAGACTGAAAAGAGTGTTTTATCTATGACTTCTTTCTGACTTTTTGCTGTAGATAACTACAATGTACCTATCAGCAGACATCGAGGTTATGCCTGTTTAATTTATTGGTACATATACAGCTTGTGGAGACTCATGGAAGTTTGTGAAACATCCTCTTTGAGTCCAAGCCACTATCTTCCACTTAAACTACATATTAAGCTCTATTTTACACCTTGGTCGCTTGAGTTTCAGGTTATATGTCTGTTTGTGAAAGTACTAAATTGAAAATCTCCTCTGGTTAAAGCACTGTCATTAGGAACAGTGCCAATGAGGACAGCAACAGGCATGAAAACAACGAGAGATGTCTGAATGGAAACAAGAAGAGAAATAGCAGTGGCCACCCAGTAGCCACTCCTGCTGGAATGCACATACTTAGCCTCATTCATAAGATTTCACCAGTAATTCTTTGTAGTGATCCTAGGAATTCTCAGAATATTTGCCACCATTGGGATGATTCTAGACTTCTTTAGACAATTTCAAACATATTTAATGAAGAAAAGATCTGATATCTGCCACAGAAGCAAAATATCTCCATGTATTATAAAGAGGTACTGATAGTAAAGATGCAAGAGGCAGAAGAAAAGGAACATGTAGGGTTTCATAATATGGTTAAATCAAGAACGATAAATAGTTTAAAAGTAGACTTACTGATTGTGTTTTTCCAATACACACGTGAATTAGGTTGAGGCTGAACTTTAGGGGTTACATGAGAGTAAAGAAATCGCATTTCACAACTTCAAAGCAGTTGCTTTACTTCATAACCATCCAAAATCAGATGAAGTTTTTTTGTTCCATTTTTCAGTCAGAAACAGATTTTTACAGAACCTACTTTTTAGTAAGACAGGGCACTTAGAAGGAACTGTAGCAAACTCTTTCAATTCATTTATCAAAGCATTTGCAGCACCCATTATAAAACAACAATAGATGTTAACAAAAGGAAGTTAATCTGTATTCTATAAATAAAAAGCTAGAGAACATCAAAGCTACTTGCAAAATCTTACATTTCTTTTAAGTTTCATTCAATTTCCCCTCTTTGCATCCATGTGATGAAAGTTTATTTAAGAAGCCCAGCTACAATATTCAACACAGAAAAAAACAAAACAGCCTACATAAAAGAGAAATAAGAAAAGTGCAGCTGAATGAGGAAGATGTCAGAAACAGCTTAGCTGTCAGTAGCTGTCATATGCTGCTGAGGCAAAACCCTGCAGACAGGCTTTAGTTGGCTACTGCTTTCCTCTGCATGAGAGGTCAGCACCTGGAGCAGCTCCAGCAGCACTGCTGGAAGGAATCACAGGAGCAAGTTCTCTCCTTCCAGCATCCACAGCCCCAGTGTCTGCCTGAAGCTGAGCCTGGATTTTGAATTAGCTGATGCTGCTGGCCAGTGTAGTTCCTCTCAGTTCACTTGAACAAAGCATGAGCTGTTGGCCATGGAGGGCCTGCTTTGCTGCAGTCTAGTCTGCTGTTTTGAATTTGTTCTGAAGGAATTGATTGATAGAAATTATGGTTACTCCTGTGCTCTGTCAGTAGCAGCAGTACCAATGGCTATGACATTAGAGAACAGTTGCCAAGATAGCACTAAAATAGGATCTCTCTGAAGTCTTAAAACTCAAATCAAGAAGAAAAAAATAAGTAAAGTTGATTTCCCAAGACAGAGTGACAGTGCAGGAGTCTAGTAGAACAACTTCCTCTGCCAAGATGAGCCATTACTTGTAAAGCATGCAGGGTAGAGGCAGCAATGCCAGTAGAAGTCAACATGAGCTTTCTCATGTTTTTCCATGTAACCTGGCTGCTGAGTGACAACTTCAGGCAGTTTCAGACATAGCCCAAGTTTCCTTCCCCAAACTGAGTCCATAAAACCTGAGATAGGTGTCCTCCCAGGGCTAGATTGCCTCTTATTTTCTGAAGTGTTTTTCATTGTAAAGCTTGTTGTGTGTTAGTCTACTATTAATGCATCTCAGTTTGCTGCGGAGATTTTTTGAGGGCAGAACAGGTGATTGGTTTGCCAGGTTGGAGAAAACACCAAAACAACTAATGGTAAAATCTTGCACTCATGGCACTCAAAGAGGTTAATTTCTACTTATATCATACATAATAAATCCTGGGAAATTGTTTGAATGTAAGTTAAGCTGACTTGTAGGATTTATGGTCCTTCAGAAAAATTCTTACAACTGGATAAAATGTATACCATTCATTCCTTTTACTTTGTCTTTGGAAAACAAAAAACAACACTGAAGTCAAAGCTACAAGAGCCATCTTCAAAACATTAATTTGTGTTGCCATATATTTCTTAGTTCTCCTCACTCAGAATGTTACTAAAATGAAAAATACTGAGCATTTCTCAAGCTACTTAAGTATATTTTGCATTTCTCTTATTTTTCAAACCATTACTCAGCTGCATGCCACCATCCTAAGTATACCACTGTAGTCATGAGATGAATCTTAGAACAAGTTCATGTATAACTCAAGCAGGATTTGCATATTTTACTGTTTGCAAAAAGCCCTATTAAATATTGGGAGTTGCAAGAAACATAAAAACTGGCAATGAAAGGCAAAAAAAAAGACAAAATAAGCTGTGCCATTCAGAAGCAGCCATGCTGTGCTGAAGTGTGCGCGCTGTGCCAGCTCTCAGGTGTAGCATTACAGATATGGGGAGTGTTTGTACAGTTTATGTTTTTGATGGAGTTTGGTAATGGCATAATCTTTCTTTCCCATGTCAAGGGAAATGAAATGCAGGGCTTTTCTCCTGAACAGCTGATCCCTCAGGAGCCTGAGAGCTGCTCCTGCCTGGCAGGAAAGAGAGCTCTGATCACACCCGTGCTAGCCGTGTTCCCAGTTGTACCTTTTCCCTGGTGAGGCAGCAGAGCGAGCAGGCTCCTGGGAATGCCCGGCACACCTGGCATGCCCTCTGCCACCCCAGGGGCCCTGCAAGCAGAGGCACCTGCTTTTCTTCTGCTACAAGCCACCCATCTCTACCATCCTCTGGAGAGTCTGGTGCTGTGACCCACCTCTGCCTTCGGGGCCCTCGTGCAAAGGAGAGGAGCTGGAGCAAAGCCCCCATGAGGTGGGGAGCAGCCACAATCATGTCCCTGGGAGAGGTGGTTATGTAGAAAGACTGAAATGTGCTTTTGGGCTGACAGGGTGGATGAGGTGGTAACAGGCCTGGCCTGTGATGAGCATGTGGACCTGGCTCAGGTGGTCAGAAGGACTTTGATGCTTTGATGCTATGACCAGGGAGGGTGGCCCCCAAAAGCTGAGGAGGGTACAGGACACATGCCCTGGGCACTGCCACACTCTCCTTGTGGCACAACCACCATGCATGGTATTGATGTGATCTGCATCATTTTCTCGTGTGCTGTAGCCTGCTTGGGGCTTAAGGAGTCAGTGCAAATATATTGCTCAAAGTTTGATACATTGTATAGATGTGTACAAACACCTCCTGGGCAGCGGGATTTGGTGAAGCTTGTTTGCCAAAGACTGGGGTGGGAGGAAAGGTGCACAAGGGAGAGCAGGCAGCTGGGCAGGCAGCAGGCTCATGGCACCTGCGCCACCCGCCTGCTGTCCCACCTGCTATCCACAGCCTCGTGGGGCTTCTGTGCTGCTTCTGAGGCTGTGTTTTGGGGAATGCAAAGATTAGGTGAACATAATGCCTCAGAGGGACGTGTATACTAGACTTTTAAAGGAGTTCTATCTTCCATGGAGAACAGTTCTGTCTCTATGAATTAGAAAAGGCAGAAAAATACTGATTTAGTAAATAGACATCCATTGCTATTATCTGAACTGGGGTGTTTACACTTTATCCTGGTTGTAGTCTGAAGAGCAGTTTGAAAGGATGCCTCTTATTCTTCCTTGTTATAACACTGCATTAACTTTTGGATAGAAATAAATCAAGTGCTAATGCTGCTTTTGTGGAAGTACAATATCCATGATTACTGGTAGTTAGGGAAATAATTCACTCTGTTTCAGAAACTCTTGACTCTGCCTTCATTTACTGCTAGTTGTCAAAGACGAGATACTGTGTAAAATACCTGCATAATAAAGTAATCTGTAAAACTCGTGGTTATATTCAGAAGACACATTCAGAATACTCTATGTTCACATCATTAGGTAGCATATTGTAGCTCCATGGCTCAGGTAGGTGCTAAATTTGCTCACCAATATTCAGTGTTTCAAAAGCTTAATTAGCATGGAAAACAGAGCTAATTTTTAAACTGCCTTCTGGTACACTTTCAGAAATGTTTCAAAAGTGAAATAAAGCTAAATCTGCCTGTGCTAAGCCCCTCAAGGTGGTATTTCTTGATGGCTCCTGCCAGACTTCTGCACAGTCAGATCATCTGGTGGATTAAAGTTGGTCTGTAATTAGGCACAGTTACCTGCATGATCTCTGCTACATGATGGCAATCATCCAGTAGCAACTTTAACCTTTACAAAGCTTCCTGAACTTTGTTTAAAAAATTCAGGTGTAGAAGCCAAACTGCTAATGCCCTTCTCCTCTTTACCCATGTTCTACTATCTTAGACCTCCTTTTACATACTGAGAGTTCTTCTTCAGTACCTTTCAGTGTGTTCAAGCTGTATCTCTCTGAGATGGTGTCATCCACACAGATTTTCATGAGAATTCCCATGAGCAAGGAGTACTATAAAAATGTGTAATAAAGACTTAATGGGAAGTTTCCTGTGCAATCTATGTTCTCTGTCCACCAGGAAAGCCATTTAACTCCCCTTTGTTTGATATGACCTGACTCCAGCTATTATGACACTATAATTCTTGAGCCACTAATGTTTATCTATGCAGTATTTGTTTATAACCTTGCATGGGGATCTTTTCTCCCTCCTTGGCCTCAGTCATTAAATACACTGGAAGTGCTGATGAAGGAAGCTCCCTGAATATATTTGTTGGAAAAGAAGAAAGAGGGAGATGAATTTTACAAATAGATGAAACATTCAGCAGTCTCTGGTTTGAAATACATTCTGCAGCTCTCTTCAGACTGCATTGTTTGGGCTTCCTGTACAGAAGTGATATGTGCCTGGACCTAGTCTTGGTGCAGAGAGCTCTCCCTGTCCCTTGATATAAGCACAACTATGTGAAATGTAGATTTAATTTGTCCCATAACAATATCAATAATGAGTAAAATTGCTAGATGTGTAATTTCTAATACGTCTTTAATCATATATTCTATTGTAATAGCAAGTAATCAATCCCTCTAAAATAACTTGGATTCATAGAATTGGTTAGGTTGGAAAGGACCTTTAAAGATCATCAAGTCCGACCATTAAACTAACACTGCTAAGTCCACCACTAAACCAACTCTCTAGTGCCACATCTATACATCTTTAAAATGCCCCCACGAATGGAGATTCAGCCACTTCCCTGGGCAGCCTATTCCAGTACCTGACCAACCTTTCAGTGAAGAAATTCTTTTAATACCCCATCTAAACCTCCTCTGCTGCAACTTGAGGCTATGAGGCCTTTTCTGCTTGTTCCTCTTGTTACTTGGGAAAAAGACCTATCTCCCACCTGGCTACAACCTCCTTTCAGATATTGGTAGAGAGCAATAGGAACTCGAGTTACTATTTAGGCTACATGACTACATATGTAGATCTCTCTTATACTGACTGACCTATTTATTTTTGTGCCTTCATTGTATTAATTCAATGGTATTGGAGAAATATTAGGGATGTGTGTGGCCAGATTCAAATGGTA
The DNA here is from genome assembly GCA_013397135.1 of Pachyramphus minor. Classification (NCBI taxonomy): domain Eukaryota; kingdom Metazoa; phylum Chordata; class Aves; order Passeriformes; family Tyrannidae; genus Pachyramphus; species Pachyramphus minor. Next base: position 26,657 of record VYXB01006774.1, read on the forward strand.
AGTGTCCAATATGGCCTGGGATCCCCCTACATGAGAGTAGGGGGAGACTTTTGCTAAGAAGCCTAAAAAAGACATGAAATCTATGAGGGAGTGATAAAGAAGCATAAGCAAGGAGCTGGGTTTATGAAAGACAGTCTTTAGCAGGTGACTTGAAAAACTGGCTGTGGTACCTGCTGGAACCAGCTGTCAAAACACAAAGAATATGCTGGATTTGGTGTGGTAGCTTTTCTCTTTTAATGGTTGTTTTTATATTTTGCAGACTTTTCTTTGTGAATGTGAATAATTGTATTATGTACTACTCTTGCTATTTTAACTGTGGATAAAAGGTGATAAATGTGTGGGAAAGGCAAGAGAAGTGGTGAGAGGCATTACGTAATATATCAATTTCAGGTTTTGCAGATAGTAAATGTGTATAAAATGAAAGGTTTAACTTAAGGTTTAGCTACTGGTCAGTTAAAGTTCTGCCATACCCCCATAACAGGAGGCAGGAAAATCATGCTGGATCGTTTCCTTGAAGACAACTTATAAAAAACCTTTTAAATGGAGACCTCTATTCCACAAATTACTCTTTGCTTATTACATCTTGGTAATAAAAGAAGAACATGTTCACAAGTTGATTAGGTAATTCTTATTATTGAAATGCTGTTTTCAATAAAAAATGACCTTTTCTCACATTTATTGGGAAACCAGCTTTAAGACACATTAAACTGAAGCTTTTGTGCTGGTGCTGAAAAGATGATCTTCAGTTTGTTTGCTCTCTACAACCGTTATTACAGACAGCTGGCTGCTTGATAAGATTTTGGGGAGGGGAGAGGTCTCATATTTTGGTTCAGTCTTCCTGGTCTTTGAGTCTCTGCTTCATGTTATTAAGTTAGCTTTACAAACCCTTTGCTATGCCTAAATTCTGTGCATAAAGAAGGATGAATATGAAGGTTTTTTAAAAAGATTGTGCCCTGAAGATTATGTAGCAGTCTTATAAGCATACTTATATGGGGTACTGCATCAATGTTATCTTTAGACATTTAATAAAATAATTTTATTTTAATTAAGTTATTGTAGAGAACATAACTTCCTATTTTCAAATTTGATTCTTATCTCCATTATCGTTCTATTACTAGTTGCTGTTTTCTAGTAGTGGCATTTTTATGTTAAATAGGCTTCTGGCTCCTTTCTGAATCCTTCTCATCCTGCTAAACAACACTGGGAGTGCAAACAAGGATCTAACTATGTTGGCATATGGAAATTAGGTGGTATTTGAGAAATGCTTTCACCTTCAGTCTTTTATATTTCTTCTTTCCTGCTTAGTGATATGCTTTTCAGATCAGAATTTTTATGTTTGTCTAACATTGTGTTTTTATTGATAATGATCATGGTAAGGAGTTATCTCAAAATATTGGCTTTTGCCATAAACCATTTAATATTTCATATTTTCTTATAGCATTTGAAAGAACTTAAGGTTTTTTTCTGTAGATTAATTTCTCCTTTTTTATATGAAAGTGAAAATGGCACTCTTGGTGAACATTTTAGCTTTGCATTTTTTCAATCTGTAGTTTTTCAATAATCAGTCATCCGCATGTGAACTGGTCATGTAGATTCCCACTTTGTAGTCAGTGTAGAGAAAAAAGGCCTTTCTAGGATGTGATAAAGATCATCCTAATGTTAGTGCCCAAAATACAACAGAAGTGTGTGTTTCTTTCCACTGACAATAAAACTCATGTACAAGTTGCCATTCTCTAGACATTTAAAGTGACATTTCTATCAACCATTCTCTCAACTGTGGAAAGTGCACAGAGATACAGAGTTTGAGAGCATTTGCTTACTGGCAGTCTGTAATGCCTCTGTGTGTTCAAGTTAATTGCTGCGTGGTTTTTAAGTTCTTTTGAAAGAAAAAATTGTAGGTTTGGGGAAAAGAAAGATTGACTTTTAGATGGGTGATAATTTTTAAACAGTAGCTGTGCCTTATGGCTTGATACGTAGGGATGTCGAGATAGCACAGGGAGAAAGAGAAAGAGAGAGGGATTTGTGGGGACACGGCAGGTGACGATAGTCAGGTGCTGAGTAAAGGCTATTTACCAAGTGTTTTACTGCACAAAGAATTCAATTTATTCTCTATGTAGTTACCACTTTACAGTTTTTGGCTGTGATTCATTGTAAGCAGTGCCTGTAGCATGCTGCTGCAAGGGACACAAGGGAGAGCATAACTTCTGTTCTGGTGCAGAAGACTTGAAGAGGTTCATCATTTTTCACACAACTTCTTGTGAGGCTTTGTACAGGATCTTAATGGTGTTGCACTTTACCTAATATTTTGTGGAATACCTCTGTCTCCAGTTTCAAAGAAATACAATAGATTTGGAGAAAGTTCGTTTTTTATGCCCAAATTGCTTGATGACCTGACAGAAGAATGCAACTTTTCTGTTATTGTCAATGGTATATAAGCTTCCTGGGGCTATAAAAGACAAGGGTTTTTTGTTTAATGTGACAAAGTATCAAATGAAATAAATTACTTTTTTTTTTTTTTTAAAGAAAGTCTGTTGAAATTTGGCCTTGCGCAGATAAAATCTCTGAGAAGACAGAGAAAAAAATTTTAATAAAGAGGGAATTCTGTTATTTATGTATTGGACAAACAGGCATAATACCTCCACAGTTAAATGTTTTAAAATGAATTAAGGGACAAATGGTGCACAAACTATGAACTATCTGTACTTTTCTATCACATTAAGTTATCCATACAAATATAATATGAAGGTAGATTGGAATTTGGGCTGTAAATCTCACTGTGTTTACATAAGGAAATTGTTTTCAGTGCAGTATAAAGAGCCCCAGTATCTTAAAAGTAGAAGAAAATTTTTTCTCTGACAGACTGATGTGTTTTGTGGTGTTTGAGATGGCACTTTTTTTTTAAAACAGGAAAATTTATCAGATTAGCTCTCACATAAAACATTTAATTTTTGTGATGTTATCATTACAGATACTACTGTCCCAAAAACTAAATTCAGACAAGTTTTGACAGAAACGTGACTAAATTGCAAAGCATTTCCTTACTTGAAGTATGTGTTAATTCTAGAAACAATTAATGTTGTGCAAGGTCTATAGTAAAACTATTGCACTTTTTAGTTATGCCTTAAAAAAGAGAAACAGCAAAGAAAAGTTTTCATCAAAGTAATTCCAGTGTACAAACAGGAGCTATTAATGTTTGTATGCAGTGTCCTTCATAAGCTACATGAGAACTACGGGGACCAAGACTTATTAATTGTGTTTGTCACCTCCTAGGGCATCATCTGAAGATTTCAGGGTGGCTTTCAACTTTCACAATATGGCTATAGAAGTTATATATAGTGCCAATGAACTGTGTGAAGCAGTCTGGTAGTAGTGTATTTTAACTCTGAGATAAAAACACAACACTTAGAAGATAATAGTTTTTTTCTTTTAAATTTAAAGACCAAAGGAGAATAAGAGTAGAAAAATACCTCAATTTACCCTTAATTTATTCAGATATGTGATTCCGTGAATGGTTAGGATAAATTGGTTATTTAGGTGAATTTCTGACTTTATGCAAATAAAGATTCAATGAGGCAGAAAATGAAAGTTCCACACTAAATAGAAGCTGCTCTTTTTACTCACAGTTAACTGATTGGAACAAGTGGAAATTAAAAGCAAGCTTGGAATTTAGTGACCCAATGATAAGATGCCTCAGTTCACGTAGTTCAAGGGTAGGAGAAAAATTCATCAGCTTCAGGAAATAATATGCAAGGGTGTTTGTACAAGACAGAGAAAGATCAGTTTTTAAACTGTGCGAACTTGATCAGGAGTTTCTCACAGACTCACAAATCTGTTTGAGATATAGATATATATATATAGACATATATGCATGCATATATATGCATTTATAGTGTGATAATTGTAGTTTATATTTTACTCATAACTTTTTTAAAAGCATTTTCATTTCCTGGTGGCATATGAATCTATGAACTTTCTTTTGATCCCTCAGTAGTTCTTAACAAAAAGAAAAGTTCTTAATGTTACATTTCTGGTTTCTTAAAGGTTTACAAAGAGAAGTTGTAAGCTCCATAGTTGAATTCTGTGTGCATGATGAACCATGTGAGGAAGAACATCCTTCTTACTTGGTTGTTGCAGCAGAAGTACTAAAGTCATAGTTAAATACTCCAGTATCTCTAGTGTGCAAATGCTTTTTAAAACTTAGTTATGATCTGCTGAGACTATTTTTTAATTTATACTTTTTATGATTATATAAGTGCATCTCCAGAGAGAGGCTTTAAAATTAATATTATTTGGGCTTTTCAGTCACGTTTTTGATAGACTTCATTTTTCTCGGTCTTCTTTGTAGTATAATTTCCCTCAAGTAATTATATAACTTGGCAGACTAACCTTCATCTAGTCTCTGCTGATCTTTCTCAAGCTAGAAACAGATTCATAGATAGATAGTGACATTTCTGTCTGATGGCAAAAGTCTCAGTTGAAGTCCTAACAAAGGATTCTAAAACCTGCACTAAAACTTAGACTTTGAAATCCTTTTCTGGGTCATACTTCTTAGTAGGGACACTAACAAACTGTTAGTGAGAGAACAGGTGTTCTAAAGAAGGCAATCGCTACTTCCACACTTCCCCTCACCTTTTTTAACTAGCACTTTGTACACTGTAGAGATAGAAATAAAGTTGAAGGCTGCAGAATTCAAAGTGTGGAGTTTTGTTTGTTAGTATGTTTTAAGTTTGCTTTGTCGGTAATGCATCCATATTTACAAAGATGCCAAATGAGATTATGAGAGTACAGAATTCAGCTGAAAAAATTATGGAGCTTTTTGTTATAAATTCAGGTGTACAGTTGCAACTGGCATAACCAAAAAAAGGGTCTTATAGTTAGGAGTTCCTACAATATATATTTCTTTCATAGATATCTTTATGATTCTTTGTGACAAAAGTTTAAAGATTGCATATCAGCAGTCAACATCAACAAAACATATTGTTTGTTTAAATTTGATTTGTTCTTGTTTTAGTAGTGCCTTTGCACTGTTGATTACAGACAATTGCTTCTTTCCTATCAGAAGGAGATTACTACCAGCCAACAAGGCTTTTTTTTTGGTGTTTCTTTTTTCCTTTAATGATGTGATTTGCCAGTTATACACTACTACTAGCAGGAACTGGCAGTGGTATTACCTATCACTGAGTTTTATGAACCTTTACCTGTTACTTACGTGGTTTAAAATATAATAATAAAAATTTATCTTTTCCCCTTCTAGGCCTGTATCTAACTTCCACTTAATTTAGAAGGAAAGTTTAACAGACAAGGGTCACTTTCTCATAATGTGTGTAATCCATAAAATAATGAATAAGGGCTGGGAGGGATATTTTTGTTTTTATTCATATGCATTTCTACTACTCTCTTAGAAACCATGCTTCAGACAACTGTCAAATCTGCTCTAGTTTTTCTAAGGTGGTAAGTAGAGAGGAGACACAATGCAATTAAAGAAAATACTTGTGGAATCTACTTGATGTAAATCAGTGCAATAGTTTCCCTCACTTAACACACATCACCTGAGAGGTCTCATCCTTCCAGAGCTCTCTCTTAGAGCTTTTTCTCTGATGTGCAGACATGAGACCGTGGTAAATGTTTGATGATTGTACTTTGCTTTCTGTTGTATTCAGTAGAACTTTTCAAGGAAATAGAATATAATCCCTGTGAGTTTTCAGGGAAAGAGCTTTTTGATCTTTGATGGATAGAAATTTTATCTGACCTAAATTTTTGGAAGCGACTAATGCTTTGGGGAATTGCATTTTCTAAAGCTTCAGCTGAGGTTATGTAAGGAGACCTCTTATGGCAGATGACTGCTAACAATTGGGGAATTGACAAATCTTAAGTGATCTAAATTGGTGATCTGAATATTCATGCCTTAAAAATATATGGAATGCAGTTGATTATATCAAATTGTGTAACATAAATACATTTTTTCAGTATTGCAAAATCTACTCAATTATTAACTAGTGCACAAATATGTGATAACACAAATTAAGGCAGGATTTTTTTTCTGTTCTGATTGAATTGCTGCTCATATCTTTCTCTTTCTGATTCATTTTATGAAAGAGCTGGATTAAATTTTATGGGAAACAGACATTAGGGTATGAATAAAAATGTAAATGCACAGAGGTCAGAAAAATAAAAAGTAGGACTCTTGTGATCTCTGTCACTTTTCCCATCCTGCATAGATATGCATTATTTTGTTATCGAGACTTGCAGTGCTAAACATATGGCACAAAGGAGTTGCTGCTGGAAGAAATATTTTTGTTGTTTGATTTTCGTACTACTTTTTTCTTTTTTCAACAGGAGGTCTTCAAATTTTTTGCGGGTTTTTTTCCCTGGTTAGTGTAAACTCTTTTCATTACGTTCCATTGAAATTCCATCTGGTCACCTTGGAAAGAAAATGTGAGTAAAGAGATATTTGCTTTGAAAGGGGATAGAGAGATATGGATGTAAGGTTTCTGTAGTCTCTGACGGAATAAAATTTGCAGGCTTACTCCTACACTGACTGAGTGGCTTTGGGTAGTGGTCCTGCAGACGTAAAGCAGCTTTCCTAATTGTGCTCGTTGAAGCCCATTTTTCACACTGGTGTTTAGAATTTCAAAGAAATACATGCCAAGGAAAGCTGGGTTCTCTTACACAGATTAAACAGTCAGGAACCACACTTCTTTAAAGGTGGTCCAAAGTCTTTAAACATTCCTGCATTATTTTGCATATGCTGTATAAAATGTGTAAATCTGTTCTTAGAAAAATGTATATCAATGCTGAAATAAAAATATCTATATGTCCTCCAATTAGGCAATCCATATATACCTTCAAAGCAAGTGGCATGCTTCATCAATGACATTAAAAAAAAAAAAAGCTATCACTTACAGAAAAGAGATTTAGCCAATCCAGCAAGATGTTTCCTAAGTTATTTACATCTTTTTACATATTGTTGAGAAGGCAGGAGTTTAGTGAAAAAATGTAAATATAATCATCAGAATTAAGGCTTGATCATTTAGAGAGCTAGAAATGTGTCCTTGGTCTCCAAACTCTTCAGAGGGTTTCATATTTGGTAGCTTTAGAAGTGCTGCTATACTATAAGTGAAGTTAATTTGTTGTATATGAGAACTGACTGACATGTCTACAAGTGTGTTGTAGAAGCAACTGCTGAAAACCAGATGTTGATTACATTTGATGAAATTTAATTTGATTGAAGTTTACATCCAGAAGGACTGTGTATCTTTTGATACTTAGCATATCCGTATCCCATTTAAAAAACTAGCTTTAGTAGTTAAGACAAGATTTCTAAATGTATGGGATGCCTAAAGATGCAGTGAATGCCTGGCAGGATTTTGGAGTCACATGCATTTGAATGTTACTGGTTGGTGACATAGCTCCTAAAATTTGACGCAGAGGGAACAGTCTATGTAAAGATGCAGCCATCTAACAGTTTGACCATATTCTGACAGTAGGCACTCTGAAAGTGAAGGGAAATTGCAACTTTTAAGCCTACTCTGTAACTTAGAAAATCTTCTCATTGTCTCACACACTGAAAATTGTTTTGCACCTTTATGTAAGATTTAATGGCAGATGATAACAGAGAAAAAAATCTGGATAAAAAGAGAGATGCAAATACCCTATGAACAGAACTCTCACTCACAGGGAAAAGAGAAAGGATGCCAAAACAGGTGGTATTTTTGCAAATTTGGTTTACTTTAAGAAGCTTTTAAATCTGAAAGGTGAGTGCAGAATTCAGCTGAAAAATAAGAAACCTCAAAACTAGCTGTTAGGATTTACTCAGTGAGGTGATTTCTTGTTGTTGAATGCTACATTCAATACAATAGCTGGATATATCCTCGTTGTTCTCTTATCACTTTTTCCTAAGTAAATTTGTGTGAAGAGCTAAAGAAACATTTGCCTCCTCTTGAATTTTTTATTCCTTATAGCAACCTTCCCATATTTAAAAGAGGCCTATAAGAAAACTGGAGAATGACTTTTCACAAGGGCATGTAGTGGTAAGACAAGGAGGAATGGCTTTGAAATGAAAGAGGGTAGGTTTTGGTAAGATATTCAGAAGAAGCTCTTTACTGTGATGGTGAGGCACTGGAACAGGTTGCCCAGATAACTTGTGAACGCCTCATCCCTGGAGTATTCAGAGCCAGGTTGGATGGGACTCTGAGCAACTTGGTCTAGTGGACGCCTATGGCAGGGGGCTTGGAAGTGGATGATCTTTAAGATACCAAATCACTCTATGATTCTATTATTCCCCATATAAAATTCCATAACAATGCTTTTGAACGTGAGATTCCTCTCTAAACATGCCTGGGGAGAGGGGAAGCAAGTTAATGTTATTAATTATTCAACCCATCAGCCTCAACAATCTCGTAGGATTTAAAAGTCTTCTGCATTATTAGTTCACTTTTATGATCACCAAAGTAATTATTTCTTGTTCCGTAAGTCGGCATAGGAAAGGTTCTTGTTACTCTTGTGGTTACTCTTGAGTGTACAGTCAGCTAGTTTGGGGAATTTAAGTCAGCAACATCAGTGTAAGTTGTATATACTCTTTTTAGTTCTTTCATGCTGTTGTGTGAAAACAGCCCTTCATACTTCGAAAGCCTCTTTTTTGGCTTCTGAATACAAGTCAGAACTGGAGGAGGCATAGAATGGAAACTAGCACATCTCATAGAAGATTCTCATGGCCTCATGGATTCTTTGATCAGGGCTATCAAGGGATGCATCTTACAGGATTTAATTTAGTTCACTGTGTTCAAAGAAACTCTACATAGATGTGTACAGAAATGTCCGGAAGTAATATTCATTTGATTACCTTCAATAATAAACACTGGTAATTTGTTGCAATTATTACACTAAAGCACCTATAAAAGCCCTAGTTAAAAACACCTTTTCAGTTAAGTTCTTGTTTTGAAGTGATGTTGAGATGTTCATAACTACTTTGAAACTCTTTTATGTCCACGGAACCATTGGACCAGCATAAAATATGAAGAAAGCTATAGAGTTACACCAAACATACATTTGTGAAAGAAAATATGTTTTTACTGATATTAAAATTATTCTTTCCTTGTATCATGCAATTGTTTAGATCTTTAGCTTATATGAAAACTGTTAGTAGCATTCCATTATTCCTAATCCTGAATTCAGAGTTTTCTCCTGTACAATGTGAGCCATGAGAAGCACAGTCTAAGCTGCAGTAGCCTCCTTTGTTATATGACAACTACTGATCCTGTGAAAGGGCTGTGTCATGCTGCATTGTATATCTGCATTATTTCTCAAAGAGAATCACCATTCAGAATAATTAATCATAATCAGCAACAAAGCAGGAACAGGGTCAAAATACTGACTGATTTTTTTACATACACATCAATATCACCTATTTATTGTGCAGTCAGGAAAAAAAAACAAAGTCATTTTTTAGAATGAATGCTTTTGTAGCTTGGATCCAGCAGTACAAGAAATTTAAATGCAACTGCTACAGCTGGTTATTCAGGCCTGTAAGTTGCTGGGGCGTTTTTTAGTTCCCTATCAGTGCCAGTGACATATATTGGCATCACAGACTGAAATACAGAAATGAAAATAGAATTTGAGACCAGCATGTGTGTGTTAAAAGCACTGAAAGAGATGTCCTTAGCAATAAACAAGAAAATAAGAGGGAAGAGTATGACAGGATTTTTTTTATATCCTTCAAACATGCACAAATGCTATAAAGCTACACAAATGGAAATAATAAAGGGGATGATTTTACCCTTAGGCTTGACTCCAATAACTGATAAAAAGTAAGAAGAGGAACAAATCTGATCTGATTACCTGTGCACCGAGGACTGAGGAGTTGGAAAAAGTTTATGACTGATTTAACGCTGGATACATTAGGAAATCAAGCTCAATGCAAGACTATTACAACATGATGCTGTATGCTGGTTATCCATGTAGATAAGAACCAACCACCTGAAGGCACATTTGAAAGTAAGAACTAGGTGATTTGTATTTAATGGGTCAGAGCACTCTGAAAATGTTAAATCACCTTAGTACTACTTTAGTAGACATTCTACTTGAAAGACAAAATGTTTAACAAAAGTAAATAAACGAGCAAAATTATTTCTATTCTTGAAAAGTTAATGAAAATGGATCTTAATCTTTGCCACTTTCGTCCTTACATTTCTTTTTTGTTTGTTTTTTGTAAACAAATATAAATAATTTCTGACAGAAAAGATTTATTCCTGACCTTAAAACCAATGTTTTATGCATCATTTACACGCTATACACCAGATGTTGTAAACACAAGCTTTGATAGCTTGGAAGCATAGGTTTTTGAATGCAAATATATCAATGTTCTAGCTACTAAAACTCAAGAGGGAGTACTACTGGGACATATCACATATCACAAATGATTGAATCAAACCAGAGAACAAGTGAATTGCTCCTTAAGTAACTGCAAGTCATGTAAGGAAAGGGAAATATTACTGAAAGGCCTCAATTTGCAACAGGCGTGCTAGAAATTATATACAAACAACATTTTCTACAATTGATAGAAATGTTAACCTCTATAATTTTTTAAGCTAGTAAAGTTCTGTAAAATACCCTTTTGAAGTTGCAGTATTTCAGAAAGGAGGGAAAAAGATATAAATGCAGGACAAAACCTCAAATAAGGCCTTGAGTAACATATACTTGGAGGTAGCATTTCAATGTCAATGAATCAAAACAATTTAAGCTCTACATTAGAGATTCTGGAAGAGGTCTAAATTCAGTGGACCTAAACAGTGAATGCCACATTACAGTTTTGGCCATTAGAATTTTCATAATCAATGTTTATCTTTAAAGCTGGTAGAGGTGACAAGTGGCTCCCTATTTTTCCCTCTCCTCTCTAGTATTTCTCTCAGCTGAATTATTTTAATATTTATATTTTTATTTTGTTTTCCTCTCATGGAAGGTATGCCATGAGATTTCTGAAATACATCCCATTTCTATTCCCAATATTTCAATATGAAAACAAAACAATATAGCAATATTTTTGTGCATGTATCATGAGATATGTTAAAAATACATATATTTAACAACAACAACAAAAAAAGAGCAAATTAGGAAGAATTTATCCAATTTCCTTTCTCTGTTTCTTCTAGTTTCCTTTCTCTGAGGGAATACAGATAGCTAAAAACTCAACTATACTCAGATCAAGCCAAGGTATCAGAAAACCTAGTGAGATTGGAGGAAGTCAGGTACTTTCTCCCCTTATATACTCATCTGACTAAGTTACTTGAAAACTTAGAAATCACTGAGGACAAGATTTGAGATAGGAAAGTGTGGAATGGCCACAGAAATAACTAATTGTGAGTCCTCTTGACTGGAGAACAGATGTGAACTCAAATGCCATTATTTGAAGTGCTTGTGACCTCCTTGAAAATTACTTCAGTGATTTTTTTCATTGCTATAGAAGAGTAATCATTTTTTAGTTCTGCCCTCTGTTCCAAAGTGCTGCATCTTCGGATGTGTAGCATAGAGTGGTCTGGTGATTGGATACTTCCCCAGCATCCTAGATGTTGTGTTTTAATAAGCAGATATGTAAAGCATTCTCTTATTGTTTTTCTGATAATTCCTCACACATTAAGGTTGCTGAGATGGTTTCTAGAAGATTATTAAATTGTTTAAAAGCAACAAATCTGAGTCACCAGGGCTAGACAAACTAACAGAATTTAGATGTAAAGCATGAAGCCACCTTTACGGTTGCTTTATTTTGTCTCAGCAGCCAATATGCCCTTGACTTGATCGGGTCTAACCATCTAGTACAAATTCTTATACTTGCTGCTTCAGTGGGTTTTGTTGAAGATACTGGCTTCTACTATATGAGTCAGCAGCGTTTATCAATTTTTGTATCATGCCTCAGGAGTATTACCACTTACACTTTAATATGACTTTGCTTGTCAATTCAAATCTTGCGGGGTTTTTTTTCAATTTTAAACTCTTATGTTGCTATAACTTACAGGGCTCCGTGAAAATTCATAAAACTATGACTCAGTTCTTAGATAAACGGTTTAGGAAGATGTGACATTTTCTTCTTGCAATGAGCTAATTTATTTTGCAGGTTTTATTTAAAGTTGTAATGTTGAGGAAATTCTAAATAGAAGTTGAGAATTGCCCATTTGAATCACAGTGGGCATCTCAATTCGAAAAAGCTCCTGTAGAGGCTATCCTGTAAAGGTTTAATTCTTGTTCCTGATATGCCCTACAAAATTCTTTTTATATTCGTGTATTGAAATAACACCTTTTTTAAGCTTACTTATGTGGGAAATAATACTTTTTGATATCAACTAATACCTTAATTTGTTGTTCCAGCACCTTCTAATACCCATCAAAAAAGTTCTGTCTCCCGATATGTGCGCAGCCTGAAATCACGACTCCTTGATACAGCCTTTGGTGCAGAATTTTGCAGGCAAAGCACTATGGGAATTTGGAGAATTTGCACCACTCTTCTCAGCTTTGTATGGCCTTTTGGGAACACACTTGCCTCCTCTTTGTTTGGAAGTTCCTTGAAAGAAGACAATAAACCTTTTTCCAGGTCACCCTACTGTAACCTACTTCGAGTAGATACCCTAAATTGGTCATCAGGTGACTGGCATGAAGCCTGCAGTGAGTTCCTGGCATAAAATGCTTTTTGAATGGTGAGCTGATATTTGCTAACAGTGTCTTCCTGTGCAGGAAAGAATGTGTATTCCATTGCCTTGGCTCTTCAAAAATATAGATGCGTTGTGTTATGCCACAGATCACTTAGAACTTTAGTGACAAAGCAGTATTTTGTTATTTGTATGAAAGAAAAATACATGTGATTAAAATAAGCAATATTGTTTATTTTGTATAATTTTTCATTTGAAAGTTGTACGCACTTTTTTTTTTTTAATTAAGACACATTTGTAAGGTATCACATAAAACCAAAATCTTTACATTTATCAACTATTAGCGTATTATGATGTAAAGATGCAAATATTGTACTAGGAACAGCGTTGCCTGTGCATTGGGAGTACCTAACTACTATTTTTTGGTTGGCATTGGGACTTCTGCTTTGATTTTTGGAGATTCTTCTATGTGAAATATGGTTGCAAAACCATATGGTTCTTCTTGTGTTTCCTTAGGCAAACCTTTCTGTCATTAACAAGGAAATTGCAGAGCAAACCCAGCTATTATTGTTATAGAGGGTTTTGGCTCACAGACAGGACTATACAAACGAGAATCATGCTGAATGAACACTAAATCCATAAATCACGCTGATCATTGAGCATGCTGCTGAACAGTAGCTTTCAACATGTTTGAAACATTTTCAACGTTTCAACATAAGTGGCAGTGATGTGGGAAGACTTTAGGGATTTTTTGTTCTCTTCATTTTATCAACCCTATTCTTTTGTTTCCGTATTTTCTTGTCTGTAGACATCACTATTTTTACATGTACAAGTTACTTGGTACACTTCTTTCTATCCCTCCTGCCACCAAGGTACTCGGTGCCATCTCCAAAAGGATACTCCAGGTGCATAGGTGGTAACTGGTAGGTTAAAATTTTTATCAACTGTAAAAGAATAGTTTAATCTAGAGGTTTACTGTGAAGTATTTACCATCATAGGATGGACTCAAAACATCTGGATTTGGAAAATAATATTTGCAAAATTTGCTGCTACTATACTGACAAAGAATTTGTACACCTTGGATGTTGGTTATTGCAGTCTGTCATGCATAAACTGACACAAAAAGGAAAAGCAGAAGGAGTTCTAAGAATTTAATTTACAGTATATGATAGAGTTATAAAATTGTAATCTTGTTTTTTATGTGTATAGTTTTCTCTAAAATGAAGTTTATGGGATAAAAAAATATAATGAATCCCCATATATCCCTTTCCTTTATTCCAAATTTATTGCTTTAGAAGTCTTCAGCGAGAAGCTGTTTATCTCAGCTCTGTGCATTTTGACATACGGGACTCATGTGGCTTCATTTATTTAATCTAGAATGCTTGTGAAGGAAACACCATTTGCAACTGTGGGTATTTAGAAACATAGTGTGATAATATAAGAGCGGGGTATCTTCTTTACTGTATGGTCTTGATTTTTCAATATTTTTACTCTTTCACGAATACAATAAAGATTTAGGTAAAATTTGTAGAAATTTAGTATAATTCTTTTGAAAACATCAAAGTGAGGAAATGAAATAACATGTTTTTGTATCTATGTATATATAAATGTGTGCGCACACACTAATTTATTAAATAGCAAGTTTCAATATATATAATGCTCTTATTATTTACAGATGATAATTTCAGTGGAGCTTCCTGAGGATAAAGCCTTAGAGTTGTGTAGGTTTTCTTCTGTGGACATGTACCCTTTGACATTCCATAAACTGCATTTTGTATTCAAGTAACAGTGTCTGGAGCATATTAATACTATAGAGAAGCTAGATAAAAGAAGGGAGCTGCAATACATTGCAATACATTGCAGTGTTACCTGTGTTACATTTATTGTTCCAAGAGTAGAGCTGAGGGCATTAGTAAGCTGGCCTGTTGTTTAGTATAGGACAGCTGGCAGAGGTAACAGACTTGAGCTGTAGGAAAAGGAAATTTCAGATACCTTCTTAAAGGTGGGTTTGGGGGTCTTTTTTTGTTCTTCCACAATGCCCAGTGACTGGGTAATCTTACATTTTCCTGGTGTCAAAGTTAGCTCTTCCTCCTTCTTTGTGATCTTAATTACAAGCCCATCGCAAGAACCCATTTAATTGATCTTGGTGATGTTTATAGTGAAGCTCAGTATATTGCCCTCCTTAAATACACATTAACAATTGGTTCCATAAATTGGTCTGTTCCCTCTGGGCAGAGCTGTTACATCTGGGCTCACACGGAGCTGAACAGATAGCGCTGTGTGGACTCTGCTGCCATGGCTATCAGCCATTTCACAGATAACATCACAGCCTGATGTGATGCATGTAAATAGCTCCTTGCCCTGAAAACAATATTTTACTGATTCAACCTTCCACCTCTTTCCTGATCATAAGCACTGTCACGTGGTTTTTCTGCTAGAGGTTGACCTTTCTTGATTATGTAACTGCTTACATTCTTGAATTTTCTGTGCTTATGTATGTGAAAGGAATACGTAGTATATGCTAGGAGCACTTGTCTTCCTTCCTTCCTGAAGCTCTGTGTTTTGTTCCTCCCTCCAAACCCAACATGTCCTGGAAATATATCATATTTCTGGGATGTAGTCTTCTCATCCACCTCTTTGTCTGTTTGTGCAACATCCTTTATCACTTCTAGGTGCCTTGCTGACCACAGGGTAGCTCTGTTTCCCCTTAGAGGACTACCATGACTGAGTTTTTAATTAAGACAGTGTTGTGGTTCAACACCGGCCAGCAGCTCAGCACTACATAGACACTCGCTCACTCCCCACAGCAGCGTGGGGGGAGAGAATCAAAAGAAACCTCATGGGTAGAGATAAAGACAGTTTAATTATTAACGCAAAAGCCTCTCACACAAGCAAAGGAAAATGAGGAATTCATTCCCATTTTCCATGGGGAGGAAAGTGTTCAACCATCCTCGGAAAAGCAGTGCTTCATCATGCATAAGGGTGACTTGGGAGGACAAACATTATTACTCCAAACGTCCTCCCCTTCCTTCTGCTTCCACCAGTTTTATACACTGAGCATGGTGCCATATGCTGTGCGGTATGTCTTGGGTCATGTGGGGTGAGCTGTGCTGGCTGTGTTCCCTCCCAGACTTTTTTACACCCCCAGCCTCTTCACTGGTGGGGTGGGCTGAGAGGCAGAGAAGGCCTTTATGCTTAGCAATAGCAGAAACATCCCTATGCTATCAGCAGTGTCTCCAGCACAATCCAGAACATAGCCCCATACTAGATATTATGAAGAAAATTAATGCTATCCCAATGAAAACAAGTGCAGATATTTAATTAAAATCTATGACCTATATCACATGAATAGAAAGGGGATGTGTTCTTTAACAGCAATGGATGAAATTACTTAGGATGGCCGAAACTTTAGGCAGAGGTTAGGAGAAACTACAACAGCAGAGAACATGTCTCTGAGCTCCCCTGCCAAGCAAACATCTCCTGCCTTGGCTCTTGAGTAGATTACAGCTGTTAGGTCGCTTCTAGCTCCCCTGTACAGACTAAACACCTTGGCTCTGTGTGTGGCTCTGTCCTGCTCTAATGAGCCTGGAGTGACTAGAGAGGCTAGTGAGTGACTCTGCCTTCAGTGTGATGTCCTTGACATATGGTAATGTTTTACCACGCAGTAAAACTGGAGTTTCCAGGTATTTCTTGTCTACTGTTTCACTGTGTTTCATTAGAAACCTCTGTAGAGGTTCACACTGCCCATTTTAATGGTCTAAGTATGTCTAAGTGGCTCCTGACCTTCTCTTCATGACTTTCTGTGCATCTATCACAATGAGGCATAAATGAACTGTGACTGTCAGTAGCAACATTTTTTTAGTAGCAGTGTGTAGCCCAGCTGCTCGCTAATCAGACCCACAGCCTGTTTTACTCCTGAGTGCAGAACCAGAGCAGTTAGCTGTAGCTATGAATTTTGATCAGAGTAAACACCGAGGGCTCATTTGTTATGGAGATAGGTGGGAGCATGACAACAGGCGATGATGGTGAAAAGCAGGGCTGTGTGCTGCTAAGAAATGAGACAGTCAAATAATGTTACACTTCACAAATTTTCAGACACAAAATATAATAGGAGGGTTTACAAAGCTGGTATAATGCAAGTGCATGACATTATCTGGTAGCATTTGGGATGTAAATTTGGGATAACTTAGTGTCTGCACCTACACTGTACAGATAAATCTCTTAGGCAATGCCTCTAATAAAAAATCAGAAAAAAATTGAAAATGCTTTCAATGAAAGACATTTACAAACTGCCTCTAGGTGCACTCAGCCTACAGCTGTTAGTGTCATAAGAACATCTGTATTAAAATTGGCCATTTCATCAAATGGATGTAATATCTGATGTCCAGTTAGACATTGATTTTGCTTGTTTGTAACATTTTCTTTGATTTCTCTTCCCACTCTTGGGGACATCATTTTGGGATTGTACAAATTCCAGTCTTCTGTCTACCACATTGAAATGGTTTAATAAAAGCAAGAGATCTATTTTCTCCACCATTCTATCATGTTCGTTTTATTGGTTAGCTCACATGCTTATGGTAAAAATATGCTAAAAGAAGGCACCTGGGGACTGGTGGGACTGCATTTGAAAGAACATGGAGAATCACAATCTGGGTTAAATTGCTAGTTGGTAAGATACAAAATATTATAGGAAAAAATATTTTGTATCTCTAGGACCTTTATTTTCTCATGTTCAAGCAACTCTCAGTTTTACACTGAAGACTTCTAGTGATAATTAGCTTTAAGGAATATTGAGATCCTTTGAAATTAACCTGGTTTGTTCACTGTTTGCACTGTACAATATTTCTAAGGCTCCAGTGGGCTAATACATTACATTTTAACAAAAAGTTCATCCCTGTCTCCAAAGCTTTACAAAGTCAGTTTAAAAGAACATTGCAAAGTCAGAGGCTCAGACATTATAATGCAATTGCACAGGCTCCCCATGCAGCTTACAGCCAACACCATTTTTGTGAGAATTATGGTGTGCCATTCCCTATTTTTCCTATCCCCCAAAAGCCACTGCCTCACCTAGTACTCAAGATCTTGATGAATTCTATATGGAGATCTAATTCACTGCATGCGAATAATTTCAGTGCCTCCAATTGCACAACTGCCCTGGGTATGTGCATGTGCCTATATATACGTATAACCTCTCAGAAGTGTTCAGAGTTCATCAAAGTTTTGTGTACCATGCAGATTCTTCTGTGACTGAACAACATATAACTGACTACATATAATTTAACAATTCTGCAGATTTTGTTGGGGTGCCATTAGTATAACTCAGGCTAACACACAAGTTCACAAAGATAAAGTCTGACTGTCCAATGAGCAGGTGCTGCACAGAGATAAAAATTTCAACACCAACATTGCACAACCAATACTTTTCCCACTGTGAAATATATCTGTGTCTGCAAGTTTGATATGCTTGGTATTTTGGGGGTTGTATTGGTATATATTAACAGGTCATATAGGTGCCAAGATGGCAGATGCAGAGAATTTACAAATTTTTGTTCAGTAACTTACTGAGGGTCTGTCAGTGAAAATGAAAATGTTGATTTTAAAGAAGACATGCATAAAAATGAAAGATTTCTCAAATATGGACAATGTTTGGCAGAGATTTTATAATCAGCACTGATACCATGTTTCTGTAGCAAAGTTCTGTGAATTGGGAATCAAGTTTTTTATGTAGTGACCAACTTTGTATTGAAAGGGATTCACCCAGCATTGACATTAATTCTGTTCACACTGTCACTGGGTAAAGTACTGAGCAAAGCAGAAAAATTAAATATTTGGTTTTTACTATAAATAATTTTTTTCATATTTGTATGGAAGAATTGCAAAAGTGTGCCAGAACTAGTATGCACAAGCCTGTCTTATAAAACAGCTAATACTTTATTAAAATAATACAGACATTACTTCCTAACCCTCAACTTTACAAAGTATATTTTAAAATAGTAAGTGACAAGCATTTGTCTAGAAATCAAATTCTCGTGGTTTATACACTGTATGTTCTAGAAGGAGTCCATTCGCAACCACTGGACCACTGTCAATTTTTTAAGTGCCACAGTTGATAGAGCCCTCAAAATATGATGAAATTTCGTCCCTGCTGAGGGATTTGTATCAGTAGTCAGTGAAGAAACTCTTGGGCTGGCGGACAGAATCTACCTATCGGTTCTGCTGTAATTAATGTAGAATTTACAATAGAAAACCCAGACTGTTGGTGATGTGTTCAGTAACTCGTGCCAAGGTCTCTTTATCAATAATTCTTCTCTTTGGAAGAGGCATAGTTAATTTCTTCAGTAGTCCATAAATTACTACAGAACTTACAAATCTGCTATAAAATCAATGCAACTAATTGTAAATTAATAGATTTCCAAGTGTAAAGGAGCATATAATAATGTAGATGAATCCTTGAATGAGCATGCCAGTTCTGGTGTCAGGGGTGGGAGCTTCCAACTGTTTTATGTGACATCTTTGAGTGTAAACACATTTCTTTTCCTTTCCCCAACTGATTTAGCTTGCTACTGTAGCGAGTAACATTTCCATTAGCCTCCTACCGTTAAATCGTGGAGTAACTATAATCACAAAAACGTCCACCATGCAAGCAAACTAATAGAGCAGCAACTGTGGTCATAGCTTATCTCCATCTTACAGGCATTTTTTGTGAGTTCACCACAGTTGGTGCAGAAACAAATCCCTTTAAACTGAATCTAATGAAGGAGAGTAAAAATGGTTGGTTGCAATACAGACTAAGGGTTTGTAGATATTCTTGAGTGAGCTTGCTAGAAAGAAAAATGTTGTGTTGTTTCCCTTATGTGCAGTACTTAGCAGCAAGGCAGTGTCCTGTGTGTTGATATCTGGACTGCTCAGGGTTGAAGTGGTAGAAGAGGAATAGTCTGAATTCATGATACTTCAGATTTTATTTAAACTAAAATGTGTGTAGCTGCTGACAGGTTTAGCTGTTTTACAGGCAGTAGGACACAAACAATTTTAAGACAAGAAGAACTTTGTTTATTGCTTGCACTATTTTGCTTCTGGGCTGTAACAGACTGTGTTTGCATATGTGCAATAGCCATAATTTTCAGTGATTTAGCTTTCTTTTTAACTAGAATCAGATAAAAGATAGCCTTAATTGCATAGCATACTAAGCTGTTCTTTTTCTATAATCCTAGTTTTGTAAAGTATGTAGACTTGAAGCTGAAGTGACTCTGAGGCAAGGTTAACTTTTACACACAAGTTTGTTCTGATCTGGTATTTCAAGGTGTCCTTATCTTCCTCTGAGACTGAAGTCTGGAAACTTGGCAGAAAGCCATTCATGCCAGGGGCTTATCTTGCAGCACAGCTTCTCTCTTCCGGATACAGCTGTAACAGTTCATATTAGTGAATTTGATGGTAGCACCCTTAGTACCTATGTGCTGTGGTGTTTGTTTGTGGGGTTTTCTTCAAATAATAGAATCATGCACAGGAGGATAACACAAGGTCTCATAAAGAATAGTCTGGATGTTAACAGATGTAGTAATAGGACATTTGCAATGTGTCACAGTTTGGAGGGAAGACAGGGTTTTAAAAGCTTTTAACGAACTACTAGAACTAAAGTGTGCAGAAAGTAGATGCTTTTGCTTTTCTGCTTTCTGTAATTTTCTCATTTTAATTAAAAGTGAAATATGGGCTTTTTCTAGCAGCATGTTAGGTGATGTAACAGCAGGGTGACATGGAGGGGGGAAGCACAGCTTGCTATGCAGCCCTGCACAGGAGGAACAGCAGCAGCAGAATTGTGAGATTCCTAACTATATCAGATGCCACCCAATCATTCTGACAGCCACCGCAGTTAAACATTTTGGTAACTCTTTCCAGGATGGCTGCTTACAGTTGAGTAACTCTTAATGCTTATATACATTTGTTAAAAGCCAGCTGTTGTTCTGGATGTTTAACTGTTCTGTAGCAGTAAGATAGTGGTAGAAATAAGAGGTACCTTAGAAACAGTATCTGACCTGTGCTCCATGTTCCCAATCCTAATTTTTAAAATGTATCGTGAATATGATTTTTTGTCCAATTTGAGCATTGTTTTAGGGCCTATTTTGAGTCCTTTCTTGTAAACTGTCTCTTTGGGTGAAAGGACACAGAGAAGCAATGTCTTAGCTAAGAGTAATTGCAAATATTAGGCAAAAGTCTGAAGGGAAATTTATTTCCCACAAGGTCTTAGTTTAGTTAGCAATGATACAAGTTTTAAAAAAGTGAGAGTTAATGAAGAGCTTTACAAAGGTTGACGGAGGGGTTTTTTTGGTGTGCTGTCATCTTCATTGTGCTGTTTTCTGGCTCTTGCCCCATCTTCCCTCCTTATCCTTGGGAGGAAGGAGGTGAGTAACAGGTGAAATCTGCTGAATATGAATAGAAAATATCTACAGTGTGCCAGCATCAGTCTGTGTTCTCACACCCAGCCAGGAGGTCCTGGTGGAGGAGCAGTCCTCTGTGGAGCGGCTGGGCGAGTACCCCATCTGCCAAGGGTCCAGTGAGAGTGAGCTCTGTCCCTCTGGACCAGAGCATGGCACATTGTCCCTTTTTCTCTGTAGCTTTATGATGAAAGGGGCTCCGCAACTATGCTGCATGATGCAGCCTTCTCTTAATTAGATGGCATCTCAGTCTCCAAACTAATCGGAACATTAGAGCTGTTTAAAAAAACCCACAAAGCTATGCACTTTAAATATATTTTGGAATGTTACAACTGCATATGAACTATTTAAAATCTTCTGAGAATTAGAGGTTTATTATATAGTCAACCATACTCCGTAGGAAATCCTTTGTTTCTCCTTAACAGGCTTTCAATGTTCCTTATTTAAATGTACAACATCATGTTCTAAATGATACAAATACTTCCTATGATGGAAAATTTAGAAAAGAAGCAGTGCGGTTCAAAGGTGGTATCAATTTTAAATGAGAGACTTTGTTCTTTTCCTTTTTCTTTCCTCCTAACCTCTCTTTTAAGTGTCCTTGTGCATTAAGAATTTCGTGTGGTTGAACAATGGTGTACCCTCAAACTACCCTTTCTTTGATAATGTATGCTAGTATTTAGAAAGGGTTTGAATGTCTATGGGCACATTTACAGTGGAGACAATATGTTCTACTTTTTAAAATCCCATTTTAAAATTCCAGGAACTTTCAGACACTACTTCATTTCATATTTTGTTGAACTGATTATTATCTCAATTTTTGTTTACAAAGATAATTAATTATGGAGGACTTCTGATCTAATCACTCCAGTTACTAAGAACTATTTAAGCAAAGTGGATTAATTGCTGGGTTTATAATGATTTTCACCTGCACTTGACTAAGGCCAGTGAAGTCAGTCCACCCAGTCAGAAGTGGTGAAGCTGCTTCAGGTGTGCACTGACCGAGTGGCAACTTCTGCTGTTGCCTCAGACAGAAGGATTACTGACAGCCCCATGAGGCAGTAGGAGGATGGGCTTTGGGGCTGGAGTAGCTGTCCTGTCCATCCCTGCCAGACAGGGTTTTTCTTCCCACCTCAGTTCTCCCTGTCACCCTAAATCATATATCCCTTTTCCAGTATTCTGAATTTCTGTACCATTTTGGATAAGAGGGATATTGATGAAGATATGCATTGATTAAATATATATGCTGGTTTGTAGTACACATGCAGACTACTATAGTTTCTTATCCCCTGCAGAAAAAACTTTTTTTTCCTCCTTTTTTTTTTAATGTGGGAGAGAGGGGGGAGAAGGTAGAGTCAAAACTAAGTGAAGTAAAATTTCTTGCCTTTCTCTAAATGTCAGATCTGTAACAGAGAGTTCCTGATATATTTTAATCTTCTTTCCTTTCTTTTCTTTTTTTCTTTTTAGGTAAGTGGAAGCTTTCTCTTCCTGACTTGGGGACACATTTAATTGCTGTGGTAAGTGTTCTTCATCATGTGAATATAGGGATCAGCTGTGTGTAATTTAATACCTTAAGCTAGCTGCATAAGTCACGATGGATGGTTTCTAGAAGGCTGCATATATATATACATGCTGCTTCCCCTACCTAAGTTACTGGTATTTTTGAATGCAGAAGATGGTCTGACCTCTGCAGATCTGCTCAGCTGTACGGATTGCAGGTATCCTGACTCATTTTTACCCATGTATCTGTAATTTAGCATTGGTTTTGTTATGTTGTGTTTGGTCTTGCAATACAGAAATTTGTTAGCTGAAGTGGTTTACTTGTTTTTTTCCTTGTCCTCCAAATTTCATATGTTCAGTTATAGAAATAAATGTTGCTTTCCTCATCTCCTTTACCATTATTTCACACTGCTTTGTAGTTCAATTCTGGTTACTAGAGGCTTGGACTTATTGCTGTATGCAATTTTTTAATTACAGATTACTTTATAAATTGCATATGTGTATAAAAAAATTTATTTGAACACTTAGACATTACTTCTTTCAGAGTAAAAATTAACGCTTGAATTTTCTTTTGTGCACTAACTGTTCCTAATTTGTCATAACTGGGTGAAAGTGAAAGGATGGACAATTTTTTTTGGAGCTTGGTTTTTAGATGGTAAGGGTGACATTTTCTACTGAGAGCATGTGAATTCTACAGTGTTTGGGTTTTTTGGTTTTTGGGGGATTTTTTGCCTTAGGAGCTATATGATGAATGAGTGGACTGCAGGAGGGACAAACTTCCTTTTTTGTTTCTGGCATTTTCCTGGGAGTGGCAATATGTGTGTAATCCTCCTGTTGAAAGGATTATGAGCACATGTTCTAGCATCATCTATTTAGTTGCGGCTTGGAAATGAAATTTTGTGTCCCTGTTTGGTTTCTGGTGCCTTTTGGAGAGGTTTGGGAGTTTTGTCATTGTAAGCCTTTATCCTAGGCAGCATATATACTGGATTAAAGAATACAGCCATAGTATTTTAAGCCTATCCATCATGCTTAGTCTATGCCAACAGCATTATTTATATTGATGGTATTTTTGGATGCAATTAAAGAGGGTTGTGCTGGTGTAGAATAGTTCTCCATTAAAAGGGCTTTTTTCAGCAGTTCACCTTTTCAAGCAAATTAAATCAGTTTATTTGTATTGTGATTATCTTTTGTTGTTTTATTGAAAAATATGACAGTGGTAATACCTCTCTTAGTTTTTAAATAATCAAGGTTTAGCACTCTATCTACACCGGCCTGGATATTTCATGTGGAAAAAGTTCATTGTATAGTGAAATTTGTACTTTTAAAAGTTATGTTTAACTCAAGAGATTTGTGAATTATCTGGAGGATACCCAGATGTGCCTTTTCTTTTTACCCCTGATTTTTTGGGGGGTTTTGTTGTTGGGGTGGGGTTTTTTTCCTTGCTTAAGGGAAACATTTATTCAATACCATGCATAGATCAAAATTGAATATATGATTTTTTTAAAGGCTATGGATTATTGCAACTGTAAAAGTAATACCGATGTGGAGGAGAAGCTGGTATAGCAGACAAAATCACGATATGTGATTATGCACATACATAAATATATGTATGTTTTATTTAAAGATACTTTCCAGTGAAACAAAATTCTTCCAGTGTTTAAAGTAACTTAAAAAAAAAACAAATGAAAACAAAAAACCCTCTCAATAGCATATAAGTTTTAAATAGGTTGTATTGAAATAATTTTTATAGGATTCAGTGACATTATGAAGAATGTTGCATACTTGTTTCAAAAATTTTGAATTTTTAGTGGAAAATAAATTCCTTGCTTCAAATGTCCTGTCCCCTCACCTCCTTTTTTCACTGAATGCTTATTAAAATATTTGATGGGGGGTTTTTGGAGGTCTTAAAAAAAAAACTTGTCCAATGAGACAAGTAGAAAGGTCCTAAGTAACTAAAAAAGAAAAAATCCAATCACCCCTTACCAATACAAAAAGCATTTTATTGCCTGGTGATGTAGTCAATGGTCACGTCAACTCTAAGAAGCAGAGAATGTCCAAAGGGAAGAACATTTCACATCAAAGTTGAATAAAACCCCTTGTTGCATTAGTTGAGCAGGGGAAGGAAGCTATTTACATGTGCAACGTTATATACAAGCTATCTGATGAAGAGTTGCCAGTGGTCCATACATAAAGGAAGCTGTTTACTAAAGATTGCAGTTATATCAGTGTCAACTCTAGTTATGCTGAGAATACTCTAGTATTCTTTTTCAGCTTTTAAATTATATCTCGTTGTTGGGTAGGACATTTAAAAATTAATTCCTGGCAGACAAATAATTTTTTCTGAATTGTACTAAATCCAGCAGATTTTACTTTAAATGCCATATCAAGGTCTGTGCCCCATGCTGTTCCAACCCTGTTATAGCTTTCTTTTCTATTGAAGAAGCAGGACAAGAAAGATCAGAGAATAGAAAAATGGGAAGGTGAAGGTCAGTTTTTCTGCTTGCACAGGCTTTTTATGCTTGTACTTTGAACCCTTTTAAGAGTGACAGAGGCACGCATATCCAGATGTTGTTTGAAGAGCTACCTCAAAGGAGGTGGGTCAGAACAAATGACACAGTGTCAGGGCAAATCTGTGCTTGTGGTTTTTTGTGACCATATATAGTCCAACATCCAACCGCTTGGCAGCTGCATCCCATTTCAGGTGTTAATGGTGTACTGCAAAAACACCCAACCAAACCACTCTGTCTTGTCTTTTGGAACAGATATGAAATTTGCAATAACAGATTGCTTCTACTGCATTAATCTGTTAAGTAACATCTAACTTTGCTTTTCATTATTATACCATTGAGACTTCTCTGAGCAGTCTTATTTCCACAGTGGGCTGACTGGAGTTATCTCTCGAAGAGACTTTAGCTTTCACCCAGTGTCTTTCACTGAAGTCAACCATAAAATAAAAGTAATAATCTGAAAGTTTTGAAACCTTTTTGAGTTTGTGTGTGTGCATGTATGTATGTTACAAAGTAGGTTTATAGTACCAATCTAGATAGAGTATTTGTTTCAATTTGTTGTTTTGATGGTCATAATTACATTACTTTTCTAATTATGTACACAGACGTTTTGGGTTGCATTGTTATCTCTTGTAGTCCATGACTTCACCTTTACCTTACCTCATTTTAAGAGGGATTAGTTTGGATTACCTTCCATAAAGCAAAAAGCACATTAGTTGCATTAATTCAGGAGTCCAGTCCAGAGGGATTGTAGTTATAAGCTCATCATTGTACCTTTTAGTCTATTAAATTTCATTCAAAAGGCTTAATAATAAGCTTCTAGCTGCAGCTTCCCCCCC
>VYXB01006775.1:0-23498 GCA_013397135.1 Pachyramphus minor
CATTCACGAAGCCAAGACATGAATTTCCTGATTTGATTGCATGAGCAAAAAACTCATAGAGTGAAAGGAAAGGGAAACTTTAACGCAAGACTTAGATCACCACTTCTGAAATGGCATTACATTGTGTACAAATGTACACAGTGACACTTTCAAATTTAAAGAAATGTATGTTCATCAAACAACAAAACAAAATCAAGCAACAGTACATAAAAGCAAAGAACAAGTGAACTTTTCCTCTGATTTCTAACATGCATAAAACATCATTGAAAAACCTGTGAAATTCAAAGAAACAGTGTAAAATCCTTATAAAGCAACAAATGGCTGTTCTCTTCATAGAATAACTGATGAGTCTGAACACATCATAGTAACCAAGCTCTTGATGATTGGCTTTTATTTTTCCTATTTCATGAACAGAAATTTACATTGGATTACATGGTGATTTAACTTCTACCCACAAAACCACTCCAGTCTTGCATTATCACAGTATTTTCCCAGTGCAGTCCCAAACTCCTAAGACCTACTCTGGTAAAGGAAGGCAGCTCATAGAAGATATGTTGTATTTAAAATATCCAGTAAAGAATGACAAAAAGAATCCCACCATACTCTAAAGTAAATTCAGTAACCAGTATTACTTGAATTGTATGGTATATGTCTAATCAACAAGGGAGTGTATTATTTTAGCCCAAGAAATCTCTTCATGTATATATTTTAGGACATGAACCTAGGTATAAAAATTTTATAAAATTTTTTTTTTTATAAAACCCACAACAAAAATATATTCCAAAATGTGAAGTTCCTAGAGCTGTTCACACAGTATACTTACTTGGAGACAATATATACATCACTAAAGTAATACAGCTACTTAAGCTCTGACACAGGAGTGAACTGAATGGCTTTATATAGGATTAGTAAATGCAAATCACCCAAAATGCAGTACTTTCCACATACTTCTAGACACAAAAGAAGTAGATATAAATTATACACCTCTGTGATTCATACAGCTTGGGTTTATGTTAACCAAATCAAACATTACAGCCTCCAAAACTCACAAGGTCAGCTTGCAAATTAATGAGCATTACGCTGCTATTTAGTACAATTAAATCACACACCAAAAAAAAAAAAAAAGGTGAAAGTAAAGTTGTTATAAATGTTTTAATGGGTTCAGTATAAATTCCTTTGCAAGTCAGTAATGCTAAAATAAAATTTCTAAGCCATTAAATAACATAATGAAAACATTAGTATATATCTCCAATTTTCTAAATAATCAGCATGTGAGCAATCAAAATAAGATTGTTTTTACTACAAGAATGGAAGGGACTTTAGAAATACGGTTCATTTCTATTATGGTCGTAAGAAGTAAAATAAAATATTATGCGCCTGTTGATACGGTGCCAGACATTTGCAGATAAATGGTGAGAGGTGTCTCAGAAATCCACTGATAAAAAAGATAGCTGAATGATTATCTGCTCCCAAGCACTGACGTGAGCAAGATCAGAAGAGAACTGTTCTGCTTCCACTGCTTTGCCAGATAAATACATCGAGGTGTAGAGGCTTCTTCTGACACACCAGAGAAAGGCTGAGCAAACTGAAAGTATTAACAACACAACTAGTCCTCAGAGCACAGATGGACTCATCACACTAACGAAAAACAAATGTTGTGCTTAAGAGATAATGTAGAATATGAATACAGAACAATAATTTCAAATAAAAACACTGTACTGAGAAATTCCCTTCATAAGGAAGGGCTAGAGAGCTTTAAATAATTTTGTAGTTCCCATATTTGTTTGCAGTGAGTTTAATCCCCAAAAGATTTTTGTGAAATAGCAAAAAAAAATCCAGTTTCTGCTAGTTTGCTACATTGTTGTGTGGGCAAGGATGTGGGCACAATCTTAATCCATTTGCTGTACATCTGAGAGTCATAGTTCAGTGTTCTAGCACACACTGGTCATCTATCTATTGCTTAATCATGCAGAGGATGCCCTTCTTTCTCCAGAGACATGATATTCAGTGTTTGGGCAGCATAAAAGGTATGGATTAAGACATTAAGACAGAGTGATCTTGGATATAGTCTGATTTGCATCACACTCAGTGAACACCAGGAAATCATCATGACCATCACTATGATAAAGTAGTACAAGGGAATCAGGAGGAGGTGCTGATTCTGATTTTAGTTTCAAACAAGGGATTTCACACGAAAAGAAGAGGACCGGCTGAAATATATCCAAGAGTTGTTAGCCCATTTTGAGAGCTAAGGAATGAATTAAAATGCTTTGTTCATCAAATCCTTAAGGGCCTACTAATAAAATACTGCTGGGAACATTACAAAGGTAATTTTGTGCAATTTTAATTATATAGTCACTGCTATGACTAGCAGAAATAATAAGATTTGTTCCCTTCTTAAAGATATATCCGGGCCCTATCACATTAGAGGAGAAGGTTTTGCATCTCTCATTTGTTCTGAGGAACATTAATGCCTGCCTTTTAATATACTCTTAAGATACCTTCTGGGAATTAAAACTGATGGAAAAGGAATGAGTCGGGCAAGGTGACTCATTGTAACATCAATGGAGATGAAATACAGTCCAACACAGAGCAGAATTCCTGTGCATCTATGTATGAAGTAGCAGGTTTATCTAAGCTACAGAAAATGTACACACCCTCCTAGTCTTTAAAAATACATGCTTTCAGACACCATGAACTCATGCAGCTCTTAATTTAATAGTTTCATCATTAAGTTAAAAAAAATAAAAAATTGGACCAATCTACCTTGATTCCACTGTTGGGATCTGTCAAGTAATGAAAATGTGGAAGAAAACTAATATATTGTTGCTCTTTTGTTACTGCAGAATTTGGGGTTAAATTACTTCTTTTGCAAAGTGAATGGGGATCACTAGGTGATGCAGGGACAAGGACTGTGTAGCTATTTTACTTAAATACAGTTAATACATAATACCTGTTCATCAAAGTGTTTCCTAGAATGACGTCTCATTTTGGGTTCTCTGCTACATCTAGGTTTTTTTGGAAATTCTTTACAGGAAATTGTCTCCATTCTCCAGCGCATGGACTTAGCTGTCCTGAGAAACTACAACAAACTTCAAGTATCGGTATCATTCGAAAGATAGAAAGAATGAAGATCTCAGGTTCGCCCTATGTAGGTACTGAGACACAGTTATGTCTGATCTCTAGGTCATGGGGACTTTGGGAAATGATGGAGCAGTGATGGCAATTCTCACATTCACTTACCCAAAGTACAGACTCACCAGCTGTGACAATCTCTTTGCAACTATCTTCTTCTTTTTAAAAATTTTTTCTTTTGTTTTTTTTCAGGCAGTAGAGCTAAGCATATGAGACCTATAGCATCCTGTCCGCAGGGTGCAGGATTTTTACAGCAAACTAATATAAACTATAAAAAATAATAGGAAGAATTATATAGGAATTTTTTTGAGAGTACATAGAGATCCTGGAAGTGAATGAGAAATTTTATTGTCCTATTCTTTGCATAAACACGGAAGAAAACGGACCCTTTACCCCAAACATTTCACTGAAAGGGAAAGCAGATAGCATCAAGCAGACACAGCAGATGATACAGATAACAGAAACCTTCTTCAAAACACGTTTTGAATGTTTTAAGACAAGATGTGAGAATTCAGTAACCTTACTGGTTGCAATCACACACAAGAATGTCAAAAGATAAAACCGGTTGAAATTTTACCTTTTTTAGTTAAGACATGTCCAGTTTCTTCTCCACAGTTGATCCTCTGCCCCCTTCAGAGTGGCCTTACACTTCTGATAAGGTGATTATTTGCATCATCGTTCTCCTGATGTTAGTGGAAAATGGTTGATGATCTCCATAAGTTGTAACTGGCAAAACTTGGTTTACATTACATGTAAACATAAACAAATACAGACCACATATGCGTCTAGTCTAGATTGCGTGGCAGATGCTGAAAATTCAATTACTTCACCTGAAACAATGAAAAGAGCATTATAAAGATCTCTGCACAATTCTACAGGGACTGGAAGGAGTGCATCGCAGGAGGTAGTGGCTGTCCCAGTACTTCCAAGTTTGCCAAGAGTTGTCTTTTTCTCTGCCACCTAGGCCTTACAGGATGGACCGGCTTTGGCTTAACCAGAAGGACATGTCATTCAGGGCTTAGTGGTATATGACAGGAACTTCGATATTGTCAGATACGATTTGTGAAAACCACTGTCCAGCCCAGTATCCCTTAGGCACGTCTTAAGGCTCAGATCTTTCTGTTAGTGTTCTCTTTTTTCTGAGTCATAACTTCTTTTGTCAAATTAATGGAAGCTATTTTTTTACACTTAAATATCGTTTGAGATGGTTAGAGTGAAGGTCAGATAGCCTTCCCTCAGAAGAGATTTCCACTTATTTCATAGTGATGTATACCAGGTCTGGCACCTTAGTCTATCACATGTCACTGACTACCATCAGAACCAAGTCACCAGAAAGAACAGATGATTATTGATTACTTATGTTTCTGCTTACCACAAAATTGAAATCTTTCAGTGTCTTCTTTCTTCCACATGCCTCTATAGTACTTTCTCCAAGAACTTCATTGTGTAATCACTTCCGTGATACTGCAGTTATCCGGGTGAAAAATAGCTTAGAAATTAGACTACGATATGGGAGAGAATAATTTTTTTTAATTACACTGTGCATCATTGTAACTATCAAGCTGCTTTTGTCTTACTCTTTTTTTATCGTCTCTTTATTTGTTAGCTTCCTGTCCAACTTTTTTAGCAACCACAATTTGAAATGTTCTAAATAAATGTTACAGCTATGTCAGTGAAACAGCAGGATTTTTGAGAACAAGGAATATATTTATAGAATTTAATACTTTGCCTTCCATGTTGCAAATCTGCTGATTTAGAATACCAATGTTGTTAATGCTTAATCTAGAAATTACTCTAAAATGCAAAACTAAAATTGATGTAATTGAGGTGAGGGAGACATAAAAAATTCAGATGTGTTAGCAACTGAGCCTGTTTAATATTTTTATCTACATGGGGGTCAAATCAATCAGTTTGCAGATGACACCAAGCTGGGCAGGAGTGCCGATCTCCTGGAGGGTAGGAAGACTCTGCAGAGGTATTTAGGTAGGCTGGATCAATGGGCCAAAGACAATGGTACAAGGTTCAACAAGACCAAGTGCTGGGTCCTGCCCTTGGATCACAATAATCCCCAGCAGCGCTACAGGCTGGGGACAAAGTGTTTTGAAAGATGCCTGGTGGAAAAGGACATGGGGTTGCTGGTTGGCAGTGGCTGACCATGAGACAGAGGTGTATGTGCCCAGGTGGCCAAGAAGGTCAATGGCATTCTGGATTGGATTGGCAATAGTGCGGCCAGCAGGACCAGGGAAGTGGTTGTACCACCATATTGGGCACTAGTGAGACCACACCTCAAGTACTCTGTCAAGTTCTGGGCCCTTCACTACAAGAAAGACATTGAGTGCTGGAGAGTGTCCAGAGAAGGGCAAAAGAGCTGGGGAAGGATCTAGAGAATAAGTCAAGTGTGGAGCAGATGAGGGAGCGAGGGATGTTCAGCCTGAAGAAAAGGTGTCTTAGGGGAGACCTCATCACTCTCTACATCTCCCTGGAAGGAGGTTGTAGCCAGGTGGGGGTCGGCCTCTTCTCCCAGGCAACCAGCGACAGGACAGAAGGCCTCACGCTGCACCAGGAGAGGTTCAGGCTGGACATCAGGAAGAATTTGTTCACTGAAAGGACAGTTAAGCGTTGGAATGGACTGTCCAGGGAGGTGACGATGTCACCATAGCTGAAAGTGTGCTGGGTGTGGCACTTCGTGCTCTGGTCTAGTTGATGAGGTGGCAGTTGGTCAAAGGCTAGACTCGATGATCTTGGGGGGTCTTTTACAACCTAAATGGTTCTATGATTCTATGCTCTCTGCAGCTACTTCTTCTTTGGCAGCTAGTGACGCAACACTATCCTCCACATACCTCTGCTCTTGCCTTCAGTTAGTTCAACACTAATTGCCTGGCCATCCAAGAGAGGTTGTCCTATACAGCATGTTTCAAGCAGATTTCTCTAGGAGAAAGAAAGGAGAGCCTTAAGTCTTGCTTGTACTGCATTATAACTCATAATAAGTGAAAATATGTTTTCATTTCTCAATACCACATGAGAAGCTGTAAAGACGATAACCTATAGGGCAGCACTCTTCATTTGCTTCCATCTAGATTTTGTGTTGCTGCCTGAATACAGTCTTTGGAATGCCCAGAGACAAAAAACATACTTACAGATGTTTCTAAAATCACATAACATAGACACATCACTCATACTAAAATCAAGAGCAAGTATGATATGTTAGACAAGTTGATTTGATCTTTTGGAAATGGTTGAGTATCTAAAATTTTGTATGTCATGTATGAAGAAATAGTGTCAGCAGGATATTGAAAACCACAGAAAACTCTGTAGGAAACATTAGGAAAGAACAAAGCAACTAAATGAATACCCATGGAAAATAGATACTATAAAATTGGACCTCTGCTGTATCAACCTTTGTGAATGATATTGTCAATTTGCAGAAGAGTAGCTTTCAGGGGTTTGGGTAACCAGAAGTTATATGGAATATTGCTTAAGTCTCTATTTTTGCATTGGAAACTATAACACTTTCAAGTATAATAGAAATAACTCTATCTTCCTAGTATCCAACAAAATTGTTGGCTCAAACTGCATTATCTATTTGTATTCAGAGTAAAATTGTTGAAAGATGAAACAGTGCAAAAACCATCTGTCAGCTGAGACTGGGGATTAATTGACACAATTTTCTTAATATATTTTTACACTTACATCTCATAAAAATGTATCTCTTGCACTTAATTCCTTACAGACTAAAAGTAAAAGGGGATAAAAGCCATGTAAATACAAATATAAATTTGAAGCGAGTTTTATGGGCAAATATAACTACTTAGTTTTAGTTCTTCAATTTGGTTATGTTCAACTTACAGTTCTAAATAACATTCCAAAGTGTTGAAAACTTAACTTTCACAAGCTTTTCTGGACTATTAAGCTGAAAGTTCAAAATTTAATATGCTGAAATCATAAGAAATCCTTCAAAATTTTAGCTTGTTTATCTTCCCGATGCAAATCTTTTTGCTAAGGGATTTTTGAAAATAATAACTGGCAAAAGCTTGAAGTTGGAAGACCCCCTTTCTACCTGCTAGTTTCAAATTCCTCTAAAAAAATGAAAATGAGAACTCTTTAAACAGCAATGTGAGAAGTTCACAATCTCCTGTCAAATGCTGGCTTCAAAGAAAATTACAATTATCTAGAAGGATTTTTTCTCCCTATCTTTTATTTAGTAAGCCTTGTGAGTAAATAATGTCATATCACCCCTCTGTCTCCTAGGGACCTGTAATTCTAGGATAAACGACCACTTCATTTTGCAGGAGGTTTCTTCTTGGTTTCAGAAATCTGTTGCAGCACGCTGATTGATTCGCACTCAAATGTAATTGTTCTAAAAAGCAATGAAACCCTGATTCTCAAAAGATACAGGCAAAAGCAGTTTCCAAAACATGCATACGCGACATAAGACAGTCCTGAACTTCAACATGAAGAGTAAAAGGAATATCATTTGCACAAAAAGTAAACAGCTAGGATACATTTAGCAGGGTCAGAAAACTTGGGTGCTACTCCATTTGGATTAATGATGTACAAATAATGAGTTGCACTTAAAACAGCTATGTTGTCAAAACATTGCTCTTTTAATCCCTGATAAATTACGGGGTTTATGAAAGCAGATTTTTGCAGATAATTGAAGATAACTTAAACATATGTGGAAAGCAGATTAAATATGAATCTGCTGCCACTAAAGTAAACTCTGTGTCTGTCATGAGTCTTTGTACTTCACCATTTCATAAATCCAGAGCTGGCTGTGTATATATTTTTACTATAATCTGGGGATTTTTTATGTCTAGACTTTTCACAGTAAAAATGCCATACATAAACTCAGTTTTAAGGTCTTTTCAGTGCATCAGATCACAATGCATTAAGTTGTAAAACAAAACAAGTAACTTCCAGATCGGATGACCTGTTTTCCCCCCTCTCCACCTGTCTTAATGGCAAATACAAGAAGAGGTTTCCTTAAGGATGTTTACATAGTATCCTTAACATGCTAACATCTGTTAGCATCCTTGTGTCTTATTTAAAGGTGAGTGGTATTTCTTCTTGATTTTACAAAAAAAAATAGTATAAATATCCTACTGTTTCATTTCAATCCATCTCCAAGTTACAAGAACACATAAATTTCTAATAACTTGTTTAAAAATCTATGTACTGTTTCCTTCTTCTTTTTTTATGATGGGTGAACGTCTTCTTGTAGTTTGTTGATGAATTTCCACAACTTGAGGCTAACTGTAATGAACTCCATCTTTAGGCATTTAAAAAAAATCTACATTTTTATGATATTAAATAAAATTATATTAATAATTTAAAATGCAATTTAACAGTAACTGTTCTTTGGCTAGCTCTCCTTCTTCTGCCTACCCTTCCCTGGGCATACACAGCCCTTTTTGTCAGAAAGAACACTATAGAACTTGTTGTGAAACCATGTCTTGTACTTGGAGTAACAGCAGCTCAGCTGAGAGGCAGGTCCTTACAAGCTTGAAAAGTTGTCCACCAAGCACACCTAACAGAGCAGCTCCATTTCTGTTTGACCAGTGTCAGCCAGAGCCATGGGCAGGAGTAAATCAAAAGAAGTAGATGTGGAGTCCGTAGTTAGTAATGCCCACGAAAACCATCAGCAATAATCCTAGCACAGCAAAAGCAATAAAGGGCTGGAGAATGAGATGATTGTGTACAGGGTCATTTTAAATTCAAATATACTAATTCATATAACATTTGAGTGTTTTTTGCAAACTAGCAGAAACAGGGCAAGCTCTGCTGCTTGCAGTTCCTCACCACTGCCCAGCTTTGCCTTTGCCAAAAGACGTGTTAATGATTCTTTATTCTTTGCTACCTGTAGTTTCCTGAGAATGTCAACAAAACAGACAAATCAACTTCCTAAATCTAATAAAATACCCCAAACATTATTCTTCCAGTAGCTCTGAAATCAAGTTTGTCTTAAGCAGTAAAATATTCTCTTCTTGGCATCTCTCCCTATCAACTTTGTGCGCTGCCAACTTCGGTGCTCGGTTTGTTGCCTTCATTGCCAGATCAGCATCATATGACTCTACTATATGCCAGTGAATAAATAATTTATTTGTGAAGATAAACAGCCCTGTGTCTGATTCTGAGCAGTGATGATAAAGCTGTGGGCAATTGGCAAATCCAATTGTTTTGTAAATCAGGATAAAAGATTTGTGTAGTTACTACTGTATCTTTGACAGTACAAAATGCAGTCACTGTTCAATGACCTGGCCAAAAGATCTTCTCATTTTGGGTTGCAAACTAGACACAGTAACACACAGATAAGGAAGTCAAAATAGTCCGTTCTTTTCTGCTTTGTTTTCAAAGTAGGCTTAGGCAATGAGACACATTCTTGCCTTCAGTCATACAAAGTGGTCTGTACATTGAATTCCTTCTTTTTTCACTTTGCAAGATTATTTGGAATCCTTAGGGGAAAATAATCTACATCAGTGTAGCAACCACTACTATCTCAGCTGGTATAATGTTCTCTAGGAATAAAAGGTGGATTGAGTACTAATTGAGAAGACTGCAGTTCCAATCCTTAGATTTCCATCATTTTGCTGCATTTTGCATCTGCAGCTCTCACCTTTGGGATACTGAGATAGTAAGGGAAAGACCACAGCTGTGATCTGTATTCTCCATAGAAAAGTCTAAATAATTTATCATTACGTAGTGATAGTTACATCCCCTAAACTCTTCAGATCTACAAAAGTCTGTACGTAACTTTGTTTATCAGAGAATTCCCCTTGCATTTACATTCATAATTCCAGTCTGCATTTACCGAAATTGAGGGAATACTTAAAAAAAATACAGAGGTACTCACCTCAGGTAAAGTGAGTCAAACATCATTGTGCTTATACTGCATCTTGATGGTCACTTTCTATTTAAATATTTAAACCAAATGACAAAGTCTTGCAAATTTTGATGAACAGTTTTGAATAGTCTCCACATCCTGCCTTGTGTGCAAATCATCACCTCCAGATTTTTCCAGTTTTCCAAAACCTGAGCAGTACCTAGTTTGATTTTCCATTAAAGCCTCCCAGCATTTGGAACATTTTCTTAGATTTAATTGAATCCCTTGTGCTTAACAACCATTCCTGAGTTCCTCTCAGCAGAACCATCCCAGGGCAGCTGCTTCCTCCAAGGTAGAGGGGAAATGCAAACCTGCAGCATTAGCAAAGCAGCTGATTCCCTGTGGCAAGAGGAGGTAGAGCAGTAAGAACTGTTGGACTGGGCAATGAGGGGCCTGTGGGAAATCTTTGGGAGATGCTTGAACTTTCTCTTCTCTTAAGCTCTTTTTCCCCCCTTGGGCTCCTACTTTTTTCACCATACTAGTACAGTCCAATTCTTACCTTTCTTCTCCAGGTACAAATTAGGATTTCATAATTTTCCAAATGCTTCCCTATTTCTACCACACAAGAAGTAATGCAATTTCAGTGAGATTTCCACCATGCTTCTTTTAGGTTATAGAATCTTCTTCACACTAGCATAACTGTATTAGGATATCTGTACTGGTCTAACCTACTGTTGTAGCAAGATTTGTCCTTCCTTTTTGAGACAGGAAGGAAGGCCACAAAAACTGCAATTATAAAATATAATTACTGTAATGTGTAAAATTTTGAATATTGTGTCCACAGAAATGTTGTTAGAATGTATTTATATATTCCTTTATGGTTGGGGTGAATTTATTTGTTAAATAGCTAGATAAGCTTCATACAGTGAATGAAATATGTGATCTAGAGGATGTATATTTAGAGGATATATGGGTAGGGTTGCAATGCACTCAAAGAACATAGGAAACCTGAAACACCTTAGCTGTCTGAGACTCCAGGACCACAGATTAGCAGCCTCTCCACACTGGCGTTTCTCTCAGACCTTACTGAAAGGCAACATCAAAAAGGATTTTCTCCAAGTAAAATAAAACTCACCTTGTTTTCTCCAGATTAAAAATTCACAACAGGTTTGTTTGATATAACAGTGAAATTATGCCAGTAGGCAAAGGGTGATTGCACTAAAATAAAACAGAAGTTTCTTTCTAATTCTTCTCTAAAATTATTTAGATTATCTATTCCAACTGAAGCTTTCTAAGGCTGAAAAAATGTTATATTTTTTACCAGAACATATTCATAGGATGCAGAAAATTTTTTTCAATATATTTACTGAACTTATTTCTGCAAAAT
The DNA here is from genome assembly GCA_013397135.1 of Pachyramphus minor. NCBI lineage: Eukaryota > Metazoa > Chordata > Aves > Passeriformes > Tyrannidae > Pachyramphus > Pachyramphus minor. The sequence continues at coordinate 11,343 of VYXB01006775.1, forward strand.
CATGTAGTTTAAGTAGACAGTTGATTTTTAATTTGAATGCTCAGGTGTTTACTAGCATGCAAATTTTTTTCATTTTTGAAAGTTATAAATTCTACTTGCATGCTTTTATCCTATTTGACTTTCAGGTAGACTTTTACTAGATGATGTGAAGTTCTTCTTCATTGCTTAGAGGATCCCTTGAAATATTCAGGGGGGTGGGAGGAGAATGGCATCATGCTGCCAGTATCTGCTCTAAATGTATCTTCTAGGCACTTCAAAAACAACTACTTTGTTCCCGGCCCATGCATGATCCAATATGACAGGTAGAGAGGAAGGATAAAGCATCTGGCAGCAGGAGGAAAGAAGAATAAGGCAATGCTTTCAGTGACAAACACCTACATTCTGCCCTTCCTTGCCTCAGGTGACTCTCGCTATAGTGGCAACACAGCCTTCCACAGCTCCTCATCTTTTGTGTCTCACTCTCCAATGAGTCCTTCACTCCTGTAAAGTTATTAACGCTTTTCCTCAAGTCTCAGTATTATGTTTAAACATTCACTATTGAGTAGAATTGAGTAGAAACAGCCACTCCCCGCACCTACAGCAAATCATTTTGTCTTTTGGTGGGGTTGCAACAAATGATTTTTCTTTGATTGACTCACCTCCCACTTCTTATCTCCTGAATCTCCTTCTGCCACCCTAAGAAAAAGATACGGTACAAGTGCCAGACATGCACCCATGCTGTTCTTTTTCTCCTCAGCATTGTGCTTAATCCAGTCAATATCAGGTGGTTTGCTGACCATTTTTATCAATGTCCTTAACCATGACACAAGTGCTGTGTGTATAACAAATAGAAATTCTTTTAAAAATTGTAATCCTAAAGATATTAAGCTCAAATATCTCCTTTTCCCTTGTTTTTCCCTTTCTTCTTAGCCTTCCTTCCTTCACCTTTCCCAATCTTTTCACAGGCTGACAGGAAGGACAACTTTTGAGGGGACATATTAGCACAGCATTTTTCTGGCAAAGTCAGCAGCTGTGTCTCCAGTTACTTTTTTTTTTTTAATAAGACATATTTCATGCCAACAACATAACCAGAAGGTCAAATTCTTCAATTTTAAAAAGCACAGTTATATGGCATAAAACTTAAATAATCATCAATACATCAGTACAGTGAGGGGTTGGTTCTCTGCAGTGTTTTATATCCTCTTTACTTGTGTTTATAATTTTCAACAGGGTAGAGGGACTTGGGTAACCAGGCTCCTGAGATTTTCTGAAAATAAACACAGAAAAAAAGTGGGCAATCAAAAATATAGCTGTGTCTAAGACATTTCCAAAAATGGTACTACACAGAACAAGAGATTTTACTTTCTAATAGAGAGACAGATCACAGCTGCATTAGAAATTCTTGGTTGGGATGTGTCTATGTAACAAACTGCAGTGCCAGGCCAGGTTCCTCCTGTCAGCCCTAAGGATGCCAGCTGGAGGCTGGCAGCAGGCCAGCTGCATTAGCTGGGATTTGTGGGGGCTAACAAGCTGCTTCCAGGGACAGGCTCTACATGCCAAGGCAGGGCACTGCACAAGTGTGAGGCTGTGGCTCCCAGACTCCCAGCGAGTTCATTCAGGATGTCATTGTGGGGCACTGCACCGCCCTACGTTGACACATCTAAGTGGTTCTGCCATTTGGTCTCCTTATGCTTTGGAGGGAAAATAACACATAAAAGGACATATACCCAGTAAACAGTGAACTATAACATGCCAGCCACTCAACTGACCAGTCCTGTCCCACACTCCACCTGCACTCTGTGACAGAGCCACAATTAAAAGAGCACACAGTTACCCCAGAGCCACCAGCATTTTAGACTTACAGCACACTGTAAGGATTTGGTTACATGTGTTTCTACAAACAGAATAATCCAGTGATTAAAAGTCATGCTTAAACCTTTACTGTCTTTTCTTCACAGAGCAGCAATCTGTTTACAAGCATTAAATAAGAATATACATGTTCAAATATATTGAAGTCGTTATAATTCTCTGATACTCTATAAAGAAAAAAAAGAGGCCCAATTTTTCTTGCACTTACTCAAGTAGCGCAGACACATTAATCCTTTCTTTCAGAGAAGAATGGATTGGGAAGACTGCAAAATTTTTAGGGAGCTATTCGACCAATCAAAAAGAAAGAACAATAGAAAAGGAAAGACTAAAAGGTTGTTGCCGCTGTGTTTAGGTGCTGAAAAATTTTCCAGAGCAGTTCATTAGGGGTGAGATAAGAAAAGGGTTTATTTTCCAAGGTTAAGATGTTACAGGACGCGCCCCGGCCGTGCCCGAGAGGTTGCATTTTATAATAACATCCATCCAATCCCAGATGTGTCCGCCCTATGGCCTTTACTCTGGTCCATCCCGGGTCCACCCCCCTAAAATGAGTCTGGGGTGTACTTCGGGACCCCCCATTCATCCCATCTTTACCATCAACAGAGCACAAAGGGTACATGGTTACCTNAAAACACACTTGACAGAAAACCTTCATCAATGTGTGAGCTATGAAACACCTACTCTGTTATAAAAAATTATATTTTTTAGACTTTGAAGAGTCACCAAATCTTGAATACCTTAATTTGAAAATTAAAATAGCATGTTGTTACTTTGTTTTTGTTTTTTATTAAATCAGCATTTTTTTCCTATGGGAATTGCCAACTTTTAATCCACCTGAAATACACATAAAATCAAAATACCTTTATAAGTCACCAGCAGTATACTGAGCACTTTTACTCATATGAGTCACAAAGATAAGTATCTTCTCCCTGTGACAAATTCAAGTTTAAAATCTCACATTTGCAGCTCATCCATGATGCTATGATGGAGAAAAAATGAAATATTTAGTAAGAAGACACAGAAGAATCGTTAAACAGACAAAATGCCTGCACCTTGACTATCTCACAAAATCACAGATTATGGTGAATTGGAAGGGACCCACAAGGATCATCGAGTTCAACTCCTGGCCTTGCACAGGACCATCACCAGGAGTCACATCATGTGCCTAAGAGTTATCTTCTAAACACTTCTTGAACTCTGTCAGGCTTGGTGCTGTGACCTGGGGAGCCTGTTCCAGTGCCCAATCACCCTCTGGGTGAAGAACCTTTTTTCTAATATCCAACCTAAACCTCCCCTGACTCAACTTCAGGCTATTCTCTGGGGTCCTGTCACTGGTCACCACAAAGAAGAGATCAGTGCCTGACCTTCCTCTTCACTTTACGAGGAAGTTGCAGACTGCAATGAGGTCTCCCCTCAGTGTTCTCTTCAATGCAGAACCCCAAACCATCAGTTTCACTGGAAGAATTCATGAACCTACACTAAGCTTGGTTAAAATCTGCTCTGAATTTGTAACAAAATAACAAGGCGAGTGAGCTTGTATTTCGTACTTTTTATGAACATTTCAGAGATCTGGAGTTCTTATCTAACTTTTATGTTGGTGTGAAGAGGTGTCATTCAAAAGCAACTAGATTTATGATACAGTCCAGATAAATGTCTTACTGAGGTATGCTTCTGTGGGTTAGTCAATGTAAATGATCTATAAAAATAAATTTACTCAGTTAAAAGTGGCTGGGGACTCTAAGCTGGCATCTTTTGGCTGTGCTAAGAAAGCATCGAGCATGCCTTTCCATAACTTTATCTTCACCCTTTTATTTGCATTACAGTCATGTCTATAAATGCCTCTGGGAAGCTGCTGCAGTCTAAATAAAGATCTAGGGTTTCACCTTTATTATTTCTGCTGCTAATGCACCAAATTAAAAATGAAACAAATAGACTTAAAGGAATTATGTGAGATGTAAAAAACAATGCCAGCATTAAGTTACTTTTTCCAAAACTGTGTTTCATTTTTAAGTAGAGGTAGATAAAACGAAAAACATTACAAGAGTACAATTCAATGCCAGCTGGGGAGAAGGGTGCTGTAAATCACAGACAGGTGCATTCTCACATACATCTGTCTCCAGTTCCGATCTGTCAATGTGGAGAGACCTTCACTCGAGTCCAAAGGAATTTTGCTGCCTCACTGTACTTGAGACTTGTTAGGAAGATCCCAACCGATGCTGAAGCCTATGACTACAGGAAATTCTACGAAAGATGTTGATAAATACAGCCCCATGTGTTGAGCTTTCCTGTCATAATACAGAGTTATTTTTAAACATGTATGTACACCTACATTATTATAGACATTTTACTCTGTTTTCTCAGTGCAAGCTTTATGAAAGATTTACATAAAATTCTGTAAATTATAGCTAATTTACAGAAGGATCTGATTCTTTTTAACAGCAAAGATGAAAAGAAGTATCACAGACACCATTATTCTCTTTGCAATAGTCATGGAATTTCCAACCATAAAAAAAAATTCCATAGCTTAACATTTCATGTGCAACAAGTTCCATTAGAAGAACAAACTAATAACATCTAATTCTCTTTTAAATCAGTCATCTAATTATGCCACAAACATCAAGGAGTAGAATGGGCTTGAGGATAGTCTTGGCCACTGGATACACTCTAGAAGTATCTAAAATCTTAAGAACTGTAAACAGAGATAAGAGAGTTATTATATGTTCAGAAGAGCATAACATCATTGCCTTTATATGCAGCTATGAAGAGTCAGTCCATGCTCCAGTGTCTGACTTGGAAATGGCAACAGTCAGTCCAAATACAGGCAAAGAGGATGGAAGGGAATAAACTTTGCCTTTTGTGACCTGTGTCACACAATATGCTTTTTTTATATTTTTACAGTAAACATACTCACAAACAAAGCAAAAAGAAGACTGAAAAGCAATGCAGTTGAATTAACTACTTGCCCACAGGAAAGTCTTTCACAACTAAGGACGTTAGATCTGGTGATCTGTAGTCCACAAAGAAGCACAGCTCATATTAAAGCAAATGAGCGCAGTGTGAGAACCAAAAGAATGGAACATAAAAAGGAAAAACAAACAAACCAACAAACCCCACACACAATTTCATGCAATTTTGAACACATAGAGTAAAATCTTACTGCTACTGTTTGAGGCTGACAAAGAGTAAGGGGCAAATGCAAGATCCCACAGCTGAGAACAAAACAGATCAAAAGCTTTGCACCAATTGTGCATCGGCCACCCATCCAGTTTAAACTTCTGTGCCTCCTCAGAACATGTGGGGAAGGCACCTGGATAATCATTGTATTCCTAACCTGGCAGCAAAGGAAGGGCAAACTCCCTATGATTGACTGACACTTAGCCATGTCAGGGAGCCTAATTTGATCACTATCCATATGTTCCCCACAAGAAAAAGGAAGAAAAGCAAACATTTGATTCTGGCTGCAAATGACACATAACTCCTGCATTTAGCACTTCAGTTTAGCAATCTTTGCATCTACAGTTCTATTAAGAAAGAGCAACTGTATTACTTATGGTAATCCTGTTTTACCTTTTTAAGTGACATGTAGTTTGTGTGGGTGCTTGTAGCTCTGCATACTTGTATGCAAACAAATGGAAGAAAAGACTGAATGCCTGCCAAACCAAAAAGGAAATAAACAGCAGGGAATTAAATGGGGTTTTCAGACTTCTAAGAAACAATTGCGAGGAAGAAAGAGTAAAACCCAAAAGCACAAAAAAAGCACTTAGTAACTCATACTCCTTGAGACCTGGATCGTGTTAAAGGATCTATTCAGGTGTATCCAACCTTATTGTATTATTGTAAATTCATAGATTTTTAAGGCCAGGAGGGATCATTAGTTATGATCATCCATTTTCATCTAACACAGGCTATAAGGAATTTCTGCCAATGAAGCCTGAATAAAACCTGACACTTAATGAAACGAGATAACATCTTCTAGGGCACAGACAATTTCCATGTAAAACCTTTTGTCCTGCTGTTTCTTGGGAAAACTATGCCAGCTATGTATATACTTGTGCACATTGTAACTATATGCATCACAGGACGGTAGGAGAAATTCTCTCCCATGCAGAGTACCTGGAGTGAAACAGGAAGCAGTGATGAGGGTCTCTTCAATGGCATAAATTTTATCCAGTTCCAGTGCATATTCACATTAAATACAGTAATCCATGGGGAAGTCAGCAATGACTTTCACTAGTCTTTGCAGGGTTTTATTGACATACAAGGGCAAGAAATCCAAACGAAACAAAACAAAACAATTTAACATGAAATAACAGAAAAAAACTAATGTTCTAAATCATGGGTAGAAAGAACCAGCAAATGAAAAATGCTCTGTAATGAGCAGCCCAGCTGAGACACAGTTTGGTCCTTCTGTTGCTGGGTCTGATATTCTCCTAACCACAGCGGTTTTCCCTTGCATGTCCTTTCTAGGTTCTCTGGTCTAGGTTCTCACCAAATTAGAAACCATTTGCTTGTCCACCAGCCTCCTCTTTCATCAAGAAAAGAGGTAAGAGGAGATTACCACACTGTTGCTGGTCCAGCTTGAGTTTTGGGCATAGGTACATTAAATGACTTTATTATTATACCACAAATCATCGGTGAACTAACATCCAGAGATGTGGGAAATTTTATTTAGCTTGAATAAACAACAAGTCTCAACATTTTGTTTCTTTGTTTCCACACCAAACTCCTTCTTTCTTGGCAACAGAGCCTTCCTTAAGTCTCCTTTAATTCAGAGAATAACAATCACAGCTATATAATTCAGATGTAATATATAACAGCTATAGTATAGCTCAGGGTAGATTGATGAAATAACCAATAGACAAGATGTGAAGTTTACTTACAAGCAGGGACAAAAGCACAGCAATTGTTTCAGTAATTTGCATTTTACCTAAAAACCCCACACAGAGGTCTACCTCACAATGACAGTAAGCACTATGACTTTCTGTTTAAGGAAAAGTACTTCACCTGGGAATACCTACCCTACATGAATGGGGTTTGTATACATGTAATATAGGCCAAATTTCTGTCTCCTATCTGAGAACAGATGTTATCCTGCTGTGACTATGGGCACAAAATGAGAGAGCAAAAAGAAAGCAAAAGTGACAAGAGGCCACAATAATTTTTCCTTAAATTGTGAAGGTTGTTCTTTCACCTTTGCAAATAGGTTGCATTTTTGTTAGCCTACTGTTACTCCTCTGTGCTCTGCATGTATCACATCAGGATTTTAAGTATCCAGTACTGTATTTTTGAAATGTTTGAATTACATGAATATTTTCACTGAAAACTAAGCTAGTTCTAAAGCTCAGCATGGAAAGACTTCAAAAAACTTTTCTTCTGAAAGTAAAATAAAAAAGAAAGTAGAAAAAGAAACTGTAAGCATCTAAACCACAAACAACTCTGTTCCATTTTATCATGTATTACATTACTGGTTTTTTTCTTTCTGTCAATGTTGCCTTAAAGTTTTTCTCTGGTTATTCCTTGAAAAGACACATCTTAATTTCCAGACACAAAAGCACATTAGGACTATACTCAATTCAGAGCTAGTGAAACTTTGAACATAAAAATACAAACTCTCATTTCTCTTAAAGCTCTTAATATTAGACTAAAGGTAAGTTTAATAAAGAGAAATTGCAAACAGGTAAATTACTCCTTGTCTTTCTCATTAGGGTGCGGTGAAAATTAATTCCTATGCAGAAAGTGCTTTGAGATCTTTGCATGAAAGGCATTACTTCAGTTATGAGCAAACTAGTATTATTAAGTGTTATTAAAATAAATTGGAGGCAGAGAACATCATGAATGTTTCCCTGTAGGTTAAATCTGAGAACTGGTCTCTGTTGCCCTGTAGCTCAAGTTTAACCTTTGGAGCACCGACATCATCTGCATCTTATTTACACTGCAGAGATAAGGCTCCCCTGGGCCTTCTAACATCCCAGCCATGGCCTAAACACCTAGTTGACAGCCAAAATAATGTAATTGCCAAGGAACTTTGTAAGGCAATTTTGGACTACAAAAGGAAGCTATCATAATTTCATGTTTAAATTTGTTTTGCTTTAAGAATACACAGTTTTGAATACAGCCATGTGGATCAAATGCAAAATGTTCATAGTCTTAAAAGCCCATAACTTTATATTATGATCCCCAAATCAGTGTCTACCCATACATAAATTAAAATACTTTTAATGTTTTTGTTTGAAAGGAATGAATAGAAGATAGCAGAATTATCAGTTTTGTCTCTGATTCTTGCTGTTGGTTTTCATGCTTTAAGAGGCTAACAAAGGCTATTAAAGAGACCTTGTGTAACAACGAAATAAGCATATCACAAAGCAGTATCAATGCATGCTTGCTAAATCACCAGTAGTGTCCACATGCAGAGGTCTGACAGGATTGTACTGTTCAGGAATTTGTTGTTTCAAAAATCAGGCCATATCTGGACACAGGTAATCATATCAATTCAAGTCACATTGATTCAGAGTCCTGATGTCCATCTGGATTCTGAGCTTTTAGGACTTAGGCTTATAAATATAAGGCAATGGTCATAAAATCTGCTTAGAAAGGTTTTAACTGAGAATGGCAGTCAAAACAAGAATGTAACTGACAAGAGTCAAGACATTTCAGCTATTAACTTTGACATTTTTTGGTTTTGATTAAGATGTCAAAAATAGAGACAGAGAAACATTTAGTTTATAAAATTGTTACTATTGACATATAAAATTTTTAAAGCTTTAAAATAGGTAAAGTGGCCAATAAAATAAAATTCGTTTTGTATTGTTCTCATAAGGGTTATTTAGAAAGGTACCTTGGCATAGGAAAACTGTATATCCTCTTGAGAACACCTGTGAACTGTTGAGTTTAATTGGGGAACAGCTGGTGCTGATTGTGGGTTTTCTTGCTGTATCTCATTACTAGTTTCCCCTTTGCTCTTTCCTGATTCAGTGCTGCTGGTGTGCAGTGCTTAAAGAATGCTAGCAGAAATAAAGACAGTCAAAGAAAATGATCGAAATAGTTTCTGTGTGCATCTGTGTGCTGTTGAGCCTTCTCAGACTTCTACAGATGTGTGATGTACGTGAGTGGTGGTTTGAGGATATCACATATTGACTGGCAGTCCTCACAATATCTTTCAATCTCCATCTAGGCATCAAGTTTTTCTGCAGAGGTTAGGAGAAGCTGTAATTTAAAGCTATTTATGGGCTAAAAAGCTCAGGGAAGACAAAAAAAAAAAAAGCACTCATAATAACCTTGTCATTTTGCAGTGGAATATATTGCTTGCTCTCACTTCAATAAAATTATCAAGAAGTTACCATGTATGTCCTACTGCATTATCATGCTAGGCAGCCTCAGGGCAAAGTTGCTGATCCTGAGAGCCAAACTGCCATCTTTTGCAATGTTTAGGAGAATTAGGAGTTCAGAGAGAAGACATTTTGAGTGCTGACCTTGACAAAAGCGAAGAAACTCAAGAGTGCACAAAGTACAAGAGTAGATGGCAGATGAAAAATTAGGTTTTCTGGAAAAGAGTAGTAAAGAAAAATAAAAGAAAAAGCCTTTTGCAGTGAAATTATCAGCCAGAGGCCTATTTCAAAATAAGACCCTAATTGTGAGAAAGTCTGAAATTGATAATGGAAGAAAAACATTAAAATATTTTTAGAAGTTGTTGATGACCTGAGTGAGATTAGGACTAGATTGAGACTACAATCTTTTGAAAATGGAATTTCCCACATCTTTTCCTGATACAGAGAGAAAACAGGATTAAAATTAGCCCTCCACCTTCTATTGGTTAAAAAACCTCCCAAGTCATCAAATACAATACTCTGAAATAGCTGTTAACTGAACACTCACTTTAGCCTGAGCAGATAGTAAGTTTAAACATAGGTCATTGATGACAATTTTAATAACACAGATATTGAATTGATATTTGTAAACTAGATTACTTTCAATTTGTGTAGGACTACAACATATAATGAGCATAATTCTATATGAATGGATATTATCAACATAAAATTTACATTAATCTACTGCATTATAACCACATGAAAGCATTAAATACTTTGTCTTCCTAATACTGTTTTGATTTCCAATGGCTTTAACATTAAGCTCCTTTCTCATTTTCATATCTTTAAGAACAGAAAAAAAAAAAGGTAACAAAGAAGATCATGCTTTACTTACATATATAAATTTGAAAGTTCATCAGTAACTTAAGTGACATGACTTAATCTCTGCACGCTAATCTGATGTAATGTCTCCTTAAATGGTACAGGACAGACATATATTTTGATTTATCTTTGCATAGGAATAGAACTATTAAATATATAAATATGCTCAGAAATACTTACATCTATGAGGCTACTGGGCATTTATGAATATTTACAATCCTGAATTGTGATGAATTCAAATTGCATTAATTTGTGCTACCATTGATAATTTTAGATTTACCTATTAGCATTCTTATAAATCTCATTAACAGCGGTTCCCTTAGCAATATGCTCTTACTATTTCTGCAGCTGGAGCAACAGAAAAAATTTAAGCATTTTGAGACAATTTTCAGGTAGTGTCCCTGCATCTATGATGACATATTTACTGTGGCATTGTCATTTTTCTCTATATATAACTAGCAGTGTTATTACCCTCAGAATTTCTACATACACAAAATCCCTATTAGAAAGAATTTATTTACTGGTCCTGGTTAAGATAAAAAAATTATTTGCCATGCCAAAATTTATAGCCAATCTAGACTAAAATATCTTATTGCTAAAATTTAGTTTGCCTACTGGGCTACTGAAGAAACCATTCAGCACGAGGTGGCAGCTAGGTTCTGTGTTTGGAAAAAGGAGCTCACTGATCACCTCCCTGCTTGTAAGGTAGCTGTTCCCAAAAGGAGCTGTGTATACATATCCATCCCATCTCTGTCAGACGCGCCCATCTTCCTGAGTCAGATGCAATTATAGACCCACAACTTCATTTCTCTGCTCTGCTAATGGTTTCCTCACAAGAGAAACTATGACAGGTCAGTTCACAAGGAGTCATAGGGTTCTGTTTAAGATGACGACAAATACAACATTTGCCAAGACTATGAAATTATCTCTTTTTAAACAACAGGTGAACAATTCTGGGACTTCAATTTTTAAAAACATCTAGATAAACTTCCTGAAATTCACCACAGTAAAATTAATATATCTTTTCTAAGCTTGGTTGCAAATAAGAGACATCACCCTAAGCAGCTTACAGTAATATCAAACAAAATCAGGTTATGGCAAGACACCTCAGTTTCATCATATATTTACCTGCATCTTGCAGTTGCAATTTATATCCATATTTCCAGAGCCATATTTTCAAAAGCTATAGATTTTTACATCAAAGGCTCAATTCTTGGCAGAAACAACTGCCCATTTAGAGGAATCGTATTACAAATGAAGAAGTACAAGTTAGTTATGTTCGGAGAAAGACAGTAGGTTAATAACAGTACCTTGCAAATCACACCATTTTTAGCCACTCAGATAGTCCTTGAGAGGTTTTCTTTAGCTCTCTATGAGCTACTGAAAAATTCATTGACTGATTTTAATGTGAGATTCATGTAACACATGTACACACACAGAATCGCAGTGTTTGAGGTTGAAAGGGTCCTCTGGAGGCCATCAGGTCCAAACCCCTTGCTCAAGCAGGGCCAGCTAGAGTCAGTTGTCTGGGATCATGTCCAGACAGTTCCTGAGCTCCAAGGGTGGCAAATCCACCACCTCCCTGGACAACCTCTGCCAGTTCTCAGTCACTTTCCCAGGGAAAGTGTTTCTTAATAGTCAATCTTCTGTGTTTCAGCATATGCCCATCACTCTGGTCCTATCTCTGTGCACCACTGGAAAGAGCCTGGCTCTGTCCTCTTTGCACCCTCCCTTTAAGTGTTTATATACATTGATGAGCTCCTCCTTGAAACTTCTCCAGGCTGAACAATCTTCACTCTCTCAGCCTTCCTTCATAGAAGACGTCTTCCAGTACTCTAATCACCTTCCTGATCCTTCATTGGGCTTTATTCAGTATTTCCATGTCTCTCTTGAACTGGAGAGTGCAGAACTGGACACAGTTCTGTCCATGTGTAGCCTCACCAGCTCTGAGCATAGAGGAAGGGTCACCTCTCTTAGCCTGCTGTCAATGTTTTTCTTAATGCAGTCCAGAATACCACTAGCCTTCTTCATTGTAAGCAAATATTCTTAGCTCATGTTCCACTCGGTGTCCCCTAGAATCCCCAAGCCCTTTTCTCCAAAGCTCCTCTTCAGCTGGAGCAAATCA
>VYXB01006775.1:31286-42655 GCA_013397135.1 Pachyramphus minor
GGGAGGCAAAGACAGTGGAAAGTATGTGGACGATAAGAGAGTGTGTAGTGCTAGGCTGGAAGGACAGCAGAGACTCATGAATGTATACGATACTGGCTTTACCAGCCTCGTGATATCTGGCAACATGAATGCTCTTAGTGCCATATTACGTTTTTTTTAAGGCTTGTCTGCAGTGGAAGACCTCTTTAAGGTTGGCAGACCTTAGTGAGAGTTAAAGCCAGAGAAAATCCCAAGAAAGTTGCTCTGCTGAACACCCCAAAAGCAGGAATCCAGAGCCTAGATGGATTCTGGGGCTGAACTGTGGACTGTTTTGCCTTCCCATTAAAACATTGCAAGGGTTTATTTATATAGATGATTTCTGAGTTCTCTCAACCATCTTTTATTTGGTTGTTATTGTTGTTATTTTACAAAACATATAATTTTCTTATAACCTCTCCTTTTTCTTAAGGTCATTCATAAAAAATTGCTTACACATAACCCTTGAACTTGAATTTATAGTATCTGTCCTCCAGCTATCCTGTTATGGATTGACAGCCATGCTGCTTATCTCCAATACACCCCACAGAAACATCTAATGGACTCAGCAGATCGTTTAATGAAAGGAAAAGGAAGGACTCCCTGCCAGTTTCATGCAGATCAATACAGCAATGTAGGAAGCATTGATCAAAAGTGGACATATTGGTATAATATTTTATAAGACTGAAACTGAGATTCAGTTTACAGAAAAGCAAAAAAGCATATCAATAGATTTTAGACTTCCACATTGATGGAGAGAAATATCGACAGTAGTGCAAAACTGGCAAGACGAAGATGATACCAGAGTCCTCAGGCAAATTCCTCATGCAATACACCTGGTTCAAGCCCAAAGATAATACCAGGTGTTTATTCAGAAATGGTACAACAAGAGAAACAAGGGGCATGTTAGAACAGAAACGTCTTGGAAAAACTGATGTTGGAAACTTCATCCAGAGGTTGAGGAACAGGACAGGGGGACAGAGCAGGACTGCGAGGGCACCCACTAAACATGGTACACAAGCAGCCACAGAGAGGGCCGAGGCTCCCAGTCTTCATGGTGAGGATAGCCTGGAGGTCGGACAGCTACTTTGTAAACTGAGGAGCCCAGGAAGGGAGAGTTCCCATGGTAAATTCTGTCCATAAAGGAAAAGAAAAAAAAAAAGAGTAAGGTTGGAGCTGGGAGCTGTTGCTGCAGAACACACACAGCAGATTCTGCCACTTCCAAATAAAGCTCTAATGAGGAAAAAGCAAGAGTTGGTCTGCTCCACTCAACCAGCATCACTTCATGTGGCAATCCTCCCTTATCATACTTGCAGTATAAGTGATTCTGCTTTTCCTTGCTCTTCTCCCCAAATTGAACACAAAATAGACTCCACAGCACCTACAGTTAATATAAATTGTAATAGTGTTCCTTTAAAAAGGCTCTGGCTCTGCAGAATATTGAAACTGTGACAGATGAACCACAGAGGAATGGGCCCTTTTCCAGAAAAGACATCCCAAGAAACAGCATCAGGTGGGAGAAGGACAGAATGCAGGAGGTTGGATTAGGTGATCTGCAGAAGTCCCTTCCAACCCTACCTATTCTGTGATTCCTTAAAAATAGAATGGAATCATCACAATAAATGCACTGAGCAACCGTAACAGGATCTACTGCCTTCCTTAAAATACTGTTACTCTTGAAGAGTAAACACTGGTACACCTCAATATCCAAATTCACAAAGAGGGAATGTGAGCATCATCCTTCTCCCCTCCCCGAATCATAAGATGTTGCAAACGTAGGACAGGTTTGAGTGACTGAACCTATATGGCACAAAAAAACTACCACAAAATAATGGCTAGTAAAATCTTCTCTACCAATACCAGAAGGAGGTCTGTGGAAAAGTTAGCTAATAAGTTGAGCTTTGAGATCAAAGTACACGGGAGAACTGTTTGGAAGGAAATTTCATTTTGTAAGTTGCTGTCTTGTAGCAATAATTGAGATGACAGGACTGCTGAGAGTTACTCATTTCCTACAGACTACCTAATTCTTGATTGTGGTAGCAATGCACTTCTAGATCTATAGTGAAGCATTAGCTAGGGGTTATTTTCCCCTTAATTTTGTCAAAGCAGAGAAACAGGGAATTCAAGTCCTGCTTTTTTTATGTGTAAACACACAGTCTTCGGTAATCATAATCAGAACCCTCTGCCCTATGCAATTACATTTCCCGGATTCAAAATGGGTGTTTGTGTTTATTCTGTTGATTAATGGCATTCAATTTAAAATGGTCACAACCAGCCTTTGAAGTCATTAACACCCCATTAAGATAAATGGGGTAACTTCACACCTTTTGTTTCAGTCTCGTGACTGTGGAACCAACAAAACCGCAGCATATTGATTTACAGAGTACAGACTACCTTCACAGTCATTGAAGGAAATATGGAGATTTAAATACAGGACTATGCTTCAAGATTTGCTGAATAACTCTGGACAATCAACTATCCTGAAATTTCAACACCTGGAGAGACATTGGCAACTTAGTAATGGGGTAATGACATTTAAATCACTAACAAGTCTAGCACAGTTTGCACCATGATGCAAATAACTGTCAGCATGAAGTTTCCATTTAACATCTTCTAAGAAAAAAGAAGTATTTGCAGCATCTAACTTCTCTGTAGAGAAAACTTCTCCCCGGGTTTAAGTATCTGCTGACTCTGATATTTATTCCTATACATAAAACAATAATGTAATATCTATTGTATCTTTCTATTTAGAATGCAGCACTGATTCACAAAATTTAGTTAGAATTAAGTGGGAGAGGGGTGGGGGAGTGTTCTTCAAATGAGTAATTGTAAATAAAACCATATTGTGTCTACAGTTGTGTGCACTGTCCTGGCTTAGCTACATTAGTCTTACTCAGCAGAAATGTAATTTACATGGGTTTTTGGAACTGTCTTCCTATACTAGTCTAATTCTGGGGTTTCTGCAGCAACAAGGAAGCTAAGCTGTATACCAGACAAAAGCCAATACTCTTTGACCTGATAAGCTGTGGATGCTCTCCCATGATCACGTTTAAACCAGAATGCACAAAAAAGCACACAAGATACAAAACAAGAAAAAACATGCCACTCAAATTCTGTCTTTGAACTCTCTATGGCTCATGAATTTCCTGATAGGAAAAGGTGCATTATCATTATTACAGAAGCTGAAAATAATTTTCATTAATTTCTACAACACTCTCTTCCCTTTCTTTTTGTCTAGAAATTAGGAGACAGATAACCTACATCCCCATGAGAAGCTACCAGGTGTTTTATAGCAGATCATAGAGATCAATGATTTTTCAGTGCCTTGATCAAGTTTTGAATCAGGTAGTGAATCAGGACTCTTGATATAGGAAAGAACTGTTCAGACAGAGTTATGGCAATAGATTAATAAGGCATCTAATTAATCTGTTTAACATTACTGAGGGACAGTTAGGCACTGTTATTGCTATTCTGGAGAGATACAAAGAGTAGCAGACAGGCAATGATTTGCCCAGGGCACCCAAGGACTCAGTGCTGAAATTGTAATCAGGACTTGGAAACTCCTATCTCCCTGCTGCCAAGACTAAACAGCTTAATGAACAGTACTCTGCACTGGTAGTGTAAGTACTTTGCTTTTATAAGGTTGTTCCTTGCTCCAGATCCCTTGTGTTGGGGTTTTCTCTCTGCCACAGTAGAGGGAAAAACAAATTAGTTTTATCATTGAGCACTAAAAATGTAATGGACAAGCTGGTTGCAAGAAATCTTAATTTTACTTTCAATAAGAAGAACTTTACCTATTAAACAGTGCCAAAAGAAGAGAGGTGGCTCTAATTTCCTCATCAGTGATCAGGTAACCTTGTTTAGGTGAAATATCTGACCTTTAGACCGGTTGTTAATCCATCTGGCAATTGGAAGTTGGATTATTCCCTGCTAAACCAGGAGATTCTTCTTATTGTCCCTTAAGTACTACCAAAATAATAAATAAATCTTCATTACTGACCTTAAAACAATCATCATGAAAACCATTCTGGTAATAGTCTGAAAATGTTAGTCAAATAAAACAACATGGTTAAATTTAGGTAGTTTTAAGTTTGCTGCTCTGGAGTTCAGTGTATTCTGGATGGAATTAGATTTGTGTGACTCAGATTTTTTTTATGATATTCATTTGTTGGGGTTTTTTTCATTGCTGTCAGACACACATCCTACCAGAAGTATATTTCAGAGGCACAAAGATTTAAACACGATTACTCACCCTTCACATTAGATTTAAATAGGGACAATATGAATCCAAAAGCTCCTATTTCCTGACTGGATTTAAAACTTTTTTTCCTCTCCATGAAACATTAAGAGAATCAATATTTCACAGTAAGTCTATATATAACTAAAAAAAAGGCTACAAGCTATAAGAAATAGACTACATTTGGGTTAGAGTTTTGGCATTATTTGAATAGAGAAATCTGGAGCATTTCATCTTGATTATAAAACCCTAAGGAATGCCCTGGGTGTTTCACCACATGCTAGGAGAGATGCTGGGAGAAAACTGGCAGAAGTTATCTCTTCCCACCCAGTTTAACTGATTCAGACAGGGCAATTTTGTTGGAAGAGTCTGCTGGCAATCAATATGTCTCAGCTTGCTCCTATATGCCTTGCTGAGAAAGAGCGAGCTGTTGGAAAAGAATCAAGACATGAAACTTTTTCTGCTCTAGTTTAAAGCTTATGAAAGCAAATGATCTCCAAGGCACTAATCCTTTCACCTTGGTAAACATGCAACGAATCCAAATGAAAGAAAAACAGGAGTCCTCCCTACTCCTCTTCCTTCTGCAGCAGTGCTTAGTCTTAAAGGCTGCACGATGGTCTCTGCCTTGCCAGCCCACTGCAGCCATCCAAAAGCTCACGTTTAAAAAAACCCTAAAATAAAATAAATAAATTTGAAGAAAGCAGAGAGAAGGGAAGAATATTCTTTTCCTGCCTGTTTTCAACATGCATTATCAAACAGAAAACCAGACTTTGCCATACATGAACAAGTACAGGTTTACAAATGTGAATCTTTTCTGGCAGCATCTTTGTTGCTGCTAGTGACAGGCACTCATTCTCCTGATCTTCCTGTTTTTCTTGGTACTAATTCTGTAAGTAAGTAAATGAGCCTGGCTTTGAAAAAACAAACAATTTGAGAACTACTTGTTCCTAAATAATTATTTAACAGAGTTTACTTATTGACACAATATTTTTGTACATGATATAAACAAACCTGGCTTACTGAGCTCAGAAGGTAATAAACACAACCAGGATTTTTACTGACATATCTGCTTACTTAATAATATTAATTGATTATCAATAATTTAATCTTGCAGCTCAGATAAAATTATACCCTTCTGGAAACTTAGCATCAGACCAAAGAAGAAAACTTTCTCTTTGTACCCTTAAGGAACAAAGAATGTGCCTAAAATAGCATTTTTTGTATATCCTTCTAAGGATAAAGTAAAATAAAAGAGTAGTGAAATTTATAAAAGGTCTGGTCAAGTATAATGTACTTGGATTTTAATCAATAACACTGTATGTTTCTTCACTGAAGCTGTATCAGTTAGCAAACTGTCCCTGCCTGTTTAGGAAACACTTGTCTAAGAGCTGCCAGTCCACTCCCCCGTTTTTTTAAATCCATTGATTTCTTTGGAAAGATTATTAGGTATCAGCTGTTTGCTGGCTAAATGATATAGACCAAGAAGACCAGATGGTTTGGCTTAAATCATTACGGGCTCACTGCGATTAGAGGAAACTGAATCATAGAATCATAGAATGGAATGAGTTGGAAGGGACCCTAAAGATCATCCACTTCCAACTCCCCTGCCACAGGTAGGGACACTTTCCATTAGACCAGGGTTGCTCAGAGCCCCATCCAACCTGGCCTTGAACACATCCAGAGATGGGGCACCCACAACCTCCCTGTTCCAGTGTCTCATCACCCTTACAGCTGAAGATCAGTCCAAGAAGTTCAGCACTGCAGGAAGAGAAAATTAAATGGAGAGTCAGATTATCTTGAAATAAGTCATTGTCCAGTACTTTACATGATAGCTGATATTTTTCTTCTTGGTATTGTCCAGTACTTTACATGATAGCTGACATTTTTCTTCTTGGTACTAGTTAGTGTCATGGTGTCACGATAAATTTCTCCAATCTCTAGCATTTTTCTTTAAAAAAACCCAAAACATATCTTTGAGGGAGAGCAAGGTGTTCCAAACCTTCTGTAACTATATTTATCTGCTTGGTACCGAGTCAGCAAGATGGTTACATTTATGCAACCTGCCAAATTCAGCAAAATGTGCCTAATGTGTGCTAAGAAGCACTGCTCTGCACAGGCATATCCTGGTGAAAAGCTTTTCTCCAAATGTGGTGACAAGAGGGAGCCTGCAAGGAAGAAGTAGGAGTTTTTGTTTTTCTGTCATGAGGCTCTGGTTAAGAGTAATTTTAGATAATCTTTCATGCTTTCCTTGAACCATCCCTCTGCCATGGAAATATGGCATGTAATATAGAAGTACATAAATAAACGTAAATAAAGAAGAACAAACAAATGCAGCAATGCATAACACACACATAGGGTTATTGGCTAGGTCATATCTTCCACTCCTACATATCTCACCTCTCACCGAGGCTGCAGTTAGATTTGCCTGCCCAGTATTGCTCCCTCAGTGCTATTCTATGACTACTTGTTTACTCCAGAGTTGCAGTCAAAAAGCCTGCTTTACAAGAAACATGCATGAATTTTCCTCTTTAGATATTTAATGGGTTAAAATTAGCTGGTGCAGAAAGTCAGTAGGAAGCTCTCCGTCTCACCTAAACTCCAAAACAGCCTGAGATTAGACTACTACATTCATTATTCATTTGCATTGCATATTTGGGTAGCTGGCACAGGTCAACATAAGTAAGGAAAACTTCTATAGGAAGACCAGCCATGTCATTGCAGGACATAGTCACTAGTACTCTCCCAGATGAAATATTTCAGGAACCTGAGTGAACAACGCCCATAGCACAATTCCTGCTTGGAATTTTTTTTTCTGTGAGCCTTAATGAAACACAGTTGTGCAAACCTACCGTGCTCCTTCATCTACATTAAAAGCAAAGTGGCTATGGTTCAGACCACTTTGTGGGCAAAATGATAAAAACAAGCCACTGGTAGTTTTTTCAAGTAGTCACTATTTCAGTGTGTACTTGAACATATTTTCCTTGCAAGAGGGGGTGGGGGGGAGGTGGGGGAATGAAGCCACAACAAAGCGACTCAGCAGTTATTTGTAAAGTAAATATACACACAAAGAGCTTGTGACTCCCTCCATGCAGTCTGAGATCTTGGAACTGTGTTTAATGCAAACTGCAAGCTGAAATGCCAAAGCATGCTTGGACTAGCTGAGAGAGGCAATTAGGAGTTTCCTCACTTTGGTGCTTCATCAAGCACTTTAAAGGAATTTAGCTTTTTTTTTTTCCCCACAGAATGAAAGCGTGAAATGCTCCTGCTTAAGAAATGCTGACTAATTACAGAAACCACTCACAAAAAAAGTCATCCAATTACCTGGTTTTGAGAAAAAAAAAGTCAAAAAATCAGCTCCAAGTCATGTAGAAAATATGTCTCCAACTCATTGACATTCAATGACACTACTATTATGATAATATTAGTATTACATTAGATAAAGGGGACTCCACCCATGATCTTACTTCAGGGCATGGCACTAACACATAATTCTTCCAGCATAATAGTGACTAGTTGTAACAGTTAACCAAATGTTTCTATTTATCTCTTTGTATTTGGAAGAAGAAAAAGGAAAAAAATGTTGTTCAAAGAATTGCATGAAAGTGCATGTTTCTTTTATGCTGAAGATTTAACTATTTAGATATAGCTGCATTTAATCAAGCTTTCATCTATCATATCACAATAATCTTGGAGCTTTCACACAAAATACCAAAATGTGGTCCATTTATTCCAGTATTCTATCTCTAGTAGTGGCCAACATCAGAAGCTTCAGAGGTAGGCAACTGCTAGAATACCTCTGCCCATGACAGAGTACCTTCTTCACCCCTCCTAGCCATCAAGATTTTATTCTAGCCCTGCTACCCAGAGACAAACTCTAAAGTATGAGATTTTCGGTTAATATAGAAGTTCCTGGGTTTTGAATGGTGTTTCATATTATATTTATACCCATTTATTGCCACTGATTTCTAACTGTCAACAATATCCCATGCTAATACGAGCTAAATGCAAGTTAGGAAAAAAAAGTGTTTCTTTTTCTCTGTTTAATTGGTCGGTTTTGGGGGAAATCAAGTAGTACCTTGGTCTTATAATTTTTCCAGGCCCTTTCAGATTTGACTATTTCTACTCTCATTTTGCTCAAAGATTTCCGAATCTAAGTCAAATAACAGACTTAGCAGCATGGTTAGTGTTCAGGAGGCTAGTGAACTGCAAGAAGGAAAAAGAAAAACAGGAGTAGCTTGTTATGTACTGCATTAGAAGAAGTTGAAAGACAGTGTTTCTAGGATGACGATAAATAGTGAAGAGTGAAACAAAGAGAAAGTGGAGGCCAAAAAAAGGTGTTTAGCCAACATATTGCCAGGAAAAGGGAGAAAATCCCATTAAATCATGTGCTCTTTCTTGCTTCACTTATGCTGACAATAGGGGGTAGGCATGAGAAGAAATGGAAGACTTGTCTCTCAGTCTGGACTGCTACAACTCTACTTGAGTCAGCATGCAAGGCACCATCTATAACTGGATGGGAAAACTCAGAAGAGACAAGGCCTAGATGGTTTTCCACCAGTGGATCCCAAGACCATGTGTTTTTCTAGGAGAGACAGATCCTTACCTATTGCACCTTTTGAGCACTCAGTTCTACCCACTTACCAGCAAACCTAGACTAAATTCTGCTTGTCAGCACTCTCATTTCAAGACTCCATCTGAGAGTTGTAGAGATGGATTATATAGTCTGCTCTAAATATATTGATATATATTTGTTTTGTTTTGGTGTGGGGTTTTGTTTTTGTGTTTGGTTTTTTGGTTTTTTTTTTTACAGAAATCATAGAATCATAGAACGTCAAACAACTGAAATGGACCTTAAAGATCATCTAGTCCCAAACCTTTCTGCCATGTGCAGGGACACCTCCCACTAGACCAGGTTGCTCAAGGCCTTACTTAACCCTGCTTTGAACACTGCCTGTTTTGGGTCATTCACAGACTCCTTGGGCAACCTGTTCCAGCACCTTACCATCCTCACAGTGAAGAGTTTCTTCCTAATATCTAACATAAATTTCCTCTCTTCCAATTTGTACTCTTTACTTCTTGTCCTATCACTACAGCTCCTGATAAAGTCTCTTTCTGGGTTCCCTGTAGGCCCCCCCTTCAGATATTGGAAAATTGCTATGAGGTCTCCATGCAATCTTGTTTTATGAAAACCCTTTTAAATACCAGAAACATGATTTATATAAAAAGAAATGTAATGGCTAGCCTAGAAGATGTATTATTTTTCTAATTTGCATTGAAAACAACATATATTTAATATATTACTCAGTACTCACTACACTTTGAACTAGTGTTCATCAATGGTTCTAAATTACTGGGAGGATGGTGGAGGACCATAGATTTCCTTCTGTTTTCCAGCATCCATGCCAAGATCATAAGTTGAAATAAGTCCCTTAAAACTATAAAACGTGCTGCAACGAGTGGAAATTTTTTAGAAATGTGACTTTAATTATCAGCTAAGAGACTGTAGCATAGAGTCTGTGCCAAAAGGAAGCTTACGTTTGAGTGCAACTGATGATGTGATGAAGGACAGCTAACAAATCATCTCTGAGGAACAATTTCTCTTCTACCAAAGCCAATTAGGGCACAGGAAAGCATTCAGAGAACCCATTTCTTGCTCAGTCCAGTTTTCTCTATGCAGCCACAAAACTAAGGTTACTGTAGCTTTGAAACCCAAAAACTGCAGACCAGGTCTAAGGGTGGGGAACATCAGTTTTCTTTTGACTCTATTACATAACTTCTGGGAGTGCCAGGAATGGGTTTAGGAACAGCCGCCCCCCCCCCCCCCCCCGCCCCCAGATAAATGCTACTGCCTTCTGAAGGGAAGAAACAACACAGGTTGGGAATACAGACTATTGAAGGTCATTTGTGCATAAAAACACAGTAACAATACAGTGCCTTAAACAGAAGGCCCAAATCACAGAAGACTTTCTCAAACTGCATTCCAGCCAAGATCCGGAAGGGACTTCCCCCGTGCTCTAATTAAAAAAATATCTCAAATTCTGAATATAATGCAAGATCAAAGGCCCAGCTCCCATAACACCTGTTCAGTGCTAATGCCCCACACCTGTTGGATGTTCCAGTTGCCAACCCAAACTACTCATCCAGCCTGCTGTGACTCTAGAGCTGTGGGTCCAGCATCAGGTCAGCATATCCGTCAGCTTACGCTGGGGGTTCTCTGCTTCTTCAGCCTGCACAAACCTTAGCCCAGTGTGAAAGGCTGTGCTAAATATCTCTCACCCAGGGCAGGTGCCCTCCACAAGCAATTCCTTCCACTGGGTGGGATGGCTTTCATATCCCTTCTGAGTATACATCCATCCTGTGGCAGCATCCCTTCTGTCCAGCATGGAGGAGAATCCTCACAGGTTTCCGTCTCAGTGAAGCTAACCAATCTCTCCTCATCTTTTCAACTGGAAGGGCACATGGGGAATAGAAAAAATCCTTCTTATGATGACATATTTCAAAGCCTACACAACCAATATTTTTTTTTTTTAAATGAGTGGTTACAACTTAAGTTCCCATAATCGTGTTATGAGTAAGACATAACATGGGTGAAAAAATATTCACAATATTTCGATTTTTGATGCTGTAGATAGAGGTGGGGTGAGATTTTGAAATGCCTGTGGGTATTCAGTTCCCCTTGATACCATGTGAATATAAACAACAGGGAGCCACTGAAAATCCTACTCTCTGTTTGCATGTTTAGCTGCTAAGTACCTTTAAATTCTGTTTCTTAAGACAGAAA
Source organism: Pachyramphus minor (assembly GCA_013397135.1). Classification (NCBI taxonomy): domain Eukaryota; kingdom Metazoa; phylum Chordata; class Aves; order Passeriformes; family Tyrannidae; genus Pachyramphus; species Pachyramphus minor. Next base: position 42,320 of record VYXB01006775.1, read on the forward strand.
ATTAAAACCCTAGATCTGTTTAAATCTGTGACAAATTCCCATTGACTTCAACAGTCCCAGGATTTCATCTTAAATCTGTGTTCAAGCATCTAAATAGTCTGGTTTAATAAGTATTAAAATCCCTAACAGGTCTCATTTTTAGTTAAATATGGTCCTTGTGTAAAGTTTTAAATTTAATAGTGGACTCATATTTTTGAAATCTTACCTCTAATCATACTTGTGATCATTTTCATTTTATTAGTTGTTTTAAATACCCAAATGGTCTATAGACCATATTTTGTACACTAAAATAGGACAAAAACGTCATATGTTGTACTCCTGGATACGACTTTTTTT
>VYXB01006775.1:42707-71892 GCA_013397135.1 Pachyramphus minor
CAGCATAACATATGATACAGGTTAATAAGTGCTGCAGAAGGCTGGATCTGCAGAGCATTTTAAAGGTTCATTTTAGAGAGTTGCAAATTTGATCTGACTTCAGTGTAGGGTGTAAAGGTGAGAAAAATAACATGTCTGAGTGTGTAAGTGGAAGAAACTTATCACTGGAATAGCCCAAGTGCTACAGGACAGATTTGAAAATATTTTGGCAATATTGTACCTGGATCTGGGGCAGCACAGGGTGAGATGGTTTTGTAACTCACATCACTTCTTTATTAAGACAGTAAAACATTCCCAGAAAGAAAGAAAGAAAGAAAGAAAGAAAGAAAGAAAGAAAGAAAGAACAGTGAAACACTTGAAACAAACAACCTACAAAATGGATATTGGCATTTGTAAATGAATGGTTTTTTTAATAATTGATTTTAAAAATTGCTCTTTGTCTGAGATTTCTGTTGCAGTTTCTGTCCAGATCAATTTTTATAACTGAAATAATGCCTGAACTACAGAGCTCATAACAAGACCAGTGACAGATCCTAAACAGTAGCCCGATAATCAGGTTCTACTACAAAGAAAAGTATAAAACTGCTAGGATTACTGCATTTTGTTTTGTTTGCTTACAGTCCAATATAAAACAAAACAAAGCCCTAGTAAAGATAAATTCATTACTACTGGTTTTCTCCTGCACAGCATTAATATGTTTTAGAAATTAAATTCTTTTATTAATTTGATTAAGCCAAAGGAAAATCCAAGGTTCCCATGAATAATTCAGACTAACATCATATCTTCAAAGGTCATATGTAAAACATTATTATACGTCAAAAGTTCCTCAGAGTCTAACATACATTTAATTTTCAATAATGTTGATTTATAGTTTTATAAAGGCAAATAATAAATATAATAAATTACCCTTATATTTTCTGATCTCAGTCACTATAAAATAACCACTGTACTTTTACATTTTCAGTGTGAAATATTAAATACATAAATCAAAACAAGATTATTTTTCATCTGGATCTAGCTGGAAACCAGTTTTTGAAACTGACAAATTCATTTTAACTAAAATGAATGTTTTAGGAAAAAGATCTTTACTGAGTCCATAGCTGCTCTAAAAGAAACAAGAATTTTTGCATTCTAATATCCTGCTTTAGTTGGCTTCCCTCTGACAGGTGCTGAATCTTGGAAATGTAATGGGTAGAAGCAGCTCTAAGTTTCTGAAAAGCGTTGTCCTGTTCTCCTTGCCAGTATTCTCCTCACTCTCTTTGCCTGCTCAAAGACTATTCTCTTCATGGTCCACAGCCACATTGCTGATAGGTTGACATTTTTCTTAGCTGAAATCTTTTCTCCAATAGGTTCATATGCACAAATATATATATATATACTTATGTACATAGATATGGAACTGTCCCTACAAATAATTGTTTACCAAGAAAAACCTTAGGAAATAATAAAAACTACTCTGATATGTAAAAGTAGATTCAGCTGCTTTTACACATTTGTTGCCACAACAGAAGCTTCGTTGAGAGCTAGAAATACTGTTTTGTATCCTTGATTAAAAAGAGTAAATCTATTTAAAAGGGGTCGTTATAACATTTAAATACATATCGGCTTTTAGTGCATTTAAACATTCAACCACAAGAAGCTATCAAAAAGAGTGATCATACCAGAATACTTAAGAATTTCAATGTGCATGCCTGAATAGGAAGGGAAGCAAAATAGAGTCTACCCGAGGCTAGACATTAAATGGTTCTGGAAACCACTACACACTCACACCAGGAACTTTCTTGAAGCCTGGGACTGATCAAATCTTAACAGCTTTTTTGTGTGTGTATGTGTAGAATTCAGTTTGTGGTCTACACACATTGTTTTTTTCCTTATTTGCATTTTAAGATAGTTTTATGTTTAGCAATAATACATCGAAAGGACACCTGAGCAACATAATGTGGAAGAGGCCAATCAAACAGCACCTTTTGGAGCTACAAGCTTACCTTTCCTTCCAAAGAGATAATGCTGGATTTTCTTTGTTGCACTATTTTCCCTGAGTAGAATTTTCATGAACACAAAGAATAAAAGTTGATACAAGAAAATGTCTAGCATGGGGCAGTCCGATATTTTAGCTTGGACTGTTTGTTGTTGGATTTTGGATGTATGTGTTTAATTTTGTTTTTCTTTCAGCCTGATTTCTTTAATTTGAGGGGAAAAAACCCCTGAAGCCCATGTAACCTGTTGTGGAGATGTATATCACATCCATGTGATAAGTTCCTGAGGGGCTGTCCCACAACTGAACATTATCTTGGTCTACCTGCCCGGATAGTAGGCTGTTTGGTACCTTACTATGACAGTACACACAAAGAGGAAGTCTTTTGAGCATGATTTGGGATTTTCTTTTACTGCTAAGTAGATAATGCTAAAAAACCGCTTGTGATCAGAGAAGAAAGTAAAATTTTGCTATCGAGTTTGCTATTTAAGGAACCACTACTGTTGGAAGCAATTTTCTGACAGCAATATTACTTTTGTTATTGCAGTTTACTTCCTTAGCCTTTATTTTGTAGGTTTCAAAATAATATGTGTTGCAACAGCTTTGCTGCTAGCTGCATTCAAATTCTCAAGTTAGCATTTCTCTTTGCAATTGAAAATAGATCCTACAGGAAATTGATTTATATTTGCAGCATTCTAGTATTGAGAGAACAGGTTATTCTCTTCCCTTTTGAATCATTGAGAGGCAGAGACAACTGGATGTCACAAATTAATTAAACTCAGACAGCCAGGAACTTCATTAATGGTACCTGTAATTCTCTGTATTGATGCAGAGCCAAATCTTGAGATCTCTGTGTGACTCTCATTAAGACAAAAATCCACTCAGGTAACTATGAATTTTATTTGCTCAGGACCTAGGGAAGGGTTTCAATTTGGTGTGTTGTGGTTTCAGTCCTTCAGCCAAACCCTTACAGACCAAAAAGGCAATGAATCTTGATTCCATCCAGCTATTTGCAGACTTGTTTGATCTGACAAGAGAGGTGGTATAAAATCTGAACTAAAACATATTAGCAATGTACACTCTATACTGGCTGAGAAGTCTCTTTGTTCATAAATGCTCCACCACTAAGCTATTTTACTTTTTTTTATTCTTCTGGAGTCAAAGTATTCAGTAGACCATGAATAGCTTGCCTGCAGAAAATATTTAATGAACAACTATAGAAAACTATGACCAAATAGAGAAAAAAAATGAATATTGGCTATTAACTCTGGCAAGTCCCTCAAGCTAATACAAAAAGACACAGCCATTAACTTCAGCTATTCAGCCTTGGAATCCTGCTGGATTCTTCAAGGGAGTCAGTGATACAACAGGGGTTGAAAGAAGACAAGCATTCACTGCCATGTGAGGCAGAGATGGAGCATGTAAATGATCCAAGGATCTGTTTTCTCTCTGTCTTGAGCTCCTCTGTGTGCCATAAACTGTGTCCCATGCCTGTCATATCACAGATAACTATTAGTCAGCAGTTACCTCACAGAAGCAGAAAGAAGACAAGAATTTAGAGGACAGCAAAAATCCATTGCCAAAGAACCACATAGATTTCTAGCACCTCTAGAATCCTATACTAAGTTGTCTGGTTGTTTACTTCTAAATTCCTTTGGGACTCCTAGTCCAAATCAGCCTTTATAAAATTTATCAAATCAGCAATTATGTGAGAGGACTTTTACAAGTACATTGAACAAAGTAATTTATATGTATAGTTAAGCAACAGTCTGTTTCATTCACCTCTAACCATTTGCAATTTAATATTGTACAACTGCAGTGCACTGTGTGATTAGAAAAGTATATATTTATTATACATATACAGATCATCATAAGTAACACCAACAAAAAAAAAAAGATTGCATCATACTCTCATCAAAACTTTATCACATTTAAGTTCAAGAGTTATTTGTTTTTTTAAAAAAATCACTGTACTCCTGCAACTGTCACTCAAAGTATTTTCCTTCATATTTGTCAGTTTTTACTTTCCAACTTCATGAAGGTCTCCTCATACATTTAAAGTACGAAATTCTTATCAGTCCTAATGATGAACTTGAATTTTTATGTCCTCTTGTTGTTTTGAAATTTGGTTTAAAGTAGAATGAAGCTGTCAAAAGAAAGACAACACTAAGTACACATTAAACAATGAATATCTGTCAAAGTTGTGAAAATATGAGTCAAATTTAGTTTCTATGAAGTACAAGAGATCATGCTTTACAAATAAGTGAGATGGAGATCAGATGTAAAGAACATAGAGAAAATAGAAAAATTAACATCCTTAGGCTTTGAAACATGCAGAACTGCTATAGAATTTTTTTTTTCAGCGGTAGCTTCTGAGGTGTCTCTCAAAATGGCCATACCTTGTCAGACATCTTGGTTGTAACCTTGTAAATTTGTTTAAACTGGCAGGGGTCAAGCTGATATGGTTTACAGAAGAGCAGGGGCAACCCAAATGTAAGGAAGAAGGAGTCATTGCATCATGCGCACTCGAGTGGAGAGTGACCAAAACCCATCTACTCTCATGAACATATACTTTATATGTGTGTGAGAGAGAGAATACACCAAAAAAATCCATCATTATTATTAAAAAGTCACAAGGAAGAAAATCTTACCTGAAGTGACCAGTTCATATGTTTCTGTGATTTTACTTTGCCTGATAATAAATCTTTTCTATGGTTTGTGTCTCTAAGTTTCAAGGCTGATTGTTCATTAGCTATCTGTTTACAGGTTTTTGCCATCAAATTTTGATAGGCTCCATTCAGCTGTGATTTATGCTCTGTTCAGGAATTTCCAACATCCAAGCATACTGCTTTCAGTTCAAGTAGGGTCTGTGCAACAGCCCAGCAAACTTCTTTGCCATACTGACTGCATTTAGTCTTAAAGATTTTTAAAATAATAATGTCCATACATCAACCATTGGTTGAATTAAAAACAACGAGTCTAAATGTGAAGACCAAGGGCATTTAGCTCTAGGAGGAGTGCCAACTGAGTGATGTATTTGAATGGGCTCCAAGGCCCTGACTCAGTTACCATCACTTAGACGTCTGGTGCCACCTCAGATGTGATCCTGTATCCCACCTGGCCTCCATCTGTCTCTCCAGAAGGCTGCAGGGCTCCTTTGTGCAACACAACACAATCAACACCCAAATTTTCACCTTCACTCACCTAAGAGTGCAATTTGACTCAAAGACACAAAGCTCATACTGCTAAATGTGAGTCACAGCTAGGCAGAAGACTCACTGTCCAAAATCCCATTATAGTCAATAAGCATCTGGTCAACAGAATCTAGAAAACCACACACATTTTATAATAGGCACCTAGTCTACTAATAGGCACCTAAGTCTACTCTAGAAGACCTATTGCTGACAGCTAAACTAAGATATTTTAATCTGGAAAATTGATGCCATGCTACATATCTAAAGACAAAAAATATAAATACAATGTGCAGGAACCTATTCAGCAACCTCTGAAATGAACCCTTTAAGAATTCAGAGCACAAAGCAAGAAGAGAGTGTTTCCAAGACCAAATGGATAATTTTCAACGCAAAAATCATACATGTTCAAAATTGCTGAAGTAAACAGAGCAGACCACGTTCTGTTGTGGAAAATGCGAGAATACAAGAATAAAAAAGCATAATCTGATATAGATCCAGTTCTCACTATGTTTCTCCACCTTTTCCAGTATGTGAACTTCAGTGGTTTTGCGTCTGTGTCAACTGCTTTGGACTACCTATACATTGATTCACACATTAACTATGTAGGATATGTAACAATAGCAATTTCCTAATCATGGCACAACACAAACCATTTTGTTAACTAAGAGTCATCTGACTATGAAATAATGCTCACACCTATTTAGACAGAAACCTAAGACCTTAATAAGGTGCAACATTAAGCATTTAAAATGTAGATCTAAAGAACTGTGAAGATTTTAAATTACCAAGTAAGCATCACACTAGTCTAGGCAACACAATGAATCATTGTGAATCACTTGGCAGAAACTGCAACTCAACTTCAAAGCAAAAATTAGTGGCTTGGACCTCTGGGTGGAGTGAGCTATAAAACACTAACATCAGCTTTTGTATGTAGCAAGCTCATTAGAGAAAGCTGACTCTGCCCAGTACCTTGTATTACTAATTTATGGATTCTTCTTGCAACTCACCTTCTTTTCCTATGCCCTCCTTCAGTGTAAATGCAAATGCAAGAGGTAATACCACTGTAGTATGTGAACACATTTTCTCCCTCTGCAATATCTTTCCCGTTCTATTTACTTTTCTCTCTGCAGCAGCTTTCTGAAAATTCCTATTTTCAGGCACAGTACTCCCAGAGGAGGCTTCCAAAAGAATTCTTAAGTCATTTGACCAATCTGCCCTATGATATCCCTTCCCTCCTTGCTCTGTTCAGTGCTTTCATGATTTAAAATTGTGAGGAACTAGACTAGGATCAATAGATTCCCTGAGTTTGAGTCTGTAAGAAGCGGGCATTCGGTTAAAAGTTGCAGTTCCATCCATTCCTCCTGCACCCCACTCTTCTACTTGCTCTCCAAAGCAGATGCAGAACAAACTGTGTCTGTTTGGAGACCCATTACTGAGACCAGGTTGGAAACACACCATACTACCCAGAAGCAACACAACCGATTTTAAAATTATTCTTCAAGTATCAGAGAACCAAACTTTTGTCTACAATCAGGCCTTTTCCAGAACTCTGGCATGTGTAGGATTAATGCTAGGGATGGTTTTAAGCAATTTACACTGTCAAAACAATATATTCAAATATTCATTATAGATGAGAATCAAACTCAGGGTCTCTCAGTCTTGCATAACTCAGCTGTGGGTATGTCGGCATGCATGAAGACAACCAAGAATGAAAGTGGACTGAGAAAATACCTCCCTACTTAAAAAGAGCTAATTAAAAAGTGGAATGCAAAATAAATCAGCTAACTCATCTTAAAAGGCAGAGAAGCGCAGCCTACACAGGAGGAAGAGCCAAACTACTGCTATCCTCTTTTCACAGGATAAAGGTGACATCTGTGAAAAGTCCTCCCTTCCCAGAGTAGCAAGTGAGGGAGTAGAGTAGACATTAATCACATTCCACCCTTTGCATTTGAGAAGAAAACACTCTGTGGGGCGAATAATATGACTGAGAAAACCACCTAACTTTGGGATCAGATTTCATAATGAAATATAACCACCTTTTTATTAGAGAAGTTCTGAATTCCTGGGTGTATGTAAGTGGGAAGTCAGTTGTGTTTCTCTGTTTTACAATGGAAAAGATTCCCATCAAATCTCTCTGTCTCAGGATACCTTCCAGTAGTGAAGGGGGAAATATATACAAACTTCTTACAGCATAAGTATACACTTAAGCTGTCCTTTCAGACAGTATGTAAATTTAGAGCTTTGATGGTCAGCACTGGTGCCACCACCTAATTTGTGGCTGTGCTATTAGGGCTCTCAGATGTATGGATGCTCTGTAATAATTTCATTTGAATATGATTAATGTTCTTTATTTTCTAACTCAACCTGTTTTCTTGTGTTGCTTTGCACAGCCAAGCAGTTTACACCCCAGTGGCGGCTAAACTTCACAGGGAAGATGAACTGATTCATACATATATATTGTCTCTGAAAAGACCCTGGGATCCAACAGGACAAAAGACATATTTAGAAATGCAAGTCATCTTTATCATTAATAAATTGGACATTGGAGTCACAAAGGCCACATTCAGAGGCATGAATATTTTTTATTTTCATTTGTATCTAAAAATATGGGAGGTATACACCTACACTTCATACACCTCATGAAATCATTCAAGCTGGTTTTAACCAAAGGAAGAGAAGTAACTCCTGCACCACCTTTGCGCCCTTCTAGAATTGCTGCTCATCATTCTTTCTTTCAACAGTTCCCTTGTGCAAAAGGTACCACCACCTAATGAAACAATTAAGGTCTGACAGTTTAAATAGGGTTCTCTGTTCTTTTCAAGAATAAGCGCCAGCCATCAAGACAAACTATGCCCACTGCTTCACTATCAGCAGAGTCATTGTTATCCCAGATAGAGTGCCCTAAAAATAAAAGCCATTCTGTATGTGCAGCTTCATCAAGTCAGGTCATGTCAGCCCCACAGGGTAGACAGCACTGTACTCATTTTATTATTCTATTTTTAAACATGTCCTCCTTAAATCTTTTAATGTGTCCCACATAACAATGCAGAATTGACACTCTACATTCAAGTTACTACTCCCAACAACCCCCCAGTTTCTGGATATCCTACCCAGTCAGAATATCTGCTGTCCAAAACAATGAAGAAGTGGTCATTTTTGCCTTAGTGTCACCCGTTGCACATTGCTTGGCTGTTCAGGGATCATGAGATCAAATCAAAATTCATACCTGCAGGATTGATCAGTGTCAACAAATTAGCGCCCTCGGTACTAAATTTCACAAAGAGTTCCACCCCTTAAAACTGAACTGAATTTTAAAAGCGTATGAGCACAGTGGCAGTGGGGGGGGGGGTTATATCTTGAATTACCTCAGACATACTGATAGCTAGAAGTCACCCTGAGTGTGATTGTCTCACAGAGATAAAACAAAAATTCTTATGTTTTTTTTATATATATGAGGTATTTGATCCTCGACAGCTGTTCTCCTGCAAAACCAAGATCACTCAAACTAAGAGTTATAGAGCTAGCACAAGACACAAAAATAGAAGAATTGCCTATATTTTTCAAGGGAAATTGACAGAACTCAATTTGGTGCATAGATTTACACCAACCTGTAGCTGTTACGTTACCATTCATGTTTGAATTTTTTATACCAGTTGACACTGAGCAGGTACATACCTTGTAGGGCAGCCTTTTCAAACATGAGCTGAATAAAAATGTACTTTTCCTTCCTTTGCATCTATTCCTCACAACAATAAAAATAACAAAACACAAAACAAACACAAAACTTTTAAAAAACCATACCCTACACCAGCAATTTGGGAATTTGCACTTTGTGCACTGTTGGCTAGAAATCTAAAAGAGTTTCAAGGCAAATGAAAGATATTGTATTTGGTGCTGTAGTGTTGGTTCAGAACATAACAAGAATCCATTCAGTGTTCAACATGTGCACAGTAAAAAATTATACAATCCTATGTGAGAGGAAGGTAAGGAAGAGGAACTAGGATCTATTGAGCAGTTTGGCTTAGCTAGTTCTTTAGGCACTCAAATTTTAATTTTTATTATAAGCAACACCGTATTACCAAGGGTCAGATAGGCACACCTGTTAGGAACTTTAGGCTGAATCTGTGGATAGCAAACAGCTCTCAATATCTTGTCATAGTACATCCTTAAATAACCATACTCTTCCCTTGTAGTGATGGATGATGTACTGGGTTTGTGTGGCAAAGTGTTCATAGCAGGCGAGAGTGGGCCTACAAGGACAACCTCTGTAACTTCTGCTAGAAGCTTCCCTCATGTCTGATGATGCCAATGGCAGCTGGTACCAAGATAAACCTACCACTGGCCAAGGCTGAGGCCATCAGTTATGGTCGTAGCACCTCTGGGATAATGAATTTAAGCAGAGGGCAAAATTACTGCACAGAAGCAGCCAGGAGAGAAGAGTGAGAATATGTGACAGAAACAGCTCTTCAGACCCCAAGGTCAGTGAAAAAGAAGGGGAGGAGGTGCTCCAGGCACTGGAGCAGAGATTCTCTTACAGCCTGTGGGTGAGGCAGCTGTGTCCCTGCTCTCCAGCTAAGAGAGATCCACAGGAGTGCAGAGATCGACCTATACCACAAGGAGGACTCCACACTGGAGCAGGTGGTTGCCCAAAGAAGGCTGTGGTCCCAGGAGAAGCTGGAGCCGGCTCCTGGCAGGACCTGCAGTCCCCTGGAGAGAGGAGCTCACAGTGCGACAGGTTTGCTGGCAGGACTTGTGACCCCACATAGGACCCAAGCTGGAGCAGGCTGCACAAAGGACCGCACGCTGTGGGAGGAACCCACACTGGAGCAGTTCATGAAGAACTGTAGCCTACTTACTTTGAAGTTCTTGGAGAGCTGTCTCCCAAGGGAGAGACACCATGACGGAACAGGGGAATAGTGTGAGGGAGAAGAACCAACAGAGACGGTGTGTGATGAACTGATCATAAACCTCATTTCCACCTTCCTGATATTCCTCCTTCCCACCTGGGGAGGAGGTAGAGAATTTGGGAAGCCAAGCCCAGGAAGAAGGGAGAGGTGAAAGGAACGTATTTTAAGATCCGGTTTATTTTTTATTATTTTACTCTGATTTTTTTGGCAATAAATTTGATTGATTTCACCGAGTCTTTTTTGATGGCGATTGGTGACCTAGCTTTCCACCTGCCCATGAGCCTTTTGTTGAATTTTTCTCCTCCCTGTTCAGTTGAGGAGAGTAATGTCAGAGCAGCTTTGGTGGGCATTTGATGTCCAGCCAGGGTCAACTTACTACAGCTGGTAATACCATCCCAAGAAAATTTAGATCAAGATAATGAGATCACAGGAGACACCTAGGTCTGGTGCCTGCTGCATTGTATTCCATTGGCTAATCCCCAGCTGGACTTCTTTGAACTTGGCAGGGTGCTGCATAGTTGGGGTTTTTTTCCATTTTGCCCAATTATCTCTTCATATGTAAGGGTCTGGAGCTTGTTTTGTTTTGTTTCTTTTATTTGTTTGGGTTTCAGCCAGGAAGAAAGGAAGGACTTTGGCCCAATATTTGAATTGCACATTAGAAATTACTTAATTTCTCTTCCCACATACCTCATTAGCTAAGAAAATAGCACTGAAACAGGACTCAGAGGTCGCTATTGTCTCCTCTGCTTGACTACTTCCACAAAAATGTATACACTTTACTACATGTAAATGATCACCTAACACAGCAGGATAATAACCTGCCGGCAGCCTTGTTTATCTGGTTTCCAAAGACTTTTCTGCAGAACAAAACCAGCTTATTCCAAGAAGAGCAGACTGTAGAACACAATGAGCATATTGTGAAAAAAACCTAACTGCAATCAGGACAGTTTCAGGCACCAGTATGTGTTAACACAGCAGCATGTCTAACATATACTTGGCTCCCAGGATGTTGAGAAGGATTGCTCAGGTGATTTTTATTTTTTTCTGCCTTAGCACAGCTATGCTGTTGCCATTATCCCAGTCAGCCAGGTGGCACAGAGCCCACTATCATTCCACATGAATATAGCCAGGGAATCAGTGTTAATTGGTCAAATACTGAAATTCAAACCTGACAAAATATATGCATCCTACCTATTTATCTCAGTTTGTTGTTCTGTCTGCTTTCATTTTGTATTCTCTATCTGTCCCATGAATGATCAAGGCAACAGTGAACAAAGAAGGATAAGAGACCCAAGGATTGTGTTTATAAGAACAATCTGAAAGACTTGCTGTTCTTAAATGTTTCTTTCACAGGAAGCAACCCTGACATGTACTCTTGCCGTTGGGCAGATCAACCTGCCAGCTTCACACTTGTGTCAGTTACTAACATTGTCTCAACTTTACTTCTTAGAAAAGTGGAGAAGAGACATACCAAAAATTTCTCAGAAACATTTTCATAACTTCTCTTTTAACGTGTTTTGTAGGCAGACAGAAGAATGCTGAAAACCAGTAAACTATTGAGATTGCTAATAAATACGTTTATTTGAAATATATATTTATAGCTGGGCTCATGCTGAACACATGGGACAGTAAGTTTCACACAAATCAAAGCAATCAGAAATTATTTTCTTATCTCTCACCACAATGCTTCACATCCCAACAGGCTGAAACATCTCCCAATACAGCTTTTGGAATTTGAAGCCTTCACATATGGCCTCTGACAATTTTGTTCCAGCAATTCCTGTCCATCCATTTTTGTTGGTGTGAGGTTCAAAAGTGTTGCTAAGTGGCAATTCTACTAGAAAGCAAAGATGTATCCGTACTGGAAGAGCTTAAATCCCCCCAAAATACAAAATGCAGTGAAATGACCTTTTCTTCTGTTTGTTCTGTTGCAGCAGTGTGTTCATGTAATGATTTTCAGACCTTGCAGCTGACTATTTCTGCAGGACATTGGCATTCACTGCCTCCTTTGTTTCTGCATTAATATGTGAAAACAAAAGTGTCATGTTGTTTGAACAGATTTCTGGCCAGCCTTAATTTAGAACTGGAGTGTGTGCACATAGTTGTCTATTTCAAACTATCAGTCAAATCCAAAAGGTTTGCTCTGTTTAGTTAAGAGGCAAAAAAAAAAGAGTTGGTAAGGCTAATTCTTGGAGGCTGGAATTATCATATCAAACAGTGCTCTAAACTTGCGACAACGAAGTGTCTCTTCATCTGGCTCGTGCTTTTGGAACAAACAGTGCATGACTTAGTTTTCATACACATCATAAACTCCAGCCAAAGGGAAAAATAAAAAGACAACCCTAGATTGTTATGACATGGCTATAAATACAGACAATGAATTATAACAGTAAAATATGTTATGCAAATTACAGCTAATTTTAAAATAGCCCAATCTGACTGCCTACAGAGTGTAGAATTAGATAGTGTTGTTGAAACTCTTAATTTTTTACCCCTTCCAGCCATTCTTATTACTCCAAGTTTTTGGCTTTAATAGCCATTGAAAAAGGATTTATATTGCCATGTAAAAACAGAAGTGGGCAAATCGGTAAAGTACACTGAATTTCAGAATTTTCTTATTTGCTTCAGGTGTGTAACTAGTGATTGTCCCTCCTTGTGGACATTGAGTTGCTGGTGTCTACTCCTTTCTGTGATGCTAGACAGAGAGATTTACAAAGATGCCATTTAGCAGAATATTTTAGAGAGGTTTGTTATTGGTGTTTCATGAGCGTAAGGCATCACAAGTGGTTTTACTCTCCCAGGTGTGTTTCTTAGCATATGGGGCTGGCAAAAGCTGCATGTGATGTGACAGCACAGAATTAGGTTTGAAACAACACTTAAAGAAAAGATTTGAAGAAAGAAACAAGATTGCTGTCCATCTGATGGAAATCACACTGGGTAAACAAATTCAATGAGAAGTCAATGAATTCTGATTAAGAAAAAAAACCACAAATCTTTGGACTAGCAAGAGACAATGCCAACAGGCCATTTAAAGAGACCACACTACTTGACACTGTCCTTTCAGGCTATGACTGTCCTCTACTTCACGTAACATATGTCTTACAAGGACAGCTTTCTGATTTGGGGGATATCTACATCCCACACAAAGTGCTCCATCCTTCCCTTCACCATCACAAAAGTGTGGCCAAAGCAAAGTTTATTATGATGTATAAAGAGTTTTGAAGAAACAGGCTGGGTGGAGCAAGGGGAACCAGCCAGGGAGCAATGCCAACCTCTGATAGTAAATCTAAAATATGTCTGCCTTAGGGGTTTTTCCTGTCTCCCTCTTTCTGTGTGGAGCACCAGGTGGACTTCATAAGGGAAAATCTCATTTGGGAATAAAATGGAAACTCAGCAGTACCTGGAGTGCCTGTTGCCTCTGTCTTTGCCTGCCAGCAATTCCCCAGTGGGCTCATGGCCTGTTGCAGTCAATGTTTCTGGGCAAAATAGAGCTCCCTTTCCCATGTTCAATAGCCAGCCTCAGCACAGACTGACAATGTGTTTACAGTGTTCATTAGGGCCTGGAGTGCTTCTACTGATTCATATGTAGTTTGTCATAGCCATGGTCACCTTCCTCTGTTAAAAATAGTCTATCATATGTGCTCTTGCTTGCACAAAGGGTTTTCAAACACATACATGTATCCACACCTCACGCGCTGCCCAAACAAGTTTGTCACAGGATCTCTTCTGGCCACAAATCCTACATTACAACATTAATGATGGGAAGACTCTAGAGTTTGTTTACCAAGAAATGACTGGCTGCTGGAGTCAGGCAAAAGGGAGAGGGTACACTGACTCACAAGGTAAAACCAGTGTATTTCCTTAATTCTGTGGTAGTTTGCTCCCTATTCTTGTTCCCAGTCCATTCAACACCTGTGTTTCAAAATATTCAACTTCTGCCCCTAAGTTTTCATTTTAAATCTTTAAGGGTAGAATTAACAATTCCCGAAAGTAAACAGAGAGGCAAATTACACAGCTGGGTACATAAAGCACAGCGATGTGTGAGTGTATTTATTATTAGCAGAACTAGGACTGTACAAGACACACTTCATGTGATGGTACAGTGTTTAAAGTCTATTCTTTCCAGCATGCCCTACAGACAGAATTGCTGGTGGATAGGCTACCTTCTAATTCTAATAGTCTTCTAATTTAGTTGAATGAAATTAAAAGCTATGGATCACAGCACAGCACTAGGTGATCACTTCCTAAAGCTCCTCTCTGTTTATTGCTAGATTTCAAACCCTTTCATTGTTTTTCTCTTGTCCTTTTTGTCTAATAGTGAATACTTTTGAGGTTAGATGAGACATGATGCTTTCCAGACTTGGTATCACTCATTCTGTATATGCAATAAATGGTGCATTGTGCTGATGTAAACAGCTCCCAAATCTGGCATGTTAATATTTCTTGCCTAATTTTTCCAAATGGAAACTACTTGCCCACAAAGTCACTGTGTGCTTTCTTCTCCTTCAGAAGATTCTTCTTGGGAACCTCCATGCCCTGACGCTCCACCACAAGAATGGTTTTCATTTTTATTTTCTCTGTAGGATGCCCAATTAGGACATTCTTCTGCCTTCCTCCACCACCCCACTCCAAATTGCATTGCAAGTCTGCATGTATTTTCTTTTTCCATTACCAAAACCATCATGTTTTCCAATTCCTCAATCACAGATTTAGTGCTTGGATTTATATTATGAGCACTTGTCCTGTGTTACAGATGTCCCAGTTCCTGCAAACACAAGAGGTGCTTCATGTGGCAGAGGTATGTTTTGATTTTAATCTTGTCCATAGCAACTTCTTCAGACTTCATGATTTCTTCAGTAGAGAAAGAAGGGAAATACAGAGTTTAGGTAATATACTCAGCCTCCTGAAGCAGGAGCAGATAGCAAGCTGAACTACATCTCAAAATATAAGAGTTTCATTATACTTCATTGTATTAAACCTGACATTTAAGTTATCTGTTGCCTAAGAGAGCTGAAACCAGGGTAGAAGTTGAGATCCTTAATACACTCCATTGTAATTTTCTTGGTTTTGTTATGTTTGAAACAAAGTAACTAGTTTCATGGTGGCTTCTGGGATAGGTTTTCACTGAAAAAAAAAAGCAAAAAGGGCAAATAGTTGACAAGAACGGTGACAAAACACCTAGGTAATACTGCCAGGGATAACTTCTCCATGATACTGGATGTGTGTTATGTATAAACATACCGAAAAAGTATCTACCCATTTTATAGCAAGCTTATTGCCCCTTGATGGATGTTTTTAAAACAGTTTATAAAAAACTTAGTTGCTTAAAATATNGAAAAGCAGAGATTCTTTTTCTTAAAAGGAAAGTAAAATCTGCTTTCCTTTTAAGAAAAGCAGATTTACTGTAACAAATTCCTTTCTTTTCCTTCAAATGCCTGTGATATCATGTGTCTCTCTGACTCATACAGTCTGCAGTGCCTAGCACTTAGGCAGCTTTTCTGGGCCAACTCTTAGCTGAAGCATCTTTCAGCTCCTACTCTGAGAGAAAAGCTGTTATCAGTGGCGCAGTTTGAGGCTTGACCTTCATCGGATGGTCAAGTGAAATGTGGCAGGCAACCTTTCAACAGGGCACAGCCCCAAGTATCATATCAGTCTTGAATGACAGGTTTGGCCAAAGGTAACATTCAGGTCAACATTCAGGTTTTTTGGTATCTTCAAGTGGCAGAAATACGGAATGCACAGTAGTTACCCAGGATCCAAACACACACCTGCTGGGATGGCAGCAAGCAGACTGTCAACAGTATAGTGCAGGGAGATGCTGGCCAAAAGAGAGAGGGTTAGCATGTCCTTTAACTGTGTGTGTGTTTGTTTGCTTATTAGACATTGCTTATATACATATGCACTGCCTTACACCTGCTCCCACAGGTCCAGCACACCTGGGCATAGTAAACATGTAACTAAACATTTGTTCCAAAATTCATCAGAAGGTAAAACGTTGTGTCCCCTCCAAGCACAGTTATAATGATTTTAGAGCATCTCACTTTAACACTAAAGGGACAAGGCTTTGAGCAGCTGTGTGCTGTGGTCTTCAGGACCTTGCAGTTCCGCACTAAAGACAAATCTTAAAGCTTCAGCATCGTTCACCTGAAACAGGGAGTAGAGTGGATTACCCTTCCCTGCCTCAGCTCATGGAAACCCTGCTGCCTTGACTTGCAGCCCCCAAACCTCTGTATCTTGTAAACACTTGTCAGCCAGTTGCTCCTGAAAGGAACAAGCAAAGTGGCAGCTTCAGATTCAAATGCAAATCCTGCTGAAGAGTACCTGAAACAAAAATCTTGTTCAAAAGTTGAAGATGCCCTTTCAGTCAAAAACCTTGAGCTTCCTCAAACCAATCATGCAAGAGGTGGCTGTAGAACAGACCATAGATAAAACACCTGCTTTTTGCAGAGCTATCTGGAAGATCTGCATGCTCCCTCAGAGTAATTTTGCTGCTAGAGAAAGGGGAGGGAGATTGCATCTGCTTCTACTCTCAGTGAAGTCCTGCACGGAGAGGTTGCTGTATTAACCACTTCACTGTTTTGTGCCAATCTTGTTATCTGTTCTTGTTAAAACCTTTATTATTCATGGATGCAAAAATCCAATCATTAAAGCAGCATAAATATTCATACTGTGTGCATTTCCTTTAGCCGCTTGGCAAAACATCTCTGGAGTACAGTAGTTTTGAGGAAATCTGGCTAATGAGACCAGAGCACAGGAAGTGTGCATGGGTTTTCCTTTCTTTTTTACCTGCAAATAAATGCAGAATAACTAATCAAATAAACAACCACAAAAGGGGCACGTATTCACCAGGAAGGATGATATGCACACTTGCTTTGACCTCTGTGTCAAGGGGAATGCAAGGCCTTTTGTGATGCAATTATGTGCAACTACCAGGATATTGTAAAACTAATGCAGAAAGCATGATAAGCATAGCTGCATGAGTTCATCCGGCTTTGCCTCACATTTAGTGTCTAACCGTTAACATTCTCCATGGTCCACACTCTTGTTCAATCCTTTTTCAAGGCAGAACTGCCATTCCTCTCTCTGCAGATATACTAAATCAAAATGTAGCTGTATCCTGCTCTGTAAAGTCTGTTTACCTACAGTCTGCACTCCTGCTCCAGCTTCAGGATTTTTTTGATGGTAGAGATAAAACAAGAAGAAGTTACTCCCGCAACAAAGTTAAAAAACCACCATTAAAGCATCTGCTACCTCAGATACTCAGTAGTGGGGGGAATCTTCTCATGTGGGCCTGGTACATCAAAATCCTGAGCTGCCAGCTCGATATACAGCACTTCAGGAGAAGCCTTGCAGAGTGCAAGACTTCAGCTTTTTGCTGTTTTAGAATAGCAAGGTGAGGTGTGTACTTTTAAATGCTAGCGGGGTTTTCAAAATTGAGCAATGTGGGCCTGATGGAATGGCAAAACTTTCCTTGACTTCTGCAAGCATCAATGCTTGACCAGAGAACTCCTTCTAGAGAACACAGTCAGGTACTTTCCAGGTTTTCTATTTCGTGTTTTTATGAATTTCCACAAATAAGCAAGTCTTCTATTTACAGGCAGCTTACACCACTAACCACTTTCTTGGCTTAAAGTCTGCTCTGTACTTCCCACTGCTGCTTAGCCACCTGTAACTGAATGAGCTCTTTCTTCCCCACCCCTTCTCCACCCTGTTTGTAGCGAACAGAAGCACTGGGATACACGCAGTGCTATGTAATGCACAGCATGCCAAGTTTCCACTGAAGCATTCACACCCGGCCAAGGGCTTGATTCTTCTGACCCTCCTTAGGCAAGGATTGTTGCTGCAGGATCACAGCTTGTCATTTTCAATATGTAACACTCCATTTATTCCCAATACCCAAGTATAAATGGACTGGAACTTCAGTATCATATCAGGGTTGCCACTTTAGGCCTGAAGATGCTTTGCTTTTGCTGTGTTTAGTTTCTAGACTTCTTATTCCTTTAAACTGACAGTGAGGAGAGACAAAAAAAAAAGCCTCCTAAACTCTTTGGACTAGTGGTCAGTGACTAGTCAAACATTTAGTTAAGATACCACAAGTTACAGTACATGAGAACAGAAGGCACAGCTGGTTCTTAGCAGTAGAAGGATCAGAAGGATATTTACATCTACTGTATCCTAGTAATTTACTTGACCTTTCCTTTTACAAATACCACCCAAACAAAAACTTCAGTATTGCCAACAGCATTTTGGCTGTGGATAAGGAAGTGTGTTTAGTACTGGAAAGTATATATTGCTAAGTGGGCAAGTGTGTCCCACAAAATAGCACTTCTTGTTTGAACTGAGAGATGACTGTGTCTAAGGCTTGCACTTGAAGTTGTGTATACAGAAAGAGGTACCTTCCATTCTTCCTTTACTTGAGACACAAGGTAGATAGGCATCTAGAAATCACTTTGTACTCTTGATCTTGAATGCAGTGTATCTTTCATAAAGTGCTGGGTGAAACAGAAAATTATTCTTCTTTCCCTCCAAGTACACATCTAACTTGCCACCCTGCAATTTCTCATATTTATATTCTTCCTTGTGTAATCTAATGACATGAGAACTTGCTTGAAGGACCACCATAGGAAAAATGAGTATTTCAAGATGTGCTAGTAGTTGCAAGAGTTAGCTTGTGGTTTGAATTCTTCCAAAATTAAATATGACTGACAGTACTAGTCAGCTAACAGACTTACCTGGGGGGGAGGGAACCAACAAAAAAACTCCTTAGTGCAACATTTTTTGCAAAATTGCTTCTCTATGAATTTTCCTTAAAGGTTATTTTTGCATCTGAGACTTTGCTTTAAAAGCTTCTAAGTGGGTCTAAGCAAAAATTTTAACAAATATTTAAATTGGTGATATTTCAGCTTGTTCAGTTAGTGGCAGCAAATGGAAATGGTGCTGAAAGCAAATACAAATGGCCACTGTACAGCCTTTACAGTGAAGACTGAGTCTTGGTCTGGGCTCCTAGACATACACCTGCAGTATAAAGTTAAATCATGTTTTAAATTAAACTTCCCAGTAAGGGCAAATGCTAACAAAAATAAAAGTTATAAGGAAGGAGACACTTTTCACTCCTGTGTTGTTGAAGCCTGTAAAAAATTCAACCATCCCAGTTGGTTACCATATCTCTAACCTATATAAATCAAAGCTTTGTTTTAAATTAATAAAACCACTTTGGCACACAACCATATCATAGCAGTATGATGCATGCCTGAATATCCCTAAGAATGCCCTCAGAGGTACTCTGTGAGCAGAAATATTCTGCAGAAGGGAAGAAGAGGGAGTACAAAGGCCCATTGTGCACACTAATGCAGAAAAATGAAATCAAATACCATTCTCAGCAAAAGCAGAGTGTCTTCTGAGCAAAGGCTATTAAGTGTGTCAGACTGCAGGATATTTTCTGGACATGGCTATTATGTTAAGACATACTGAACATGTGTCACTTATAACCATGCCCCAGTTGTAACATCACAGCTCCAGAGGAAAAAAGTCTGGTGCATCAATTCTTTGTATCAAATACTTTCACACAGTTCTCACCGAGCTGTCACTTCTCATTTGCAAAGAAGGTTAGAGTACGTTATAATTATTACTTGCTGCCCTGTCAACTAATTAAATATAATAAAAAGCTTTCTGTGAGTTTAATGTTAACATGGTGTAATTACAGGATTTTTGAATGCACAGTGCATGTATTACAGGTTTCGGTATTAGCTCCCCACCTTTTATGACCTAAGTTCTCAGGTTAAACCTATCATATGACTAGTGAGCAGGCACTGTTGAAGACAACTACTCAGACATAAATACAAGACCACCAAAGCAGTCCTGTGTATTTTTTAGAGGCACAGCATCAGCCTCCAGGGGCAGAGGTGGAAGGATGGCGAAGAAAGCCAGACAGTTTATCCCTTTCATTTTTCTTCCTCTTCCCTTCAGGAGGCACCCTTGCTAAAATTCTCCCATCCATGAGGCTCCCACTGCTCTGAGACTTTTTCCTCCCTTTTGTAAAGATAAATACTGCTGATATTTCAAAGCCACTTCCAACCCCATCTCTTCATCAGTCTGAGGAGCATCTTGGTAGGTGAGGAGTGAGTGCAACTGCCCAACTCTGGGGCTGGCTCTACTCTTCAGTGAGTAAGAGTTACACCATACAAATACCTTTTACCTAGGGAAGGAAGGAAGATTGCTCGGGAGGCCTAGAGCAGAGTGGAAGTGACGATGGAGACCATGTAATGCTCCAGCACTTGGGCTGACATAGCTCCTTACCCTCCTAAGTATTTGGAAGATCTTTGAACACATTTAAAAATGGTAAAGAACAGAGAAGTCAGGCTTGAGATCAGCCTGGTAGCTACAGCTCTAGTCAGTTGTGCCTACTGCATTTTTCACACTTTCCCAATCATACTCCTCATTCCTCTTCTTTTCCTGGAAACACTCAAGGTCAAGTTGGATAGGGTTCTGAGCAACATATCTAGTGGAGGATGCCCCTGCTCATTGCAGGGAGGCTGCACTAGAAGAAACTTGAAGGTCCCTACACTGACCATTCTACGATTCTATGAAAGTTAGGTACAAATAGCTCACAAAATAAAAATGGAATTATTTTAAAAAAATGTAGTCTAAAAGAACCAATTAAAATGATGAAAATCTTTTATTTTATTTAAGTATAGTTGTACGGACACGTGTATATACAAATACAGATCTTATGGGGCAGGGATTTTGTTGTGGGGTGTTTTGTTTTTTTTTTAACATTTTCCTTTAAGTTTATATAATGTAAGCATTTCAAAAACAGCACTCAATGAGTAAGTGCAAAGAAACTGCAAAGCAGGGCAGTACAAGCACAGGACCACACTGAGCTGGACTTTCATACCCAGATGCATACACAATGAGTGTCTTCAATGGCGTGTCAAGAGTAAGCATGGTAAGCGGATTTCGCAGACTCATGGGTAACCTCCAACATGCCAGCATCTATTAAACTGTACAGACAATGGCAGCAAGCCTATTGTAGGGAGATTTGTCTCACATCCGAGAAGCTCGAGGGCGAATGCATGGGAAAAACTCAGTGATGCCAGACCAGAAACAGATCTGCCCATTCACAGCTCCAAATTAAAAAAGGAGAAGGGTGGGAAAGGAGGAAGGGCAGGAAGAGAGAAGAGAAGTGTGGAGGGTGGTACATTAAAACTGGTAATTACAAAATCCAAGTGTAATGAAAAGAGGGGAAGAGTTAACACTCTAAACCTCTGAAAGTGACTGAACCATTGCACTTATAAGGCAATGGATTAAGTTCAGTTTTGAGGGCTAGGGGTGGGAATCAACAGGTACAAATACAACCATTTTCCTTCCACAGTTATAGGGGAAAGGAAACAATCTACTCAACTACTCTCAGTACTTCCCAAACGTTTCTAGTTCTTTTGGAACCAAGTACATACATATATCGCACGTGACACTGGCAAGATCCTTTCTGGAAAAAAATACTTATGGGAACAAAACCAGAAGGAAAACAGGAAGAAAAAATACAAATAAAAAAGGAACAAACAAACAAAATAACAGAAAAGTTGTTATATCCCCAAAGCCTTTTTAGAAACAAACATGATACAAAACAACAAAAACTAACACGTAAACCACAGGGCTCCAACATCAGACCTTTAAACACTGAGGACAAAACATTGATCATCAAAAGTCATGTTGTTCCAGGTCTTGACATTGTGAAGTCTTGCAACAGATGAACAATTTTCAAAGATGAGTCCTGTATGCTGCAGTGTCATGGCCACTTGTCTCTCAGTTCTCAGCCATGATCACACTTGATGCTTCAAAGCTCTGTCTTGTAATCAACACGTGATTTTAATATCCTGAAAGTCTATTGTTCTCACTTACAAAAGACATAAGAATCAAATTAATACTTTATTATCAAACACTATATACAACAGAGGTTGCTAATAATACAGAATTTAAAGAACATAGCTTTAAGTTTTACTTGTCTTTCCTTCGCCATCCAAATAAGTACAGTACAAAACAATATTCTAAACTAACACGAAATGTTACCTTGTCTATTGAAGGATACACAGTATCCACTAAACTGACTGATCCCTATTTTGCCTGCTTCACATTGCAATGCACTTGGCAGCCAGGAGTGCAGGTCATGGGCGTAAGTAACCCACCCAGGCTGAGGAAGAATCAGTACCTCAGACTTGAGCTGGGGCAGATAAAGGGTAAGGAAGCAAAAATCTCCTCAATTTGCAGCAACATCTGCATTTAAAGCATCCAGAGATTTGCAATGCAACACAAAGCCCACCAACATTTATGTATCTTGGTATGACCGGGATTGCCTAATGCCATCAAGTATCAAACTGGCAGAGTCTGGTATGCTGCTCCCAGCCACGCCCTGCCAGGCAGCACCGGGATCCATGGCGCAGCCACATTATTTGTGTTTGTCCCTCACCTACCCAGCAAGGCTCTGCGACAACATGAAGGGGTGAGTTTCACCAGGAGTAATACTAGTGACAATCTTTTGTGGATAAATGTACGTCTTCCACTCCAACATCATTCAGAGACAAAGGATGACAAATGAAGTCACTGTTCCTACATTAAATTGGCACTACTGGTATGACTGCCTGCAATTGCTATGAATCATTTTAATATGGTTACACATCATGCAATATTATCTGTACTCTGGTTAATAATCCATTTGATAAGGTGCATTTTGAATAAGCTCACCTCATCCAAAGCTTTTTAATTCCTACATATAGGAATTATTAGTGTGTGTACCAAGCATATACACATTAAAGAGAGCAAAGTACCAGACAGCCTGTAATGAGATGATGACTTCCCTAACTGTTTGGTCTGTGTATCTTTATTCTGTGCACTTCACACTAGAGCAAATTTCCTGCATTCCTCCTGTAAGTACAGGCCCTGCATTAATGAACATGTATGATATCAGGCAAGCCCAGGTCACAGCTCAGCATGCATAAAACCTCCCTTTACATCTCAAATTTATTTTCCCCTCTCCTGCTTCAACTCCTGGAAAGCTTTTCACCATTTCAAAAAAAAAACAAACAAAACCAAAGCCTACGAAGTGCCGTCCATTAAAGCATCACTCAATTTTGTTATGGCAGGCTTTTTCTTCATAATTAATATAGAAAAATCTCATTCTGCTTGAATGCACTCCGTGTTTTGTTTCACATTCAATGTAATTACCACAGTTTTTGTCAGAAAAGCTCTGTTTCAGTCTGGGTCTGAAATTTCAGAAATTATGCTTAGCATCCAAATTCCATGGCAGCCAAGCCAAAAAGCACTCCAAGGCTTGCACTTCCTGGCAAACTACTTTTTAAAGTTTTGTGTTAGCCAAGGCTCAGATTCTTTAACAGGGTCATACCTAATTCCATCAAACAAGACAGTCCCGTTTCCTAATTGCATCAAGGGTTACCACTTCTCTCATATGTTTGAATAGGACAAGCATATATACTTACTCTCAGCATAAAGTATATCTAAATAATGTATTTTCTATTCTAGTGGATTTTTAAAAAAATATTTTGTTAAGTCTTTGGGAGCCCATCTAGTTTATCTCTGGCTGATAAACATGTTTCTTCTACTCTTCAAACTGTTCTGGAAGGGGAAAAGATAAAAACCAGCACTTGAATTTGTATTCCACACTTCTTTTCTTTCCCCCCATCAAACAACGCTATTAGAGTGCCCTGGCTTCTTCTACATGTGATTTATTCCCATGATTGAGGAACTTGCAAGAGAGACAAATCAAGAGCACACTGGAGATCCTGTGCCCCAAACATGTTTTGTCTGGCCATCGATGTCCTCTTTTAGCATGTATTAATACCCAGAGCAGCATCCAAGGCTATCAGCTACTAAGTCAGCGCTGGGGAAGGTCACTTTATTCTCAAAAGTGCCTCTGCATTTCAAGAAAAAAATTGTAGCACCACGGTAGATTTGTTTTAAAATAAAATAATCCGGTGTGCATTATCCCCTTAAAACGAAATAACAGAGGCACTCACACCCCCAGTGAAGTTTCCTAAATCTGACCTTGCCTGCTGTGTGCTAACATTCCTAAGTACTAAACTTCTTCCTCTCACCAAAGACAGCATTTCTACTTGTGAGCACAAATTTTACTGTCAAAGACATTTCAAGGCAGCCCTATAAGAAACATCATCTTCCCCTTTCAGAAGCCCATTCATTTAGAAACTCCTGGAGGTAAGGGTGTTAGATTATGTCTACTCTTAATATTTCCCCTTCAGTCCTGACATGGTGACACAATGCCTTGCATGATCATCTTACAATGTTGAACGAGAAGGCATAAATATTGTATCACAGAGAAAGACTCTCCCAGGTTTTCACTCACTTTCCTTATCCCTCACTGACTATATCTGCCACTATTCTTCCTCATCCACATATGGATGACACAGTGAGCTAACAGAGGTGACTTTTCAAAGGAGAATGCAGAGGAAAATAAGAATCACTAGTGTCACTATTATAGTTTGGCATTTTCATTTGGAGTCCTTTTATTTATACGGAGGGGTTAAGAAAGTCACAGGGTAGGTAGGGGTGGGCGCTGAAGCTAGTTATCCCCTTCAAATTTTTGCTGAGTTCAGGCTAAAAGGGAGAAGAAAAGGGAGAAATAACAATTTGACATCTGCAAAAACAATAAAGTCCCTTTCCTGGGATGAGCAGTTAGGTGGATCTTTGATGTTCCAAGACCCTGATATTTTCTGTGACAGGTTGCCGGAGCACACTCTGCTATAATATCAAAAGCATTGCCAGGAGGAACAATAGAGTTGCCAAAAGCCGGCTGGGTATCCTTGGTGTCTGTGCCGCGTTCTCGCCACGGGATGGCTCGGCTGACTCATGTACGGTATCATCTGTTCAAACAGAAAGCACACATTCCAATGAGATTTTGCATCCTTAATAAACTCTCACTGAGTCAGCAACCATAAGTAGATTTCAGTGCCTTTATGAAATAGGGCAATGAACCTTGTGCTGTCATTGACTTTCACAAGCGTGTAATACCTCATTATGTAATCAACTTGGGGCCAAGTCCTGCATTTCTTACTGGAAAAACTCCCATTGAAGACCAGAGGAGCAGAAAGTAAGTCTGATTTCAGCAGATTGAGGAATGAAAGATTCCTCTTCCAATAAAAGGTTGTAGTTCTAGCTTTGGATGGCTCATTAGATAGCAATATCAGTTGGGAGGCAGCTAAATAAAAACACTTGATTTTCAAAAGTGTTGCACGTGCCCAGAATTAATTTCACAGTTAATCCCCTTATTCAGTTACAGATTTTGGCTCCTGAATTTGACATGACAGCCTGTAAGCCCAAGTATATACTCCCCTTCCACACATAAAATTTCCACTGAAGAATACTGCATCTGGGGATATGCAGGAGATCTAAGATCACTCAATCTGGAAAATATCACTCCCTTTTATTGTACACAAAATAGAGATTTACATATGTGCTGCCAGAACTAATGAGAAAAGAACCAGCTGAGTTGGGAAAACATGCTTATGCATTAGTCGCAGAAGAGAACACATTAGCAAATATTAAATTTATGATATATAATAAAGCTCTGTTTAGTTTTCGTAAACTAAAGATCAGCCCAAAAGCCATAGATTGTAACCTAAAAAAGGTAGATAAAGTCAAATTCGGCTTCCGTGTTGTTACAGTAGTGGTATTTTTCTCTGCAAAGCCCTTCATATCCCCCATATCGCCAGCTATCTAATTTGGCTATTTAAAAAAACAATCTGTTTGAGGCTTGACATAAAAAGTCAGCTCTGAAAGAAATAAGCTAAACCTTTCTGGGAAGTGTGAAGTGGCCTCAAATGTATTCATAAGTTTTTTAGAGTCCTTCAAGTTTCCAGGAAAATTAAGTGTAATAAGCTCCCCTATAGCTCCTATCTCAAGAAATTGCACTGCCAGGATTACACTGGTTGAGAACTGTGCAAGTCCACCTGGAGGACTAAGGGAAACAGGAGTAAGGACACTGGGCTCACTGGGACCACTTTGGCATAAAGCCAAATATTACTTGGCTTTAGCTACAAAAAAGCTTCCACCCCTTCTTACCCCTGACACCCAGCACAAAACCAGATAGAGCACTTAGCATCATTTAGGTTAACAGGCTCTTCAGCCCCAGCTCAGTTACACAGCAAAGATGCACAGTAAACTGAATTAGCAATTTATCACCTGTACTTTTTCCAGCATTAATTGATGCTATAATCACATAGGGCTTATCAACAGCTTTCAATGCTGTTCAAGGCAGAAGTATGACAAGCAAGTACTGATCAGCTGTAAATAGTTCATGTTGTGTAAGAAAGGGACATCGTCTCTACTTGGTGGTGCCAAGCAAACCTACAGAAGGCAATAGGCAGAACCTGATGCACAGGAAGTTCCACCAGAATATGAAGAAGAACTTCTTTACTGTGTGGGTGACTGAGCACTGGAAGAGATTGCCCAGAGAGGGTGTGAGTCTCGTAGTCAAAAGCCATGTGGACAAAATCCTCAGTAAAACATGCTCTAGGGGACATGCCTGAGCATGGAGGTTGGACTAGATGACCTCCAGTGGTCCCTTCCAGCCCTACCCATTATGTGATTCTGTGATGTCAGTGGGAAAGACTGGCTGGAATGACTTTAGTTGCAGCTCCACACCATGTACAACAAGGAGACCCTCCCAGGCACAGAATATTGAGTGAGGCCCCAATATTCTTCCTCCAGAATTATTCCAAAAGAATCTAGAAATTTCAGTGAATGCTGGCTACTGAAAAGTGACAATTCCAGTGGTTGTCAATACCAAAAGCTGTTTCACATTTCAGTTCCGAGTTGCAATGTTGTACTGTGGTGACTCTGCAATGACAATACAGTGCTTCACAACCACTTGCTTCTCAATTAAAGTACACTCTAGGAATTTACAGAGAAAAAAATAACAACTGGAACACTGGCTACTGCTAAAAAACTCAATGAAAAAGCACTAAGCTTAAAAGATTACTTCTCCTAAATGAAAAATATGGAGATCTTCTATGATGCCATTTTTATAAAGCCATTCTTCACAGAAGAATTGATTTCCACATAACATTAAGGGATTCCTTTTGAGAAATCATCTGGGTTTTCTGTCAATGCTGTTGCAAGGTTTCTGCACTCTTCTATTAGAAGACGCAATTCATCTGTAGTTATGAAAATCAGTCTACATTTTCCTTAGAGGTAGAGAGTTATAACTGTACTCTCTTTAAGGCTTGGGAAAAAGGTTTTGCTTCATTTTAAACACTATAGGCAAGTGATGAAGAGGAAAAAATCCTGAGTAAAATCCAGAAAGTCATTGCTAAAGACTGGAAATGCCAACAGTAAATAGAAAAAATTATTTTGACAGCCTTAAATTTTTCAGATCACACAGCCTCATATCACATGCACTTCAGGTATAACTTTCAGATATGCACAGCCACAATTTTTGTTTAGGGGCTTTTTATTTTTATAAAAAGAGAAGGGGAGGACAGGAATAGAGCCAACTACTTTGATCACTTCTGAAAGAAGTGTGATCCCTACAGATCAGCTTCCTACAAATTTCTGAACAAAACCAGTGAAATTACAAGGGTTCAAAAATCACACAAATAGTGATATTTAAAAGAAAGACGACAGTAAGTAATCTGCTGAACATGACCCTCCTGCCTTCCAATTCTTCTGTCTACTGTGGAAGAAGACAGCGGCAGTCCAGGGGAGAGCACAGAAGCAGAAGATGGTCGTCAGAGACATGCAAATTAGTACACGACACAGAACACATGCAACAACATCCACCAATTAATAATGCAAACACACACTGATGACAGTAGTGGGAGTTTTTCGGTATCAAACCTTCTCATTAAAGCTATTATTTCCTCCTGGTAACATAAACAGTATTTCATCTCAGACTGCAGGATGTTCTTTGTTTGATTTTGGTTCCTTGGTTTGCCTGCTGCTTTCTAATGATGTGCCTTTGTGATGATGCTAGCTAGTTAGAGCCATTCAATGGCAAGTGAGCAGCACTGCTGAAAAAAATAAATATTCAGCAATTTTACTAAAATCAGGCATTTATTACTCAGATGATTTCTTTCGCATGCCAGTAACAGGAGAAATACACATTAATTAGACCATGTTTACCAAGTCACAAAATGCAAAAAAGTGCATTGGGTTTCTAGATTCGTAGGTATCACAGAGACAGTGAAAGAACATCCTTATATCTTCTGCACAAGAATGCTGTTACCAATGTATAAATGTATTTAATGTAAATACTTTGTCCTTGCATTTAGATTTGCTTGGAAAACGTCTTTGATTCTCAAACCCCAAAATTTTAGGAGAGTCCTAAAAATTATTTCAAAGAAAAACAATAAACTCTATTGTTTATCCATAGGCATATAATTCAAACTGGATAACTTGTGAAAACCTTATTTATTCTTCTGTCTAAATAATGAATTTTAATTAAAAGAACTGCACATAACAGAGAGTAAAAAATCAGTATGTTGCTTCATACACAAAGAGGAAGTGTCTTTCAAACAGCGTAAGAAAAAAAATCTTGGTAATTGTTCTTCAGGGTATGTACTAAATGTCATATGTGCAATATTTTCTGGTATAATTTGTTTAACTGTGTATTTTAATTATTGAGGTTTTAATAAAACAATATGTGAGCACTATGTAGGTATATATAAAACAAACAGGTATACCACTACTGCAAATACTTCTCCTACATAACCATGTAATTTTAATGTCATGAGCCATCCCATTTATGTTGTTGGGATTGCTCATACCCCTAGAATTAAATATGCTTCTGCCTATCATAAACTTCAGCCTCTCAAACAATACACATGCACTTTCAACACAGAGACATGTCAGCTTGATTGATGGTGGGGATTAATGTAACTTTGCCCTGGGCAGATAAGGGGCTTCATCATAGCAAGCATTCTTATTCTTAAGGCAGTCTTTTGTAAAAAAAAACCAAAAACAACAAAACACCACANNAAAAACAGAGAAGTCCCCCAAAGCTTAAATTTGCTTCAATAAAAGCAAGGCAGAAATTCATATATATGTATACATGTCAGTGTGTGTGTGTGTGTGTGTGTGTGTGT
>VYXB01006775.1:76704-102189 GCA_013397135.1 Pachyramphus minor
TAGAAAAACCCCCATGCAATGAACTACTGCATACAGGACTAGATCTATGCTGGATCCAAAAATGGCCCATAAAGACAAATTAGATGGGTAAATTTCTCATCTCTGAACCACTTCTGGTTACCATTTTCATACCCTGTAAGGAAAGGAAAGAGAGTGACAAAAATTATTCCCTCCTCATCTAGAGCCAAACCATAAATATTTCAGTGTTTGCAAGCTATATTTAAATATATAAAAAAATAAAATTATACAGCTCTCAGCTAGAAAACACATGGTACATTATTAATATATTATATATAAATAACAGTTTAGGTCCTTCCTCAGCCTGATAACACTTAGCAGTTATTCAATGACTGCAGGAAGCTGCAGATAGAGAATAAAAAAGCAACATACACAGAAAACAGTTATGCAGTTCAATTCACTATGATAAATCCCTAAAACTCAATAAATGAGTCATCAAGATACGGCCCAATCAGTGTGCAAAAATAAGCTAATTAAAACGTAAACAAACAAAAGAAAAAAAAATTCAAAAGTAACTTGGTTATCAGGACCTGCTAAGAGATGTGACAAAAGTTGTAATTATATCCTTTCCTAAGACAGGCAACAGTTTGGCTGGCTACTACCTGAGGCTCAGTTATCAAGACGCCACAAATAAAAAATGTCTCAACCATCCTATTTACTGATACTCACATGTGATGAGTGGTTACCCCTGCTTGCCTCCTCACTCATTCTTAGCTTTCTAATTACAGGATTGCATCTTTCCCTAAAATGCAAGTCCTGATACAGAGAAAAAAAAGGAATCACAAATGCAGTCCAAATCCTCCTTTAGCACTACAAAGATATTTAACATTCAAGGAACAAGTCACTCTGGGCCCTATTAGACAGCAAAACCGGTTCAGTGTAGAAAAAGGGCTCCATTTTTCTAAGTCACTCAGACAGCACCTTTGTTTAGAATGGAGGGGGGGACAATGGTAAAGGAGCATCCTTTCCTTCTGAAGAAACCCAACGCCCTCAGCACACCTCTGCAGACACTCTGTAGATGGTAATTCTCTTACTGTTTTTTATTTCAATTACTGTTACCAGTTCACTTGGAGTATTCTCTGAGGGATTACAAAGCAGTGTTCATGAAACACAGGAGATAGTATGTTCTCACTGCATTTTTGAAAAAAGTAATGAATGTTTTCTTCTGCTCTCTACTAAGAAGTCCAGCAAACAGAATCTCCTGTAGGGAAGAACTGAGAAATCACACCAAGATCTCACCTCAGTTCATTGCAGATGTACTACTACCACCACCCTCTGTTACACAAATTCTGGCTCTGGTAATTCTTCCCAACAATAAGCACTAAACAGAAGAATTGTTTCAGACTGGGATGTCAATAGAGGATTAATTTTGAACTTCTCCCCAGCACTCTAAACTGAGACATGCATACAGCTTAAGTAAACACCTAACACTTACTGTTCAAGCAAAAGGACTGCACATATATCTTCTGCAATCACATGGAGAAATACCACCAAGAGAGAACCTGCAGCAATCCCATATACAGGATGCTGCATGCTGTAAATCAGAAACTCATGTTTACACAGTCCTTGCACTCTCTTAGTCCTGCAAGTTACGGCAATCTCTCCCAGAGAAAATATTTATAGCTGTGATTTGCCCTTTCAGGCACAATAGCACTCCCATTAGTCATATCCAATATCCAGGTAACCTTATACAACCTGAAAATCGTAATTCCACCAACCTGAAGTGTTTTAACATCCAATATCCTGTGTCAGCTACAGAGCTTTAGAAAGTTTTATTTTTAAGAAGAGTCATGTGCTTCTTTCTTTGTAAAAAAATGAGTATGTGTGAGAGCATTAAAAATGCAGTTTTCCATTATGTTTGCCACAGGCAATATTTCTCAATTTGTGCAAGTCAGAAGAAAAAAACAGCCTATTAGTTGTTAGAAAAGCTCAGCCTTTCCCCTGAAGATTTTCATGTGATTTACCATACAACACAAATATATGCAAATTAGCCAGGTAAATGCAGAATTAGTTATTAATATTCTTCTCACAGTTTAGATTGAAAAAAGTTATGAATTTGCATAAACGGTACAACTGAAAAAGTCAGCTAGAATTAAATCAATCAATAAAGCACTCCTCTGTGTGCATACATGAAGTAATATCAACAGCTAAGGATAACAGAGGGTTTTTCAAAATTATTAATCAAAAAGAAGTTACTTGAGAGGATTTATAGATATTTTTCTTGTACATGTTAAAATAAAACAAAATTTAAAAAAAGGATAAATACTGGCCTTATAGAAAGCACAGCTCTCACCAATACTTGAGTTTAATTTAGAAGACTTTCCATGATTGCTCTTTCATTCCAACCTAACAGCAAAAGCTTTGTTCTGGTAGCATACACAACTCCATTCTGAGAAAATTAAAATATTAAATGCCCACGAATTACTCATTCTTCAGATCAATAATTAAGCACAATTCCTCAATAAATCATAACTAAACTTACTAGTAGATTTGGCATGGCTGAGTCCACCATCTCTCTGTATTTAGTCACAACCAAGATAAGAACAATAAAAAAAAAAAAATCCTGAGCAATTTAAAGACTCAAAAATCTCACACCAAAAGAGGATCTCATCTGAAAAGCCACTTGATCTAGGACTGCCAAAAACACTTGAAAACTAAGAAAAACTACCTAAAATGGAAAGTAAGTAAATAAACAAATAAACAGATGAAAGATCACAGCTAATACTGCCTATGGCTTAATACAAGCAAAAGGACTATGGATACCAGCATTTCCAATTGTGCATTTTAAGATCCACAGTATTATTAGGACACCTAATACAAATGCATATTTTGCATTACTCTTGCATACTCAATTACATCTGTACGAAGTGAAGGTAAAAGCTATCATATTGCATTTTTGTACTGACCCCTGTCTGTGTGAAGATACATGCCTACACACAAACATGGACTTACATCCTGCACTCATTCAAAACACAAACGACAAAGTGCACAGCATGGAGAAAAAGACTCAACAGAAGCCATGTGCACAACATACAGATTGTGAAATGCTACATTTAATTCCTAATGTCTTACACATAATTTGCACTGGCATTGCACTGTGTAAAAACTGGATTATTATAGCCTATCTCACAAGTGACTGTATTTCTCAGACCTCCTAAAAATAACCTAGTGAATAGAAATGACTTGCCAGACAAATGCTATTTTAGTGAGAGTTCTTGGAAAAAAGTAATAGAGTTACTGTTTCTGTACTTAATGCTGAATTAACTGTCCCAGTGCAACTGTTGGCCAGAAAGAATAAAATTTTGCTTGCAATTTCTAATGCATTGCAGTTTATATACCTGATTGAAGGCTGCATAGATTGAAAGTCGTTTTCACATCAAAGTCTTATAAAACAATATCAAGATATCCATGTTAAGATACGTAAACCATGGACTTCAGTTTAATTAAGCCATTTGTTCAGTATTTCCTCTTAGCATGGTCTAGCCTTATATGTCTCTCAGGAAGGTCCCTTTTCTGCTCTAAGGGGTGATTTAATGACAAGCCTTCCCTGCTGCTGGCCCAGCTGCAATACTGGAGTCAGACTTTTTTAGTGTAGAACATCAAAGAAACCCAAAGCCCAGTCCTTCTCAGTGCTGGACACCTCCAGAGGTGAACAGCAGCTGCAGGCTGATATGAGGCAGACAGCATCACTTTGAATCCAGTCCAAAGGCTTATTGTAGTCATACTGTTATCATCTGTCCTCCTCCCAAGTTGCCGAGTCCTGTTGAGTTCAGGAAAACCTCAGTGCAGGGAAGCCAGTACCATTCACACTTTCATGAGAGCAACAAAACAGATATTTCAAATGCTGGAAAATCCAACTCTGACTGTGCTGTATCTCTGAACCAAGCCTTGAACCAATAAGAAAACAAAGCTCAGCTGTTCTTTGCAAAGCCTATTTTTTTGCTTTTCATAAAAGCAATAACATTTATGTTTAGGGCAACGCTGTCATCTAATTGCAGCCTGAGCTTCTCAGACAATCAGTTTTGCTTCTGTGGTGTTTCTTCTCACTAAAAAAAAACCAAAAAAAGCTCTGCTGGAAATAAATGAAAGGCATACCTTACTTGGAAAGGACTTCTAAGTTGCATGTAAGTTCATGTGAAATATAAGGAGGCATAGATGAAGAATAGACCATATAGTTGCTTCCACATGAAATATTTGCAGGTGTTCCTCTCATATAAAAAGGTTTCTCTTTCATAAATACAACCTGTGTTACATACCTTTAAATAAGTCTTAACATTTCTGCACTAGCCCAATATTAATGACTGATACTTTCTACTGCAACAAACCAACACTTATAACTAGAAAGAAATAAAATTCTCAGATCCCATTACTATTTTCAGTGGCATTAACAAACCCAAATACAGTTATTGTACAACATTAAGACTGTATTAGAGCAAATTGCTAATAAAACAAGTTAATACTATCAAATAAAATACTTAGAGAAAAATCTACCCTCCTCACAGTTTTCATAGGCACTGTTGTACTTTGATTTTCCCTTGGTATCACTAGAAATAAAATGGTTTTCTTCAAGCAAGCTATCCATTTTGCTAATTTCCATTTCTAAGAACAAGACATAAGCAAATCCTTTGAAGAGACATTATAGTCTTGTTAGTAATGACTTTCTCTTTTTGATCTTTAAAGCAACATGTTCACCCACATGGAATTTGTGGGTATTGTATCATGTTACTAAACTCATACACTTTAATAGACTTCATATTACCCATGGCTAGCTTTACCACTGCTGACACTATAATTAAGGCAAAGAGAGGCATTCTATTCTACTCCATCTTCATGGTCTTGCCACTATCTTCAAAATATTTAGAAACTTTTCTATCCTTCTATGCTATCCTTGAAAATTCTGTCAGTTTATAAAAACAAAGTAATTGTATGTATGGCCAGACTTCGCGAACGAAGATCTGAGGAAGGTCTTTGTACGCCTTCCAGCCTGCGCATTGGATTTATTTTAGGTGGGACACAGTGTGCGCAGAACTGAGCCCACCCTTTAATCCTAAGGTTCATCTGCCGGGGCCAAGCGAGCTTGGACAGTGGCAGCGAGGTCCTCAGGACGTAGGTGGATCGCCTTACACGGCTAACGGGCTCCACCTGCCCGGGGAGTTTCCCTGACCGGGAATCGAACCCGGGCCTCGGCAGTTACAGTGCCGCGTCCTTAACCACTAGACCACCAGGGGCTCCCAAACAAAGTAATTATAAATGTTGTATTTTGCTATGGCTGTGACATGTATGTAGACATGAAAATATACTTTTGTTACTCAGCTAAGCAAAGCAACAAAATATCTTGTTCATGTCTTGCCAGAGAGGGAGAAGAGTTAAAGATAAGTCTTTAAGATCAGGAGATGTTTAGGGGGGAAAAAAAGCACAGATTGGGCAAAACACATTGCATTTTGTTGTTATTTAAAATTAAGATAAACAGAAAAAATAATGCAATTTTGAATGTACTTGAGTGCACATGCACTCGAAGTTTGCAAACAGTGCTTAGACACAATACCTTTGGTCAAAAGATTTTGGACAGGTTTTTTCTGTTGTCAAAGTTTTAATAGCACCTTGGCACAGCCTTTACACAGATAAACTCAAACTTGTGCAGGATGAAAACCAGATATGAAATAGAAAAGATAAAGTTTGGAAAATACATGATATTCCACTGTAATTCAAGCTCTTATTCTGAAATGTAAAGATTCTCAGGGCAGAGATTGTCTGTTTCATTACACCCACTACCATGGAGTCCCAGACCATGACTGCGTACAAACACAGTAACAGATGCCAGCAGTATATTAATAACAGTACATCTTTATCATCTGAATTCCCAGTTTGCTCAAGTCCTGCCGAGGGACTACTGAACTTTCAATCACTCTACCATACAAGCCAGAAATTTATATCCAGTCCTTGGAAGGATTTCCTTAACCCTTCAACTTGTCACCTTTATCATGAAAAATTCAGCAACTCATCAAGCTGAAGTTTCCTCTTTACTCAAAATTTGTCCAGTGTATCAGGCATGGCACTTTTATTTAAACTTCTACATCCCTGCTTCTGTCTTTCACTCATCTAGCTTGTGTTTGGTGCCACAGGTCTCACTCATGCTTTGAAATCTCTATTTCAAAAAGCCAATCTATGTGAGAATAGGCATAGCTTCATCAAGGAGAACTCATCAAGACTTTGACACGTCTCACCTATGCCAGAAAAGGACTGTAGTCTGTCGTAACTGTGACTGTGGGAAAGGCTAAGACACCCATGTGAGAGCTAACCTTTCATTTCATTCTACCACAAATTACTTCCTTCTGTGCCTTTTTTTTTTTTTTTCTTTTAAGAATAATGTATACCACAGGATGTTTAGCCCTATTCCCAGAGATCACTCCCAAATGAACTCAAACTTAGACATATATGTGCACACTTTTCCATAACTGGAACTTAAAAGCCCTGGTGGTTTGGAAACCATTTTAAAAGCAATGAATGCCTCATCAGACTTGAAACACATGGGTACCTCTTGAGGTTTCCTCTTCCTGAATCCTGTAACAACTTTCCTCTCAGAACGAAAGAGAGAACTCTACTTCTCTTCCAGAAAAGCTCCTGTTTCACACTAATAATCTAACCAAGTAGATTGGGAAATTATTATCTCTATTTTCTACCTGCTACATCATGATCTAAGCAAGTGCCTCTCCAATGCAAGCTTATCCCTCTATTCTTTACATGTTAACCAGTTAAGAACTAGCATAACCAAGCTGTGAGCAGCTTCTAATGTTGTTTTCCATATATATCCAAGGTCATACATATGGAAAACAATACAGGACAACACAAACAACTTACTGGAAAACCTCCTTGCTGACACAAGTTTCATTTCAAAAGAAATGGACAAAAACCTCTGCCAAATTAACTTTTCTCAACCATACAGTGTCCTTCACTGCTCAATTTAAATATCTCTAACCCACTGTGCTGTCTACACTCATCACTGTAGAGAACTCAAGCCTTGTCCTACTAGAGTAGCCCTGACAGTGAAGTGCACAATCCCCATGCCCCTTTCTGTAACCATGAAGGTCGACTTACATTTGTGTCTCAGTTCCTGACTAGTCTACATTAACAAACATTTGCCCCGGATATCATTCTGGTAGCTGTGCAGAGCTGCATGACAGTGTGCACCAGGTGCTTCTTTCCTCTCACATTAAAAAGAGGGTTACATGCACTGAGTTTCTATAAAGAAATCTGTACACACTGTCATTTACCTTAGTTAGGAAAACAGTCACCTGAAACGCATTGATTCTCTCCCTGAGTTACTACAGCAAAACTAACAACCAACCACACACAAAAATCCCGGTCTGAGATCACATCCACACTTTGGGGTGTGGACGAGTATGACATCTGCAAATATGTGTGTACCATCTGATCTCAAGTCTTTAAACAGCAAGGGTTGTGGATGCTTTCATACACATCTATGAATTCCATGATATGGTATTGTTGGCTTGAAGGCCAAAAAAAGCTCTAAGCATGCCTACATGGATGCTGCAGTGCCAGCTAAGGCAGGCTATTCATGCTTGGTGCCTGCCCATCCCACTCTCACAGCTGCCTCCAGGAGCACCAGCCATCCTGGAACACTGAGAGCTACAGTATCCAGCATACCTCAGCACGACTTCCAGCCAGGACAACGATAAACCTGGGTGTCTCACGGACTCTTTTGGAATTGCATAACCAGAAGCAATGATAAAGAAGGATTCTTCTTGTTCTGTGTTTCTAGTTAATTTTTAAGATCTCTGTAAACTTCCAGTTCACCTTTTAGGGATCACTGAATAACAAGTAAAAGTACTTGTGGTACACTCCTGAATTTTTCTCTTCTACCCTTGTGAAATATCCTGCAGAGACAAGAATATTTTTTTCTTGGATCAAGATGAAATTTTTTTTCTGAAAGCCCAAGAGGTGTGTAATCAAAGCTGGCACTGGAGCATCCTAATTACAAAACCCAGCAAGGAGCTTTCACACGCATTTTGTGGACTTCAGATTTGTTGTTCACAGAATATTCTTGCTGAGAAAGAAAAGATCATGAGAAAAGTTCAGAAAACAGGACCCAGACTGACAGTCAATAATTTTTCACTCCTGCCTTTAATACCAAGACCAAAGAAAAATTGACCCTGTATTTGTAACATATCATTCCATTTTTATTTGAGAAAACATCCTGAACTCCTCAGACAGAGAACTAACATGGAGGAGGCAAGCAACAGACATGGAAAGGAGTAGGGTTTATATTTTTGTTTTGATTTATTCAGAAAACCCATGCATCTTCATTGAATCATAGAATGCTTTGGCATTGGAACAGATTTTTAAAGGTCATCTGGTTCCACTGCACCTCCCCTCCATGGACAAGGACATCTTTCACTAGACCAGGCTTCTAAAAGCCCCACCTAACCTGGCCTTGAACATTTCCATGGATGGGGCATCCACAACGTCTCTGCGCGATTTGCTGCAGTGTCTCACTACTGAGTAAAGAATTTCCTACTAACACCTAATCTAAACCTACTCTCTTCTAGTTTAAAACAGCTGCCGCTTGTCCTATCACTATGTGCCCTTGTAAAAAGTTCCTATCCCTCTTTATTTCAGGTCCTCCTTATGTACTGAAAGGCTGCTTTAAGGGCTCCTGGGAGGCTTCACCAGGCTGAACGTCACCAGCTCTCTCATAGGAGAGGTGCTCCAGCCCTTGAGGCCTCCTCTGGAATTGCTCCAACATGTCCCGCTCTTGCTGGGGGCCCCAGAGCTGGACACAGTACTCCAGATGGGATCTCACCATCTGGGAGTATAGGAGAAGCATCTCCCTAGACCTACTGGACACTCTTCTTTTGATGAGCCCAGGACACGACCAGCTTTCTGAGCACGTTGCTCAGAACATGGGTCATGTAGAACTTCTTGTCAACCAACACTTCCAAATCCTTCTTAGCGCTGCTCTCAATCTATTCTTTGCCCAGCCTGTATTTGTGCTTGGGATTGCCCCAACCCAGGTACAGGACCTTGCACGTGGCCTTGTTGAAATTCATGAGGTTTGCAGAGGCCCCTTCTCAGGCCTGTCAAGGTCCCTCTGGATGACATCCCTTCCCTCCAGTCCACCACAAGCGTCATCTGCAAATTTGCTGAGGGTGCACTGGTTCCACTGTCCATGTCACTGACAAAGATGTTAAACAGCACCAGTCCCAACACTGAGCCCTGATGAATGCTGTTTGCCCCTGGACTCCACTTGGACATCAGAGCCCTTGAAACAGAGCTAGAGAAAAATAGCAGGTCTGAAGTGCTATCACTGCTGGCTACTTTCTGCTGAGCTGAAGTGACCATTTTCAGATCCTTTCAATCTGTGGTGAAAAGATCATTACCATGCTGCTCCCAGGAAGTCAGTGCTGCAAGTAAGCTCCTTTGTTATGAATATGGAACAGATGGAACCAAATCTATCTGCTCCATAGGAACAAAAACACTTACAACCTAGCTCTCTCTACTAAAGATTGTACTTAGCTCCTTTATAGCAATGGCTTTCTGTGCACTGCTGTGAGGTTTTGACTTTACAGAAAAAGGCGCTTCATAAAAGCAATAGTTCTCACTCCTAAACCAAAAGCGGCCTAAGAACAGTGGAAGATGAATGCAGTGTTTAACCCACATGGCTCCTTGGAGATATGCAAATATTCAATTACTGTTTTCTTAAAGCTACAAAAAGGATTTTTTCTGAGGAGGAAAAACAGCCATATGTTGCAAAGACTGTGCATCAATGGCAGTGAAGTACACAGACGGTAACAGGCTACTCACTTTAATAAAGGTTGAATCTGACTATGTCATTGCAAGACATAACATGGATTTTTTTTGTAGATGTGCAACTGTGGATTAAGATGACACTTCTGCAAAGAAATCTGTACTGGTCTTTCAAAAATTGACTGTTTTGGTAGGAGACAAAACATTCTGAAATTATGTCCCCACCATAAATACAAAAAAAAAAAAGATTTAATGCATCAATTTATTTCCAAATGCTGCATGATGTAGGACCTATTTCCTAAGACTTTAACAGAAACTACACCAATATAGCAACAATTTACTGTGCAAATTGAAAATATGCACAAACTGTAGCTGAAACTGATAGATTTACTTACTGACTCTGCTCATTAAGCAAGTACATGTAGAGGATCTGTCACTTCTTTCACCCTCAGAACAATAACGAATGTTTATTCCTAGCCACACATGCACACATACACAGAGATATTGTTTATAGCAACTTCTCATAAAAACCCCATACAAAAAAAGTCAGAGGCCTTCTTTACTCAGAGGCCTTCTTTACTTTTATACATTTAGTGTTTGGCTGCTTTTTCAGAACGATTGAAATAAGGACTTCTGTTGCTGAATGCTTTGATTCTAACCAAATCAAGTCTTCAGGCAAATCTCCCCCCTGCCAGCGAAGGCACAGCTTGCCTGAAGTCATAACCTTTGTTGGCAGAAGGGAACTGGCCTTGAAACAGATCATGAAGCAGATGTTTTATGCCAAATCAGAGTCTAGGGATACACAGCCTACTGCAAATAAAACTCTTCTGCTGTCTGTTCAGTCATTTCAATTCCCTGCAGTGTGAAATATGAAGTTGCCAACAAATGGCCATTGTGCTGTGCAGCACAGCAGGGAGAGCAAGTGCCACAGATGCACCAAGGGCTGGAAAACTCCTTCATTAGCTCTGCTTTTCAGCCCAAGCCTCAGCAGTGACATGTGGGTCACCCAATGGAAGGTGATGGCACTTATAAAGACAGGTTTCCATCAACCCCAATTATAGAAATTGTGCCTGCTTGCTTGGGGGAGACCGAGTTTCACATGCCTGTATCCACAGATCATAGTCATTAGTGGCTCACAAAAAAGTGGAGCTTTCAAATTATTTTTTTTTCTAAATTTTCTCACCTGAGACAAGACAGCTGATAAAATACCCATCTACAGGCTCACAAAAAAAAAAAATCCCATCACCTTAATGTCAGGGTTCTGCTAAACAATTTACGACAGAAGACCTATAGGAAATCCCATTGTTAAAGCAGTGGAGCACCTTCATATCATGAAAGTGTAAGAATCCCACTACTACTATCTCTGTGAAGGTGGCATTTGAACAAAAGGCCAAGACATGCCAAAGCTCCACCTCCCTCTGTTATTGGTCTCTCCATTTAAATGTTTCCATCTGATTAAAGCATTACCTGTCTAAAGACTCTTACTCTTGAGAGACATAAGTTTAAAATTCTAGTTTAAAACTCTAGGTTTTTTTTTTTTCTTAGAAGGAAATCTACGCTTTCAAGTCAGTTTCCATTGTTGCCTTGGAGTTTTTAATTTTTCCATTTTTATAGACTTTAAAAGTAGTTGTGTAGTGAATGTAGATTTTAATGTAACTGTATTATATCCCTTATCCTTAACACAGTAGTTACACATAGCTAACCCAGTTACCCCATCCCATATCAATCCCTCTAAAATTTCGTTAGCGTGTTTAGTCTTCTTTTCAAGATAGAATTGTAGAAAAACACCCTAAGGCCTGGACCAGAAGATACCACACAGACACAGCAACCTTCAAACCGAGAACTCTGGAGGAGCTCCATGGACTGTACGTGCTGCAAAGAAGATGAAGATGAGGAAGAAGAGGTCCCAAAGACCCCAGACTCAATTCCCGAGGGGTGTGCCAAGGGGAGGAGTGGGGCAGAACTGGACGTGGCC
This sequence comes from Pachyramphus minor, assembly GCA_013397135.1. Lineage (NCBI taxonomy): Eukaryota > Metazoa > Chordata > Aves > Passeriformes > Tyrannidae > Pachyramphus > Pachyramphus minor. The sequence goes on from VYXB01006775.1 coordinate 88,463, forward strand.
GAATGGGGATTGGATGGAAATCATTATAAAAATTGTAACACACTAGGTTCAGGGTGTGTGTGGTATGTATTCCTCTGGGCCTAAGGACTCATTAGAGGACCAGTTCTCCTTGTCTTATCTCCTATACTAAATTGGCCTGTAGTCTTTTTCTTCAGGGTCTCTTAAGGCAACACCATCCACATCAACACTATGACTCTTTTACATGACTCTTCTAGGCTAAGAACTGCATTTCGTGTACAAAGGAAGAAACAACTAACAATAGTAGACGATCTTAGTCCTTGATTATAGGAAAGCAGAAATGGGGTTTAAGTTGATGACAGGATTGTATTTGCACTTAAAAAACACAACACAAAAAATCCTGGTAAAAATACAAACATATAATGCAAAAGAACCTACTGATAAGCCTTTAAGACGTTTATGATCCACAACAGAGATAATATTTTCAGAAGAACTCTGTGCTTTATGTGCAAAGCATTTTAGAAATCAGGCCAACTATCTGGATACTTAAGTGACAACTACATACTTCTAAAATTATGACTGTAATTGGGAATACTAAACACTTCGGACATATGGTCTGTAATATGAAATCTATTTATTTTACCTACTTTGGACTGGAACCAAGGAAGAACAGGGTTGAAGAAACACATGTGCAATTTATACAGAAAAAAATATAGAAACTGTATCTACCCTGGGGTTAGGTGGTGAGTTTTGTTGGTTTGGGGTTTTGTTTTCTTTGTTTTGCTTTGTTCTGTTTTGTTGTTTTCTTTCAACTGTGTGTTAAGATGTATTTTGGATCAGTGTCCTAAAGGCTAGAAAAAAGGTCCACTTAAATGTAGAGGCACCAGAACCAATGTCATTTTCTCTGCTGCTCAAGCCAAAAAAGACCACTATGATCAAGTAGTCTGTATGCACAGTTGTCAGAAGTTTTTTTCAGAAGTCCAGTAAAGTGAATCAAATCACTAATTTTTTTTGTGTATGTTCAATGTACATACATAATCTCTATTTACTTTTTGAATCTGAAGTAAAACCAACAGTGGGAATTTATGTCTATAGATTAAAAAAGCTGTTTCTTCATAAAAAGGCAAAGAAAAAAAAAAATCCTACTAATTTTAGTCTTTTCTCCCCCTTCTCTCAAAGTTATTATTTCAGAGTCTGCTTTTTTCAGCCTAACATACATTTGCTCAAGAGCTAAGACAATTTCATGGGACTTTCTGTTGCCGTTTTATTTGTGTGTCATTCATCACTGGTTTTTTGGGGGTATTTTTTAGAATGTGCATATGCTAATAATTTTACCTTGTATTTATAAGTGTGGAATGCAGATTTACATGTACATATTAGCACAAAGAATACCATATGCTGTTCACAAGCACTCCATGGAAAAGCATACATCTTTGTGCAAATCCAGCTGTACTCACACAAGTACCAAAAGTGTAACTTTAATTTAGATTTCTAAAGCACAATGTTCCTCACGCTCCTAGTCAATATACTTCCAAAAATTTTGCCTTCCTTTTCTGACGATAACTTCAGTGTGGCAGCAGGCTCCTCAAGAGACTTATTTTTGGTTTAAGACTATATTTCACTCAAAATAGCCTATAGTTCACTAAAATGAAAAAAGTCGTAGGTGGAAATATATCTTCTCAGCTAGGTTAGCATATTAAGAAGTATTCTCCCTAGATAACAATTTTTAAGGGCTTTCCCCAAGCTAACTTTTAATGTGCATCTTTTAATCTTGTGTAAAATCTAGAACAGATTATCAGATTTGCAAATTAACTCATATAATTTGTTTAGAAGCAATGCTATTGCTTCTAGTAAGAACAAGCAGCTGGTGTTTCCGAACTGGGACTGGTTCAAGGGTCTGGGACTGTACAGCACCCTCAAATCACAGCAAACACTGATCATTACAGGTAACTGCAAAGCTCCTGGGAAAGTGACTTTGTCCATCAATTGAGAAGGCAGCAATAGCATGGCATGACATGTAGTTGAGAAAACCCCAGGGAAAATGATCATTTTATATTTTGCAACCCAATGATTTTGGTGGTAAACCTTCTGAGAAGTTTCCTCATGGAAGTTGGAACACATTTCGTAGAGAATGGCTCCTTTTGCCATTTTCTTCAACAGGAGAGATTTCAGTGGGAATAATTCTCCCTAGTGCACATCCATTACCACATGAGTTACCAACAAGAGAGGAACTAAGCACAGAGAAGAAGAGAAGACAGACACTGCTGTACCCTGAGGAGCGTCTCCTTACCTACATAGGGCTGAATTTATCTTTAATCTCATTTTCATTTTGAAAAACACAAGCGATGTGCAGTGATAATAGTATGGTTATGCCACATGAAGGACAAGAAAGAACAACTGGTCAGATCAGCCCATAGAGAAAGGAGAATAATAATCTAGTGAAATTATAATACAATGCTCAGGAAACACTTCACTGGTACTTAATATTAAAAAATCTTATTTTTCAATGGAGTTAAAATTATGTATATTTTTAGTTTGTTAAAATTAGTATTTTTATATTCACAACAGCTAAAGCCTTTAATGCATACAGATTATTTTTTATCAGAGGTCTAACCAATATGGGCCAGAGAGGTTTGGAGATATTCAAGAATTGACTGGACTCCATCCTGTCCCATGTGCTTTGGGATGACCCTGCTTGAGCAGGGAGGTTGGACCAGATGACCCACAGTGGTCCCTTCCAACATTACCCATTCTGGGATTTTGGGATTCTGTAACATGAGACTTTTGCAGTATTTTATAAATATATATATGTATATATTTATATACATACATACACATATAAAAGAGAAGAAAATCCCTACACACATACAGGTTAAATAAACACACAGTAAATATAACAAAAAAACTCAAGTCAGTTGAGAAGAAAACATTATGAGAAATATTTTGTCTTTTTGAAAGAACAGTATCTCTAAGATGACGCTCATTCTTAGGAAAAAAAAAAAGTAATAATAGATCCTTCACTGCAAGCCTCACACGTGCTTATATTAAGCCATGAACATAATCAAGTTCTCAGACCCATTGTATTCATCACTTGACCTGTACTGATTTTGGGGAAAGATAGGGCACATTAACTCCACAACACAAGATTTCCAAAACCTCCATGAAGCAGAATCACCCCTGCAGAAATCTCTTTCTGTTTGATGTTGAACAGTAGCCTTCTCTATTACAGTTTGAGTATTAGCCAGAGGAATTTCTCAGGAGAATAACTCTACCTCTACTGATTTTATCGTGCCCTTTTCTTGTGAAATATTTCACTGAAAATAATTGGAACCTAATGATGCTTCAGAGGAGTCTCTACACGAAAGAAAGAAATAATAGGAAGAAATGTTATGTTTGAGACTATACTTTCTTTTCACAGGATCCTTAGACATCCAATGGGAACTGTCAGAGCCACCAACCAATTAATTTTCTAATCTCTCTATAATGAGTTTTTTTCTCCTTCAACCTTTGTTTGTCTCCTTTGTAGAAAACGCCTGATTTTTCACTTACCTTTTGGTTTCCTTCATTTTATACCATCCAAAAATGCAAAAGTGGAAGCAAAATGGGAGCTAGCCCTAAGAGAATAAAATATAGCATGTTTCTCCTTTAATGCCTTGGAACATGATAAACTTGATTTTGTCTATCCAAAACACATTGAAAGTGTGAAGATCATGTTGGCAGTCTGCCTTGAATTGCTGTTAAATCCTGAAATATTAATTATATTAATTTTGACCTCTTTCTTATCATTCTAGTAATTTCTTCACACCCTGTGCCAGGTTCATGGACCACTCCTACAGGATTCCACAGAACTACTTGCAGATGCACAGAATAGGAAGCGGTCACGTGTATTTCTTTTTGCCAGAGATCTAATTAAAAAAAAGGCATGATGTGTCAAAAAAACCCAAAAAAGCATGAAGAAAAAATGAACCAAAACATATTAAAACAGCAGTCAGACAGACATCTCACTTCTCCTATTGGAAATTTGGACTTGCGAAAAAATTAAGAAATTTGGGTCTGGTTTGTTTTTTAACCTCATTCTGCTCTGTTGATTACCTGTTTCTGTTCTTAAAATGAATTACACCATCTTGTGTCTCCACTGTGTCATTTTATCAAGGAGGTGACAAATCATGCTGGCAGTGATGGTCTGCGCTGAAGTGGAATGTATGGTAAAATACAGTTCTCCACAAATGAATTGTTGAAACCGTTAATCTTTATCTAAATGCCCATAATAACTATTTTGTTCTCTGTGGCAGTTGGGAGGGAAAAAAAAAAAGTCTTTCAAAAAGCATTTTGGCAGCCAATCTGCTTGTTAATAAAACCTGGAGAAACATTTGTGATTAATATAAATTACTAATTCCTCTTTTAATGCCTAAACATGACAGTGACTAATTTACATGGTTTTGCTTGAGCTGCCACTGAGTATTTCAAGTGGGACTGTGAACAAAAAAAGTGCTGTTGCACTGGTGTATGTTTCTAAGCAAAGCTACCGTAAGCGCAGGAACTACAGAGGAGGAACTCTATCTCTGGCAATAACTTCCAACAATGCTGGCTGATTGTTCTGCTCGGGATGGGGGGGAAAGTGCCAGCAATGAAAGCTACCTAACACTCCTATTATAAGCTGAAAGTTGCACATTTTGTAGAGACCTGTGAAGTGGCTGTTGTTTCTGATACCTAGTCAGCAGCATGTTTTAGTGCAGACAACTAGTTTGACAATTAGTATCTCTGCCTTGTTATAAATGTATTTTAAATGTATTCTTATGTGTAACTATTAATTTGAAACTCCAGCAGCATTATAATTTACCTGCTTATACTGAACTGCCAATAAAATAAAACTTTTGTGAAATACTAGAAAATTTTATAAAAGAGATTGCTAAACAAAAACCTATCCATATCAGCTACTCACGTATGAACTTCACAACTCTGTCACCATCATCCTCATTGGAACACACCTTTACTTTTGAACAAAAATGTGCTTTGCTTCTGCACCTCTTTCTAAGAAAAGCATTTTCTACCTTGCTGATGTGCCTGTGAACTTTTCACTGTGCCATTCTTCCCTTCTACTTCTTGACGCTATTTACAGATAGGAACTAAGGAAGTCAGATCCCAACTCCATGACTCACCAACAGGAACTGCACACATAACTTCATTCCAATTTTCATGGGGGAAAACAAATTCATTACTTATCTTTGCATCACTAGCCAGAAGCAAAGAGGAGTTAATACTAAGCCCTCCTCAACAGGACATGTTGCATTCTTTCACAGTCTCAACATTCATGACAGAAAGGCACTACATCTAAGGCACACAGCAAGTCTTGAGGCAGCTGCTGCTACAGATCCTGACTTCAGTCCCAATACAGAGCTCTATGCTGTAGGATAGCACATTCTTCAACGCCTCACATTTGAATTTTTCCTGCAAAACCTTGAAGTATTAGAGAAAACTAGTCCACAGGTAGTTACAAGCATTCAGATAAAGGAAAATTACCCTGTATTACCACAAACAGGCATGTAAAAAAAAAATATTTAAAAATAAATCTAAGCTCATATCTTTACAATGTCCTCACCTACAACTCTTAAAATATAATTTAGGTTAGCTAAGATGTTCTGGTGTACTTTTGCCTGAACACATTCTGAACACCACTATGACTGAATTGTCAGGGCTCTCTAAATTGATTAAAATACTGCCATTCTTATTATCCTTCATATAATTAAGATCATTTCACCCCCCAGAAGACTAGCAACAGCAACCTTATTCCCCATATCCATCATCAGGAGCCTGGTTACTTCTGTGCACAGAGGTATGGCACAAGTGAGATTCTGATACACCTTCAAGCCATTCTTAATTCTCTAAAGCAGTGCTGTATCTAGCTGGCTATACCATTCAATACTTTAAATATTAAATATCCATGACGTAAAAGGTAAACCAGGGAGATTTTAGAGGCAATAAAAGTCTCATCTGGCCAATAATGTAGATCTGAGGATGACCAACTGCTTTTCTGAGGGAAAGTAGAAACATTTGAAAGGCTGAAAAGATTTTTCAGCAATTTTTCAGAATAAAGCAGTTCTATGTATTTCTGAATACTCAGTGAAAAAAAAGATCTTATTCTACATAACTTACACTGATTTGCCAAGATAGAAGATTAACTGCATGTGCCATTTTGCACCCAGAGTCTTGTCAACCTTGTCTGAATAGTACGCATTACTGGGAAAGAAAATTAAGTTACGGAGAATTCTGTAACCTTTTCCTTATTTAAAGCCTCCTCTAATACCACAGGGCTACGTAGCTTAGAAACAAATCTGCTTCTTTTAAATCCAAGTATTTAAGAAAATAATGGAGTTGGATGCTGAATATCAACTTATGAAACAAGATCATCAGCCAATTGGCTCAGAATGTGGAAGCATTTTTATCTTGAGGTAGGTTGGTTTTGGTCTACTGGTTGCAGGCATGCATATATAACCAAGCTGGTATCATGACACATACAGTATCACCAGAGAAAGTGCTACCTTGGTGAGTTATTCTGAGGAACAGGGATACTAACATGCTGATGACATGGAGGCAATGAATTACAACACTGTTATTCCAAATGTCACTACTATGCTATTTCCATTTCTGTTGGCACCTGCTCCATGTTACAAAACGTGTACTTCCAATACAACAGCTCATTAAATAGGTTTCAGTTTGCTCAGAAATCAAATTAGAACATTGTTACAGAGTTATAAGTCCTCAGATAATTATTAATATTACTCTCCACTTCTATGAGTTCTTTCATCCAAGGAATCCACATGCTTCACCTTATTAATCTCATAACATTCCAGTGAAGTACCACTACCACGAGTCTCACCCACCAGCTATGTGCAGCCACCTCAGAGATGTTAAGTTGCAGCTGTTGAACATCAAAACTGATTTAAAGCAAGAATTGATGAATGGTCCATCAGGATTTAAAGAGCTGTGAGCAATTCATTCAACGGTACTTCCAGCAGAACACTGAAATTTAAACACTTACTCTTAAGAAAATTGCAATGGGATTTTTACAAGAATCACAAATGTAAAAAATTACAGTCACCAGTATGGAACATTTAGTCCCCATTTGTTTTAAGGCAGGTGCATCACGTATGGCCTCATCAAGTTCCTAATTCTCCTTAAAGGTCTTTTATCCAAGGTCTAACCAATCTATCTTTTTAATGCCTGGGATTTGATGATAACAAAACTCAATACATGCTTTATTTTCCTACAAAGTTAACTGACCTTTGTCAAGCAGCACAGGTGAGAAACAAAAAAAGGACAGAAGAAATAAAACCCTGTCATCCATCTTTCTGACTGTGGTCACTCCTTTGTTCTTCTAAAGTCCAAAACCAGTACTTCATTAGAAAGCAACACAAGTCACTGATCTTCATGAAGAAGTGAAGACCTTACAAAATATGCTCTAAATAACTTTAAAAAATGCAGATATATAGTACAATCTCCCTCTTTTATAGTTTTCCTGCTATCAGGATGTTAACCTGAATTTTTGAAGCATGTGAATCCAAATCTTCTTTAAACTTGTTTTCTGAAAGACATTTGCTCCCTTTGAAAAACTCAAGCAATAGAAACCAGCACTTCCATGCATTCTCTCTTCATTTTCTTATACGGATTTCTCCTGAGTCCCAAATTATTCAACAGCTTTTAACGTTCCCTTTGAGGATTCTAAGAACACTACCAATGTCAAAATCTATTAGACACTAGTGATTATTTCTGCTTTCTTTTAAGCAGGACCAGCACTTAATCCTTCTGATGCTTTCTAACAGAAACTGGTCCTTTAATCTACACACTAAGCTAAGCATGAATCCCCTGTAAAGGTCACCTTCCTTGTCCGTCTAATGTTATCACAAAAAATATTTTTTAAAGTACACATTTATCAAACCCTTTCAATTGCTTTGATTTCATTCAGAACATCTCAAGTGATTCTGGTAAACCAGCTATCAAAGCAGGATTCGTAGTAGACTGGGATGTCTGATACCACTGCTGTCAAAGCAGCATCAGTGTTTATGTTGATCAGATCTTTACTGAAAAGTTAATGGGGAACCTGGCAATAAACAATGTTTATTCAAAAGAAAAGTGCAATTAATACACTTAAGATGTTTGTTATTCTCTCAGCGTCCTTTAATAACGTTCTGCAGCTAACCTTAATTTTTTAGCTTTTGGTGTGAACCAGGCTGTCTGGACAAAGACTTCCAAAAGCGATCTTCTGACATTGTGTCTTCAAGAAACAATGAGGAAATGTAAGCATCAGGAGTACCTGAATTAACTAACACTGGCTGAATTCAAGAGAGACTGCATTTTTCCACTTGATGACAGACAAGTCCTATCTTCAGTTTCAAAGAAAAAGATCTGCTACTTAAATCATTCATCTTGGCAACTTCTAATAAAAGTTTAGCCTATAAATAAATAGAGTTCACTGTCCCCGTGCTAAGTATGGCACAAGACTTACCAATAATCTGCTCTACTCATTTTTCTAGAGTTCACATAACCCTATAAAGCTAAACTCTGTCGCAAGGGAAATCTCTGACTTCGAGTTCCAATATTTACATATTCAAGACAGAAAAATATCCAAACCAGGCCTTTTACATCATGTAAGTCACTGATATGAGGGGAATAAAACCACAGAAAGAGGGTTTTCCTGAAAGATTTTTTCATACAATTGCTCAGTGAAAAAAAGCAAAACAACCTGTCCTCATGTGTGGGTAGTCTTATTTTATCCTGCAGAAAAAAAATGCAATGGGTATTGGTCAAGAAGTCAAACACATTTAGCCAAGGACCTTGCGAAACAAGTAGTACTTAGGTCTGCACAAAATGACCTACTGCCTAAACAAGCTGATACACAATGTACTCAATGGGTAATTGCAAAAGATACCAGGTCTTTGTCATAGTTAAAAACAGAAGAGCGGAAATTCCCAGAAATACAGAATATTGCTACTAAAACAGAAGCTTCTTTCTTTCCTGAAACTCTAAGGATGTTCAGAGGAGGGATCAGCATTAGGTGCCCTGGCGAACATGAAGACACAGTTCTCCTCTACATAAAGGCAATTTTAAAATCAGACTGACAATATCTATACATTTACATGGCTATATGCATAGATAAAATGTTCATTGTGCTTTCCTTGAATTTTCAAGATGGTATACTTTGTCACTTAGGCCAAGGTCATTTTGCTGATTAAGAGATTCTTCTTTAATGGCATGACTGCTTATAGAGAAACCAGATATCCTAAGTGCTGGATGAATTACACCCNTGTTACTGTACTACCCCTCAGCTGGGATAAAACAACAAAAGCACCGACTTCCTCCAAAAAGGTAAGTATCCTAAGTAATCTAACCAAACCAGAAGCGAAACTGTCTACAGTAACCTTTGATTCTAATGCTCTCCAGGATGCAACTGAGTAGTTGCACTATCTTCTTTACATTATTTCCTGTTCTAGCAGTAATTTCCTCAAGTAAGTCAGACTTAAAACCTGATAAACAGTGCACTTACACTCCCAGAGAGAACCTCCTACCAGCAGACCTACAGTCAGCTGCAGAAATTGCTGTGCTGACAACACCAACTGGTTCTGAAAAAGCAACATTTCCAGGTTTATAACACAATGACAGAAAGAGACAGAAGTGTAGTTTTTTAGGGAGACTTCATCTGTTCTGATAGGATAAAACTACAGCTCACAGTCTTTCTATTTTGTGCTCCCATTACATCAAACTAAACCTCTAAGAAATGTACAGATCCCTAAATCAAATAACCATCTTACAGTGAGTTGTTCCTGTTCATGCAAAACATTGAAATTCACTAACATTAAGCTGGTGCTCAAGCAAGAGCACTGAGCTCTATGCAGCTGTTTAATATCATTCTTCTTTTGAGCACATGAAAAATACCAAGTAACTGTTAATAAATTAGAATGTAAAGATTTCTCTGTCGTTTTCTCCCACAGGCTATTCAACCTTGTCTCTGCAAAGTCACCTTTCTTAATTCTTCCTACACTGAAACCACTCCTAAGAGCATGAGTCAATCTAGCAATCTGGAAGCTATTCCAGGTTCCTAGTCATGGAAAGCTATTGTTAGGTCTATGTTAATTTCCATAAAAAGTGAACACTGCAGTATATTTGTATATGGACATGTACAGTTCTCCCCAGTGAGTTCTAAGACTTCTAAAATCTACCATTTATTCCTCATTAATAATCAAAAATCCTTATGCAACAACCACCAGCAGCAAGCAGTGGTAGTTTCATGTCCTTACCCACCCCCAGAAACTGAGTGGCTAGGCCACATGGAGAAAGCATTTCAGTACAAGTGCTACCACAAACATCTCAGCTGAAAAGCAGTGAACAGGCACAGCATAAGTTGATGATAGCAATTAAAATATGCTTATAGTTTTGAGACAAAAAGCCAGTAACCCTCCCAAAAATTAACCTTATCACTAAACATAGAATTGCACAGGACAGAGAAATGGACAGAGGACTGTAGAAGAGACTAAAGAAAAACAAGAACACAAACAAGCACTCAACTCTTAGACACACATAAAACATGGTAGAAGGGGGAACAGAGAGCAAGTTCAGCTTTGTTGTCATCAGGGACAGCTACTGCCTCAAGACTTTAGCTAGAGACCTTTTAATACAATAAGCTAACTACCTAATTAATAGGCAGAAGAGGTGGAGTATTAAAACACTTTTTTCTACTACTTTTTTTTCTCCTTAAGATCTTTAGAATCAAAATCCCTCCAGAGGTGTGCAGATGGTTGCAGAGGGATGGTCCAACTACCTGGCAGCTGTTAAAGCAAAATGACAGCAGGATTTTCAAACAGTTCCACAGTTTTTGGAACATGGTAAAGACAAATTCCAGACATAGAGATGGAACGAGTGAACAGAAGAGAGCTAAGACTGTCAGAGTGGAATGTCACCTGAACTAAAGCCCTCAGAATCAGAAATTTCAGGAAAAGAAGAAATTAGTGTAGAGAAACAAGGATGATGAAGGACGAACACAAACACTTAAAAAATCAAGGGAACAGGTAACATAGCAGGTTCTTAATTTAATTGTAAACATAAGAACAACTTAAAAAATATTATTTATGACCATAACTAAATTCGAATCATAAAATTACATTATCCTAATGTGGACACAAGCAATACAATTTCCCAAAAGTCTTCTGAATTGACAATCAGAAGCTTCATGAAAATAAATGGTGACAACAAAGGCACAATGGTAATGACACATCATTAAAGGTAGCACAAAGACACAGCACAAGCATTTTGAAATAAAATCAGAAAGACACACGCAGAAGATAAAACTAGAAAGAAACTGTAATAAAAAGAGGTTATACAAATAAACCACAGGTAAAACAACAGGATTTTTAAAAGGTAAAATGAGCTGTTTCCTCAAGTAGAATGGGAGAAAAAACCCCACAAGTTATGTTTAGATACATTATATGTAAAGCTTACTAACTGCTACCAGGATCTTGTGGAGAAGAGGAAAGCAGCAAGAGGACTGTAAAGAAGAGCAAACCTACCTGTCTTTCTAGGCAAAGAGTATAAGCATATATAAATGAAAATATTCACAATGATCAAATGACTACATAATACATATAAAATCTTGGAGGATAAGATGATAAAAATACCACAGATTTCTTAAGGATAAATCCCATAAAATACCAAGTTCTTGAATAAAATAACTGGATTGATGGCTCAGAGAAAAACATATGCTACAGTTTAGTAGTACCGGTACAACTTTTGACACTACACAAATGATGCGCTGTTTTCAAGAAAAGAGCAATGTGCTCTAGCTTAAAGCAACTCAGGAGCTTGGTTTGGAAACTGAGGTCAGAATTCTGCAGTAATCTTTAGCAGTCTGCTTCTAGTCACGTCTTCCTTTTTTTTTTATTTCAACAGCCTTGATGTGTATTTGCCAAGCTGTCACTGGTATTTCATTCAATACCTAGCACATTAATAAATATAAATCACCCATAATTAAGTTAAAATAATGGAAATTATACACGCATTTTGAAATATAGAATTAAGTAACATTATACATTTTAGGACTTCTCTTCCTTGCTTTTGAGTTCAACTCACTGTGCACATACCTCACATTAACCTGAATACCGAAACTTATCTTCCCTCCCAAAGGACATTAAAATCACTGTCATGACACTGTTTAGTTTCTGTTTTCTCTATATTCCATTTGCTTCTGTTTCAGTAGTAATACTATTCTGTTTGTTTTCACACTAGCATACACTAACCTGTGGTGAGCACCTGCTAAGAACTAGGTAAAAATTGAAACTTCAGTTCATGATACATTATTTACTTTCCCCAGCCCACCCCCACTGTGCACACCCTATGTATATAAAAGTTAAATTCTCTGTAAATATTTAATAAGCTGTTCTTCTTTCAAAAGTAAAGTTAATCAGTACTTTTGATGTTCGTTGCATGACTGTAATGTTTAATTAACTTCTTCAATGTAAATTTGGTATCACACAGACAAGATTTTTTTCCTTGCATTTTCCTAGAATGAACATGCCAAGAAGGGAGATCCAAGTTCATCTGAACTATATATGAAGGCAATGGCTTAACAAGGAAAACTGACATTTTCCAAATGAACTGTTCACACAAACAGACAGTGATTTTTCACAAATTATTGCATTTTCTGAAAATAATGAAAGCAAGAGAGGCAAGCCACATCCTTAAAAGGTAAACAGTGAAGAATTCTGACAAAGTACCAGACAGTAATTAAGCTAACCAGCCACGTATTACTTCTGTCTTTCCAGAGGTCTCAGCTACACAACATATTTTGTAAGCTTTAAATAGAACATGCCAGACTGATCCTATATAGTCAGCCTTCTGTCTCTCCTGAAGAGAGGGCAAAGGTTTCAGAAAGGAAAGGAAATCTTTCATGGCAAAGCAGTAATTTCTTCAATGTGCAGATACAGAAAGGTAACAAAAGTGGTCTCCATTGCCTGAACTAGCACCTGCTTTCAACTGTAATGAGAAAACAAGAAACAAGATTTTACCAGGTTGTTTCTTCTACAAACTATGAGAAAAAATATTCCAGGATGGACAACCATGACCTGAGAAGGTATGCATATTATTGCTAACTTAGTGTACAGTTCCCTGAAACTGCTGCACTGTCAGCCTTGCTAGTGTTCTCATAGAAGCCAAGAATGAAGGAAAAAATACTTAAACTATAGAAAAGAAGGAAAAGTGCTTTTTTTGTCCCTAAAACATGAAGCCGAGTTTAAAATAATAATTTACGTCTCTTTGCTAATTTTTTGGTATTTTACCTTTCAGGGAAAAAAACCCAAAAACATCTCAATGCAGTTAATATCATAAAGCCCTTCAAGTTTTAAAGCACTTTGGGACAATTACTCTGAAGGGAGCCCTTGACAGTTAAATGACTCAGTTATTCGAATGTTACAGATTTTTAAATAAACATTATATGATTTTAATGACATATTGAATTTAACCACAAGTGGTTAAAAATTCTAACAATGAAGCTAATAGCTAGACAGCCCAAGCTGAGATTGCTTATATTTTTTCCTTCGCTTTCATGTTTGGTTTTCACCTTTATCCAACTTTTATTTTTATTTTTTTTAGGCTTGCACCTACTTATGCCAACCCTGTGTTACATTTATTTGCAACCTTGTGATGATAAAGACTGCATTCCTTAACCTAACTATTCCTGCTTATTTTACTAAAGCTCTGGAAGTGAATTGAAAAAAAAAAAAAAA
>VYXB01006775.1:102230-211969 GCA_013397135.1 Pachyramphus minor
CCCCCACCCCCGTTCCAAGGGAGCCTGATATCAGAGTTTTGATTGACACAGAACTCTGGTTGAAGTGACTCAGGTAGGATTGGTCCTACACAATGGAGATATATTTACCTTGAACGTTATCTACTTAACTCTTGATATTTTCACATCATTTTGCATGCCCATATAAAAAACCCACCAGTTTTAAATAAAATTACAATTTGCTTTTTGAATTATTTCTAGTATTTTTTTATATTGTTGTGCTGAAGCAAAATAACACAGCACGGTTCTTCTGATGACAAACCACCACTCACTAAAGGTTTTTATTTGACGGAAGAAAAAAATGGAAACTATCCACTAGGACTGTTATTTCCCTGTAGATTAAAGAAAGGGAAAACAAAAACCTCAATGATGAAGAAATGAGGCTGAAAAACAGGGATCATACATACTCAGTTTCTCTGGTGAAATGAGCTGGAATGACTGTTTCACAGTAGAAAGGCCAGCTACACATATGAAAGCACTACTTATCGGGATCTACAGTCTGTTTAAAGCTTTCAGCTCTGTAGTCCAACACTAAAAAAAAGAAAAAAGTACTGCTGGAGCAGTCAAAACTTGTTACAAGTGAAAATATAGGTACAAAACAAGTTGATGTAATAAGACGTTTATTGAAAGTACTAAACAAATGAGCTGCTCAGTGGAGTCAGAGAATCAGTTCTCTTAACTCACTGTTTTTTAACCTCCTGGTGTTTTTAATTCCTTAGACCCATATGCCATCTCCTGCACATCCTCTGGATGCCCAGAGCAGCCCCAATCAGGCCTTCTCACCTGCTTACCTCCTGCTCCCATAGCACTCCCATAGCCCACACTGACAGAAACAGCTCATTCATGAAAAAGATGGTGGGGGGGAAAGGAAGGCAGAAAAAAGGAGCCACTTAGCTACACACTAGGATTATTTAGCCTAAGAAATTATGACTTTAAATACCACTGGACCACTGACATCAGCACCATAATACCACCAAAAAACTGCACATACCTCACTTTTCTTGGGTCATAAATACTCCAGAGACAAGACTATTTCATCTGAGCAAATAAGAAAATCCAGGTATTTCATATACAAAGGATTAATGGTTTTTCCTCAAACCTGGGGACAGCCACCATAGTACCCCTCTTGCTCAATCGTCCTCCACCTCAGAGTGCTGACATAAAAGTAACAGTGCATTTTACTTTAAATGTCAGCTGTGGTTCAGTAAACAGGCTGACATGCTATTTAATATGGGAAAAGAAGCTGTGATTTAATCTCATTTTCACTAGCTAGATTCCTAGCTAATGTATCTGGGGACAGTTAAGCCTATGTTAACTCTTAAAACATCTGCATTTTATACCATTTGGCCCTCTGTATTTTCACAGCCCATAGGTGAAAAATTAGCTGGGTTTCTTACACCTGCTGTGCAACAATGGGAAATCTCTATATACTCACAGATGTAGAAATATTCGCGGCCTGGCCTGAACTCAAATCCTAATGAGAAGGGTGTGAAGAGTTGGAACTTTTCCGAGAACTTCAACGGTCCATTTGGGGAATGCGGCCGATTACACTCCCACCTCTTGAACCCCTTGGAAGTGTGATCACAGGAGCTGTAGCCATCAAAGTTCACCATGTACAGAACATAGCGTTCGGTCTTATCTTCTGGCACTGAGTCTTCGTAGTGAGGGCAGAACACATCCAGGTAGTCATTGATGCAGACATCAATGTGGTAGTCACCTCTCTGGAATCTGAAATCACAAGAGGAGTTCAAATATGAGCACAGTTAACTCAGGATGACCTTGTAGCAGCGTAACATTCTCACAAAAGGGGCATCACTAATGGCACTTCATTTCACTCCAGCCATGCACATTCACTTTCAAAAATGACCCTTACAATTCGCCAGAGCTATCAGAGACTGATTATGCAGGACTATAATCTTCTGGATAAAGGTTTTGCTCTATTCTCTTACAAAGTGAGTCCGTTGCTAACACCAAGGTATAGGGAATCTTTCCCTACAGTTTATCTAATAAACAAACAAAGAGAGCACCTGCTTTATCTGGTAGTGGTTTGGGGGTTTTTTAATTGAAAAAAGAAGCAAGAAGAAGCAAAGAAGCCAAAACTGCATCAGCCTTCCCAAATAAGTGTCTGTATAACCATCTACCTATGCATGCAAATAAATACTAGACATACTTTTCTCTGAATCAGGCAGTAATCACCCCTCTGCTGAAAGCAGATTTGACTGCAAGTACTTATAGTTACTACATGAACACAAACAGGTTACTCTTTTTTCATAATTAGCAGCAGTTTGTCAAGATGCAATGAAATGTCCATATTGCTTTTTAAAGAGATTTGAAAAGCAGTGCTTCCTCTTTGCCAAAAGTATGCAGTGGAGACGTTGCTCTGCTCAGATGAAAGGATTCTGGGATATGAATTATCAGCACTCAACCTCACATGACAGTTCTGAGTGAGTGCCAGTTGAGAAATGCAGTGCAAGGCACCAGCCGAGATGCATTTTATTATTGCTGTTATTATTACAGATGACTCCTTAGGGATGTGGAATTCTTGTTTTGTTGGGGGGGGAGGGTTTCCTTTTTCCTACCCTCTATGTTTCACTTACATTACTTTCCTAATGCCTACCACAGTATCTGGAAGAAACCATGGGAACAAATTCACTGCCTCCATGGGAGCTTATACTATGATGGATTTAATGATTCCATAAACCAGGTCTGTGTGTCCATTAAACTCCCTGGGGCAGCTAAAGAAACCAACCACTGACCTACTCCACTTCAGGCTGACTGGGCTACTTGTAGCTTCTCTCTTTCACGGCTGCACTTGTCAAGTGTACCACAGAGCAATAAAAAGGCCATGACAGATTTAACTATAATACTTCTTTTTAGCTGAGGGGCATATTTTAAACACCTGATGGGCTTGAAATCTGCCATCTGGATCCTTCTATCTAATTTCAGAGAAAAAGAAATGATCTGCTGGCCCTCTAAGGATAAATTCAGAGCAAACTATACCTTTTCATATCCCTACAATAATTTAACTTCAATAAAATAGCGTTTTAAAGAAGAAAAACTGCATATGCATCAAAGCATGATATATCTGTATAATTTCAGCCAGTGCACAGTCTCACAGTTCCACTCTGTAGCAGGGAAAAGCCTCTCTAAACAACAGTTCTTCCAGCAGAATTTACATTTATCTAAATAATTGGTTAAAATGTATATTTTTGTACTCCAGTGCTTTGAAAATGTGGCATCTGAGCAGACACCTTCTTAACATATTTGCAAAATGTATTGTTTTCAAATAGATGTTTGTTTTCTCAATCAGTTAACAGTATGCCATTTCTTGCAGAAAATGAAAAAGAGTGTAAGTAGCAAACAGAAAAGTCACATTTGAGCATTGATATCTCTATTTTTTTAATTACAGTTTTAGAAAATAGAAAGTAATATATATTTAAATATATATGTGTGTGTTTGTGTGTGCATGCCTTTTTTTAACCATGTAGGTCATAGGCAATGGAGATTTCTCAAGGGATTGTCAAGGTTACCTCTTATATCAGCCTATGCCTTCACAATAATGCCCACTTACAGTTTTCTGACAGAAACTGTATGCTTCCAGGACTATACTTGATACATTATATGTACTATTATTATTGTTATTATTATTAAAATACTTAATACTATACATAATACAGTCAA
The DNA here is from genome assembly GCA_013397135.1 of Pachyramphus minor. NCBI lineage: Eukaryota > Metazoa > Chordata > Aves > Passeriformes > Tyrannidae > Pachyramphus > Pachyramphus minor. The sequence goes on from VYXB01006775.1 coordinate 105,930, forward strand.
GATCAGACTGAATTCCTTAATATTAGACTTTTACAACACAAATAACCTTATGTGAACTGTTTTTCCACATTATCTTTAAGTCAGTAGAGAGAAATAGGAACTTCCTCTTTAGGCCCAAGGCACATTGCAGATGGTTCACACTCTAGAAGCAAAAGAAGAGTCTAGAGAGGCAGCCTGCTCTGTAAATAACTGAATTTGAAGGGAAGAATCCAACTGCACAGCCCACGACAATGGAGATGATAAGTACATGATAAGATGATAAGATGATTAGTTGCTTGCCTTAAGAGGCAGACAACTAAATGGGTGAGCACACCTTAAATCCATGTTAGCAATGAAATCAAATTCATACTCTGCACATGTTCTACCCAATATCACAAAAAATGAGCTAATCTGTTTCCCTTTTGGCAAAGTTTCCTACTGTATTCTTGTTAAATAAACAAAACCATAATGCAACTTTCCTCTTTGATCACTGGCATTTTAGTAGATTCATTCTTATTTCTCCTTTCTTAAGTGCTGAAGCAGGTGAGTGTCTTCATTCATTCCACACACCTTTGTCTGTTAAGTGCAGTCTGCAAAGCAGGTCTGACAGTGAAACACACGGACCAAGTCCTTTTTATCCTAGTGTCTTTTTCTCCGTGTTCCCCTGCTCTCTCAGTAGTTTCATTCCACAGTAATTCACCATAGCTAGAAAGTGTTTACATTTACACATTTAAAAAGGGAAGAAATGGTGCATATTTTAAGTGATCTAAACTGGCCTTTAGCCAATATTGCTGGCACATCAGCAAATCTGCTCCAGGGAAAACATGTATCAAGGTGTTTTATCAGCCAGCTCTGAGTGAAGTCTCTTTAATCCAGGTTATTGGCCAACTAAGATTCAGAAATCAGGTATTTATTTCTCCTCTTGTAGTATCTCAAAGAAGCCAGTAATTAAAATCTCATGAAGTGTACTGAAGAGATGTAGAACTAATTTTATGTTTCCAAAAGTGGATGAGACCATTCTCATTTCTCCATCTATGAGCAGTGTGTTGTATTTACCTCCTCAAAGAGGAAATGCAAAGACCTCTAATCTAAACAGAAAGACAAGGGATGGTCACGAGTTAACTCACAAAAAAATTCATCGGCTCAGATTCCTCAAAGCTATTAAAGGAAACACTTCACAAACACACTTCCAAGAATTTTAAACCACATTTGAGAGGAAAACACTTAACATTTACAGGCTGAAAACCTCTTACTAGTAGGGTAATGTCAGATACTAGACTGAAACAAAAGTTCCATTTCAAATTAAAGCTATCTATAAATGGTGAGGAGCAAAACATGTAAAGGGAAGGTGGAACCCATTAACAGACATTTGCATATATGATAGGAATAGCAGATCTCCTGTCCCTTTTTCCAGTCCCATTCAAAACAGAAAGCTTTCTAATAATGCTACTAATCTACTTTTCCTTTTCTCAATTAGGTCTTCACCCTGTTCTGGCAGATCCTCACCCAGACTCCCACACCCTTCTGGAACTATGTGATATACACAAGGATCTTGATACAAACCCCACCGCAAGGAAAAAACCAGTGCTATTTAGATTTCCTGTAACACAACATTGTGCTGTGGTAGAAACCAACCAAAAAGGCTTCTCCAAAAATCTGACAGGATCTACAAACCTTCTGGCAAATTACATCATTTGTCTCCATGCAGTCTAGCTTACACACAGCAAAACACAGCTATTCTTCAAAAATAATTAACCTTTGTTTTTTGTCAGGTGACATTCAAACAGTGTCTTGAGAACCTCCATACTACAAAGCTACTATTAGGCAATAGTAGCTTCTTAATCCAAGCATTTCCATAATCAACAAATATCAACTTGCTATGCAAAACTTGCATACTGCTTTCAGCAAAGACTGTCATAGGAATGTTTCTGTGCTCAAGTGCCACTGATGACATGTCCAGGTATTCAAGAGGCAGAGAAATAACCTGGTGGTTATTTTAACCACAGAAACACAAGACTAGCAAAACACTTTTGAAGTAATTAATGCCGTCTATATTGTGTTTATCCATTAACAAAAAGTGAAAGTACACTGTGTGCATGATTCTCTTCATATTTTAAGTCCTGAAGCATAAGTGGTTCATCTTGAATTTAATAGCTTTGCTGGTCACTGAAACAAGTGACAATTTATTTGAACAGATATTTAGAATGCAATAACAATTTTGTTCGGTTTGTCTCTTTCTTCTTTCTTTCTCAGAATAAACTCTACAAAAATCCAGTTTAAGAACAGCACAAATAACACTAATTGCCCATTATCATTCAGATAGACAAAAAATTGCAATAGCTTCTGCTTGTTGCCTCCCCTACAAATCCTATTAGTTATGTTCTATAGCCCTTCCTGTAAAATCGACATACCAGATGCTCTACTTCAAGATAAGTGTACTGGAAAATTTGCCTTTTACTATGTCAAGCTTCCTTTGTTTGGAGTCTGTTCTGTCAAATGCATGAGGAAAGGCTTCACTGTGAACCAGAAGAGACTTCAAATAACTGCTCTGACAATGAATTACAAAATTCTGGTCTTCAGTCAGGTATCAGAAGGGATCAGATTCAAACGACCCCAATTCTGATGCCTACACAGCCTGTTGACACCAATGGACAGAGGACACTGTCACTGCTGAATGCCTTACACCAGTCACGCTGTTGTCAAACGATAGTCTGAAATGTAAAGCAACATCAACAATATTCGCTGAATTCATTTATTCTTTGGGTAAATACAAACCACAATTGCCCAGTAGTTTTTCAGAAACAGCACAGCCAAAAAGTTACCTGCTCTGTTTCCTAAGGAAAAAAGGCTTTTGTGAGCAGTACATGTGCACACCCCTGTGACTGCTGGTCACTCAACTCTTCGTTTTTATTTTCATAACCAGTAAGCCACTTTTAAACTACATTTAATGGAAACAGTGAGGTCTCAGAATGAAGTCCATTCTTACAAGTACCATGTAAAAGGGGTCAGGTAAAAAGATCCCATAAGTATCCCAAATGTAGTGGGTTTCTGTGGCTAGATCTTGGTAGCTGGGTCAGTGGGGAAAGGCGGGGCGGTGGGGTGCTACAGGGGTGGCTTCTCTTAGAAGCAGCTAGAAGCTTCCCCTGTCCCGTGCAGCCAATGCCAGCCAGTTCCTGGACAGACTTCCCGCTGCTGGCAAAGGCCAAGCCAATTAGGAGTAATAGTAATGCCTCTGTGGTAATATATTTAAGAAAAGAAGGTTGTTGAGCCAAAAGAATTCCAGCCAGGGAAGAGTGGAGGGAGAATATGACAACAACAAGGTAGACACCCAGGTCAGTGCAGAAGGAGGGGCAGGAGGTGCTCCAGGCACCAGAGCTGAGCCCCTGCAGCCCATGGAGGACGATCAGGGTGCAGAGACCAATCTGCAGCCCATGGAGGAGCCCATGCTGGAGCAGGTGGATACATGAAGGAGGCTGTGACCCCATGGGAGGCCCAACCTGGAGCAGCGTCCTGCAGGAGACCTGCAGCCCTTGGAGAGTAAAGCCCACTCTGGAGCAGGTTTTTCCCGGATAGGACTTGTGGCCCCTGTGGGGGCCACAATACAGTTCATTCATGAATGACTGTACCCCATACAGGAGTGACCCACGTGACAGCAGACTGAGAAGAACTGTGTCCCAAGGGATGGACTCACGTTGGAGAGGTCCATCAACGACTGTAGGGAGGGACCCCACGGGAGCAGGGGAAGGACTCCTCTCTCTGGGCAGTGGCAGAAACAACAACTGGGGGGAGGAGGGAGAACATGGAAGGAGAGCTGGGGGGAAGGGGTTTTAAAGACTGTTTTATTTCTCACTCTTTGGCTCTTAGCCTGTTAGTAATAAATTTAAGTTCTGTCCTCACTTTGAGTCTGTTTTGCCCATGAAGATAATCAGTAAGTGACCTCTCCCAGCTCTTATCTCAACTCAGGAATCCTTGGCTGTTATTTTTCTCTCCTCTGTGCAGTTGCAGAAGAAGAGTGAGAGAGTGGCTTTAGTGGGTATCTGGTATCCAGCCAGGGTCAAACCGCTACACCAACAAAGGCCGATTCTCCAGCAGATTAAAAATTATTAGACAACAGAAACATCTCTTACAAATGCTTTCGGGCACAGGAAAGGGTTGAACTGGAAAAAGACAGAATTAGGTTGAAAACTAAGTTTTCAACTTCACGTCAACTGGTTATGAAATAATTTGCTTAAATTATTAATGACAGAGAGATAAGTAGGTTTTTGTTTATAAAATGACACACAAAACTCAAACATTTTCTGGAAACCATTAACATAATTTAAAAGGACAATATTTTGATTGCTCTTAGGATATTTACCATTCCACAGTACTGAGCTCTCCCACACCTTTTGTCTTAGGTGGCAAGTGTGGTGCATCAGACTATTCCAAGCTCTCCTCACATGCTATGACTGGAACACAGCAGAGGAACTTGTGCCTTGTTATTCTTTTACACACTTCAAGTCCCCTCATGTCAACTTAAAGCTGTTAAGTGTGATGGGGGAAATCTTGTGGTTGTTAATTATCTGAGGGGTTGTGGGATTAAGTGTACCATTTTACTGCAGATAATTTTAAAGATGCTATTTCTGTGCTGTGGAAAAATAACCTCTTTAATGCTTTTCTGCTCTTTTTACTGGCTTTGTCACAACATTTCATAAACTCTGTTCCCAATAGCTCTGCTGACATCAACAATGATTCCAAAGCACAAACAATGAAGCAATCAAAGAGCTATTTTAATTTTAGCTCTATTCAAACCAAAAGAAAATTCAACATTTTCCAGATGCTAAGAGAAGTGTGTTTGCTAACAGTAGCAAGCCAGTGACATTTTAGATCTCTAGCAGAATATTGCTAGCCTGAGCAAGCAAACAAAAAACCCCCTCTAATAAAAAGAAGCAGTCTGTGATCTTTCAGTCCTTAGGTTACAGTTTCACAACTTAAAACAAGTTCAAGACACCATAAAAAAGCACTGTGTAGGACACAAAATCAAAGCTGTTGCTCAAAAAAACAGTATTCAAAAATTATGCCTAGAAAAGACTGCAAGCTAAGTACACAATGCAGAAAGAAACTTATTCTCTTGTCATTAAGTCCTCTATTCAATTAGCATTTATTGGAGTAATTAAACACTGGGAAAGGATGCCAGGCTAATTGTTAGATTATGATAATTACACAGCTTTGCTGTGCTACAGCTGATCAAAATAAGATGTGGTCACACACACTCCACTAAAGCTTCTCTGCAATCATCAGGCTACCATGGGAAACTTATTACTATAATAAGGCCACTTATTACTCGTTCATTATCAATCAGGCAGAGAAACTTATTATTTGTAACCTTCGTTTTACTCTCCCACCCACTCTGCCGGAACAAGCCTCCCAAAAGGTTGCACCCAGGTCTCTGCCTTCGGCTGGCTCTCTTCCATCATAATTACACAGCTGAGCAGAATCAGGCTCCTGCATTTGAAAGAGTTCATCAGACTTCAAATTACTGTTTCACAACCAGCTGCAAGCGCCTATCACGTTTCTTGAACAAGCCAAGTGATCTCCCTGCATTTCACTTCATGTGCCTCTGTGGGAGATTTACCTTTCCCTTTGATTCTCCTATGTCCCTCTCATCTGCAAGATTTTTCACATTTACTTAGATGGGTCCAAAAGCAAAAAGAAAAAAAAAAATGCATTACGATGGACCTCATGAGAAAAAGCATCAGTTTTATGTGGCTTGTCTCCCTAGAGAATCTCATGCCTTTACCTCTTCTTATCAGCCAACCGTACAAGAGAGACATTGTGCTTTCCTGTTTGGAGGGCTGGGGGTTTTTTACTTGCTAAAGAACATGGTTCTCATCAGCTACCATTGTACCTGGTACTTCATACTGCCTATTTACATTAGACAAAGAAGTTATTTACTACAAGGACTAGAACATGGGAAAAAAACATGAAACAAACCAGTCTGAGCTAGCATTCAGGTTTTTAAAGAAAAGAACTCATTAAGCACTGAGTAGCTCTGAAGAGTCACAGAATGTTCATCCAGAACTGAAGAAATTCACCCAGAAAAATATTAAGTTCGTGAAAATTATTTTTATTCTGTGCTGATTAAAAAACTAGACCTTTTGAAATGTTGGAAGCACCAACATAGGACAGGCCAAGTTTACAACAATGGTAAAATAACTGATCAAGTTTCCCTTTCTTGAACTTCACTTTTCCCATACTATTGAAATTTACAGCTATCCAGTAGGTAACCACTTACAAACTTCTAATTCTCTTAACTTCCAAAAGAAAGAAACTTCCTCAAACCAATCTGGTAGAAGTATTTAACCTCGGGGNAGGTTTTAATGGGAAAGGGATATGTCCTATTTAACATGTACAAGTTCTTTGAATGACATATCTTGTATTAATTCCATTAACCAGAGAGACATGAAATCCCTTTTTCTGGTTCTATTGCTGAGTGAAAATTTCAGTTGCATCATATGTGATGCAACACAGTGACAATGAATTTACAGTATAGACACATATTTTTGTTTTTATTATTTAAAGGCTCTTTAAGAAATAAATCCTTAAAAAAGAATATGTTTACTCCTCCTACGGATAATAATTTGCCCCCTTACACTCATAACTGTGTTTATTTATACAGCTGGGTCCTGTACGGACTTTTTATAGCTAGCACTGCAGAAAGATATACGTTCAATGATAATGCAAACATTAAAAAATAGAAACTAATTGCTCTTCATTGAGTAGATATGAGGGAGGGAATTAACAAATCAACGTTTATTTCCCAACTATAAATCCAGAGACTCTCAAGTAGTGCAGCACCTTCACCCACTTCACAGCATTCTGCCCCTCCTAATCAATGAGCTGGACATTTTTCATGTTGTGTATTGAAACTGTTTCCTCAGACTCTCCATTTGTAAAGTTTGTCCAAAGCTGGCACACATGACTTTCACCTGATCTCCTAGAATTTCTCTTTTGCTGCAACTTGTGAAGCAAAGTACTCATTGCATCTTGGGGGCTTCAGTAACAAAGTCATATTGTTGAGGATCAGGGTGATAAAGGGGTGCAAATCGTTAGAGCACTGCTCCTAATGAGGTCAAGCTCTCATTTCCCAGCTGTCCCAGCTCTGATAGCTTTAAACCCAAAGACTACAGACTACCTGAACATTTATTTTCCGCTGCTGTGGGCATTTAACTTGCAGATGGATGAAGACAGAAGGGAGGTGAAGGTAAAGGAAGAGCTACTGCTCTGAGAAACATCAATTAGATTTACAGGACAAACTTAAGTGCTGAAGCCTAGTAACATTATCTCAGAAGTACCACACCCAACCAGATATTGAAGGCAGCCTGAGATTTGTGTTTAGAATGTCTATTCACACTTAGAATCCAAGTTGTCGGGGTTGAAGCCAGTCTCTTTGTTAAGTTGATTTATGGACACAAGCTCATTACTTGTGTTCCCACTAGTACTACTCTGGAGTTCACCAGCAACATTTATCCCACTTTATCTGATGTGGAATGAGGAGATCTGGTAATTACTACTCACATATTTTTAAATGTGGTCATCAATATCCTCCACACATGACTCAACATTTGTCTGCTTTAGACGTTAACAAAACAGAAGATGTCAGCTTCATCTTTTATTCCATGCTTTTGCTTGAAAATACACAACCTACCTCAGCTACCTCCCTCAGAAAAACTGCAGTCTGCTGATTCAATATCCTATCTACTGTTCTTAAAAAAGTAGTGTGCTCTGCTACAGTGACACACAGTTACCATCAGTCACATTTCAAAGATCATAACCTTTCCAGAGTTTAAATTCTTAAAACCCAAAATAAAATAATAACAGAAAACCCCCACAGGTAGGAGTACTACTCAAGAGTCTGAACTGGACTCTTAACAACATGTGTTGACCATGTGTCTAACCCAGAAGACACAGTCTATCAGCCTTGATGGAATGTGATTCTGCGAGTGGTATTTGCCAACCCTGCCTGAGGCATGTGCTGACATCTGTTAATGGATATGGAGAACAATGCCTTATCTGCAGAAAGGTCTTGCTTCTCACACTCACAAAATGAAAGAAAAGAACATTTGTCCAACAAGCATGTTGACCTGCACACTGAATAATAGTTAAAACCTCAGTTAGTTTCCACAAGGAAGTGCAGGTAGCACAAGTCAGCTTTGCAAATTTGTTTTCTCACTAATATATTAAAAGCAGAGTGATGGCTAACTCCTATAAACTGAAATCTCCATCTCTTCTATACTCCCAGAGAAAAAAACCTGCATCATTTGCACATGGCCAGCATTTCGGAAGAAATATATATTTTGATAAAACTGTCTATTTGTTGCATATACCTACAGTTGCTGTTGTAGAGAAATGCTTTTCTCTGACATTAAGTTCTAGTTTATTATTAACCTCAGAATTCGTCAACAAAATTGATTTGAAATATTTTATCATTGAATTAGAATTTGGAGACTTAGACACCCTAATAATTTGTAACAGGTAAAATCTACAACTTAATTTCCCAACATGCAAGAGTATAAAATGAAACTAATCCTCAAGATGTTTCACAGCATTTTTATGTTTAATAAACCATGTATATTTTAATAAGCTCTGGTTTTAATCCACATCCTTCAGCTAAAAGGAATAAATCCAGACATAATATAAAATAGCCTGAGTAAAATGTACAGAGGGAAAAAAATGGCACCACAGATTCATACAAACAGACCCAGCAACATAAGAAATTTCCAGTATGAAACCACAATTTGCTATTAATACGAATAACCTATCAATTCAAATACATTATTAAAAACAATTTGACCTTATTAAGGTAAAAACCAAGTTAGAATAGCTAACAAGTAAATAAATTTATCTGGAGACAATTTGCTATCAGGAAAATGGGCTTCAATCAATGAACTTATTTCTTGCTACATAATTGTCTTATGTGTATTTAAGAGACCCATACGAAAAGTATATTCTTTCCTGACAGGGAAATGGAATGTTAGAGAAAGTTCTATGGAGACATCTAATAATTTATCCTTATTCCTGTTACCCTTACATATTAAGTCTCTCTTTTATGCTAGGCAAACTACGAAAAGAAGAACAACTGGAGTTTCAAAGTGCACGAGCACCAGTAGCACAACTATTATTATTATTAATGGTAGAAATTTTTTCATTCCTGGAAGTAATTTCTCTAAAGACTTATAAGCATATGGACTATAGAATTTTCCATCAGGTTTAATCTTGATACACACTGTCTCTGAACAATAGAGACATTCACCTAGAGACATTTTTCTTCAAGTTCGTATATCGTATGAATAAGATAGGTTCTGATCCGAATCAGCTTCTCTGTTTACAAATACCATATGAAAAACTTTGCATTATAAAATGCCAATTAGTCTTTAAAATACCTAAGAAATTGCAAAGACTATGATCTGATAGGCAACAATTATTTTTTTTAACTGAATGAAATTGACAAACCATGAAACTCAATGCAGCTTTTATATTATCCTTCCCATTCTTTTTCAAATTATGAAGCTCCCATAACATGGTTCCTATTATGAAGTTGTAGAATCCTTATTCCTTCAAGAGTGTCTGAAAGAGTTTTTCAGTATGTATAACTGAAATTTGGATTGATAGAAGTTGCAAAACCTACTAGTTAGGAGAAAATAGAAAAAAAAATGCACTACTCTCAGATCAATCAGAAACTTCTGAGGTAAAACAGAAGCTATTCCCTTAATTTCCCTATTGCAGTTTTCTTAAAAGTGTTTCCACATTAATCTTAAACGAAGTCTAATCTTCAACCTGTAGTGAAATCGCTACATTTACAACTGAATTATGATCTCGTCTGCATAAAACATATTAAATATTTTTCAAAGTAGAGACATTAAGGTTCAGGATAAGAAGCAGAGAATACCACAGGCAAATTAAACCAATGGCTTCTTCCACTGCCCTCCCTTCTTCTTCCACTTATAAGGGGACCAGAATGCAGGTGTGAGGAAGCGACTGCACAGGTGGCACAAACCATTACTGTCTATTGGGAAGCCTTTACATCCTTCCTCAGACGTTAAAAATTAATTACTAAGAATTACTAATTACTAAGAATTAATAACTAATTACTAAGAATTAATAACTAATAACTATTTCTTAATTTTATTTTTACTCTTAAATACTAGTTTAGCATTAAAGAAACAACTCTAAAACTCAAGAATTAAGTGTTCACAGCTTAAGTAGATAGTTAGGGCATAATCACAAAATCTGAGACTAAACAACTTATACACTTTAGACCAATTGTATGGGCAAAATCTCAATTACAGCGTTCAGCGTGAAAAGCAAGAGAGCAGTCATCCTGGGCCAGAGCAAACTCCCATCAAGATCAACAAAATACTCCCCCCAGACTGTCCAACATAAGATATCTAGAATACATTAAATAAGAAGTCCTACCTCCACATAATAAGTCCTACCTACCTCACAACGGCCACCAATCTTTTGCATAATCAAAATATCATTCTTTGTGCTTAGTAAGAATGATGAATTTTTCTTAATCAGTGGGTCTGACAATTTTTTGAAAACCTGGAAACTATTGGAATGTAGCACACTGCAATCTGTGGACACTGAGTGGTACAGCTGGGTTGCCAAATGGAAAAGCACCTGCTCCCCTGCATTTCTGGGCCTGACACCTGACAATTTCCACCAGACATTCCGATTGTACCATGATTTTCATAGCAAAGAAAGTAATACATAATCTGTAACACTACATTGTTAAAGAGTGGTAAGTCCACAAGTGCCTAATCAAATGCAGAAGTCCTCAAATTATTAATTGAACATTTTCACCTTTGCTACCTGCAACAATCAAAGGCAAGGGTGAACCTTAACAAGTCTTGAGAGACAATATTCCTTTTTAAGGACAAATTTATTCATTGGAGAAAATATAAATCTTGATTTCCATTATTCCAGATCATCCAGATCATAATTTTAATCAAAATAAACATAACAATATATTAAAATCTGTGTTTAAATGCATCTCACCAGCTCTCCAAATAAAAAAAAAACCTAGACAAATGAAGGCTGCGTAGTTTTCTACTGTCTGCAATGCAAGTAGCTACTTATATTTTGATGATTGACTGAAAGGGAACTCAGACCTCAATATTTGTCCTTTCATCTTGTACGACTTATAACAAAAATAATGCAACTGAAAACCCTTGTATTGCACTTCAAAGACATCCTAAGACTTTTATTGTCCAGCTTGCCCTGTGCTTTTACGGATGTGCTTAAGGATTCTTAATCCGTTTCTTTAGGGACACTCTTCTATTGCTCAAGTTTCCTCTCTAAGGTTGCTGAGAGGTTATCTATGCCCAAAGATGTGTTTGGCATAAGAATGTTTACAGTGAAGCAAACACAACCAAACGTGGTTTACACCTGCTTTTTCCTACCACATGGCAAGAACCCACTTCCTTCTCTCAGATGAAAATTTATGTCCTAAATTATGCCTTCCAAGCTTCCAGGAGCAAAGTGCAATTTAAGGCTTTGCAGTTCGCCAAACTTGCAAACAATATGGTGGAGATGGGGGTCACTTGCTTTTTGATTAAGTGTGTGTGTGGGGGAAACCCCTTAATTATTTTGAACATTAAATATGTCTAATTAAATAAAAATCACGATTTAAAATACACTATAAATAAATTTTAATTTATTAAGACTCTAACTTAAGTATAGTAGTGCATCTATCTACTTTAGCTTTTACATCAGAGAAACAAAGCATCCTGAACCTTCCAAGCCCTTTAAAAAAGGTTAAAAGTTCCTTGAATTACAGAAAGAATCAGCCAACAGAATATTACTGCCTTTTGCTAAACTATCATACTGTTTTTGCTGAGTTGTTAAATCAAGCTGTTTTTTCCATTTCATCAGCCATTTTGCCTTTGTTTATAAACTAGTTGTGTTAATGATCAAGTTCTCTCAGCTTTTTAGTACATTTTCTCCCTTACTCACACCTTGGCATTTTTTAATTCTGGCATTTAAATGCCCTTAAATATATGCTAGATATTTTGCTGGATTACAGAATGGTCTGAGTAACAATCCATGAATATTTATTATTTAAATCATAGCTATGACTGCTGTAAAAAATTCATCCTGACACTGTAACTCCAGAGTTCCTAAAAGGCTAAGACATGTGACTATTAAGGCCCTCTGTTCTAATAAGCAGCTCTGTTCAAGACAGCAATTAAACTGATGCTTTAGATCTAAGCACATATTAAACCAAATGATTAAGGTAAATGGTTAAATACTTTCCTGAAATAAGGCCTAACTGTGCAGAAAGCACTCAATAAACCAGTGAAACTGCATGGACTAAATGTAAAATTATTCATTATTATGCTGATGTCAGAGGAAAACTACCTCAGCCAAAGGAGAATGTGTGAACACAGCACTTTATGATATGAAACATGATAACGAATAACTTCATACTGAGAATCATTCATTACCAATATTATTACAGCAATTCTTCTTATGCCTCTCATTTAATTATTCTGTCTCCAGAAAACTGAACTACAGATATCTCAGATATCTTAGTGGTCAATACTTGACTCTTAATCCACAGAGGGAAAGGGTTAAAAAGCTTTTACTTTAATGAGTTGGCATATTTTATAGCACAAAAAAAAAAAAAAAGTTCTTACTTGGATTAACATTTTAAATATGGTTCTTCGGTCCATCAGAAGGTCATGACATTACCACCACTATCTCCACACTAAGCAAGATAAAAAATGACGTGAGACTTCTGAGACTTTATCAATACCCTACCACTGATCTTACCACTAATCTGAACGTGGGTGGCAGCACGTAATGCCTGTGTGTTGAAACATTAAAGCTTAATTCACTTCATCCATGTAATTTTCTCACTTTCATGTGCTGAGACAAAGCTCTTCATTAAATACCCAGACAGCAAAAGACTAAAAAGACTATTGACTCCACTATGTTAGTACCAGTTATGTATCTGTGTGTTGCACAGAAACACAAAGTGTGTTCAAATGTGTGTGTGCTCAGTAATACATGGGGTATGGAATAGCCACTCTCGTTAATGCATTACAAATGACTGAACTTGCGTTAAGGCTAATTGAAACCTGTTCTTCCTTTCAAAACCAATTATTTTAAACTTCTCAACCTGAAACATAGAGATCATTTTCCAGTGCAGCACAATAGAGAAGATTACTTCTTAATATGTTGGGGTTGATTGCCTAAACATCGTTTCACTCATTTCTATACTCTTAAAATTGAAATTTTTTAACTGCTGAACATTGTTATTTAAATTCTTCAAGGTATATAAAACTTAAGAATCTTCATTTTGCTAACGCTACAAAAACCAGCTTCTCTTCACAAAATTTTATTAAATTGCAGTGGTAGCAAGATCACATAGCTACAAAACAGCTGCTTAAGCTGAGTTCTTCCATCAACAAATACAAAAAAAGAATCATCTTGACATGAATAATTACTTTTAAGAACAGATAAATTTGGTGTAAAACTCCCAGATTGTCCCAAGATGGAATCGTCACATTCATTAATAACTGAAGGAATTGGGGTGGGGGGTGGGGGGGTGGTATCAAAACCTTTTTGTCATTCCATACTGATTTTTATGCTACAGAAATATTAAGAAATTTACATTAACAGTAATAATTTAGATATCAAGTAGACCACTTGGGTAGATAGCCAGCAAAGCAGAACAGCATCAAAGCAGAAAAGCATCAGCTGAGTGCAAAAATAATATGGGAAAGCCAGAATTAATGACTGAAGCAGGCTTCAGGCAGAAGGAGTACATTGCTATTTACAAATACAAAGGCTCACCACATGACACCACCCCTAAGTTGTATATTTGATTACATAGCTGGTTGCTTAAATATATGTGTTTATGTATGAAAATAAGTGTTACTGATAAAAATACAGAATTAGGTACACACTCAAAAACACATCCATGATATACCAATATAATGTCTACAATTTCATGCTACACACTAGGAACTTAAATCGTATTTATTGCCTAGGCTAGTAAGCTTTCTCTTTTGAACGACAGCTCATGCCTTCCGGAATCAGAGTAATATAAATAAAGCATGAACACAACCGAGCACTTCAACAGAAGAAAAGAGGGTCTTAATAACAACAGGTGGAGCAAAACAGGTATTACTCAAATACTTGTTGATAGGATTCAAGAGTGCTCAAGGCCATCTGATGCTTAAGGCCATAGGAGAAATCAGCAGAGACCTAACCTCGCTAATTGTCTGCCTTGATTGTGATGGTTCTGATTAGAAGAATAATCAGCTCTCAGCAGCCCTTAGGCAAAAATGCCAACTGAGGGCTTTTTTTTTTTTGTCTGATGATGGTGCACTGCAGAATGAATGCCAGATCAACTCATTAAACCACTCTTCCAAATATTAAAGGGGTTCCTATACGAACAAAGCCAACAATTCCCTTTGTAATTAGCTTGAACATTCTCCTTTGTCATGTTGAGACTGCATTCACATAGCCTAAAAAATGCTGACCTCAACTTTTTCTTGGATATGGAGAACCAGTCACAATTTGTGACTGCAAAACAACAGCTATACAATTCCAACAGTACCTGGACCAGCCAAAGGTCCAGGCTGGTCCTTTAATTTAATGTTTAATTAAATTACTAAGAGCTGGCTGCATATCACACAAAATTAATTTTAATTCCTTTTTAGTGTTGTTTTGACTGATTTTATCTAAATATGTTAATCCACAATAAAACATCCATTTTACTTTCTCTGATTGACCACATCATCTCTACCATTTTTTTCAGTACATGATTCACATTCCCAGCCATCAGGAAAACTTCAAGCCAGACACATTCCAAACAGCTTTCATACTATGTTTTCTCAATACTGCTCTCTTCTGTATTCTGAAACTTTTGGTTTATGACTACAATAATTTCATCCTTCCACTACTTGCTTGTTGATGCAAAAAAAAAAAAAAAAAAAAAAAAGTGAGTATTCACTTGAATGCAAAGTAACATGTATTGACAATTACATTCCCAGGCTAGTAATTTTAAGATGTACATGTTGCCACCATTTTTGCACACTGGTAGATTAGCTGACTTAATAACTTCCAAAGCAGTTAAGCATATCACACGCAAAAACCTTAAAAGCAAAGGAACAAAGGAGATCAAAACAGTTTTTCATAATGATCCAGCTTTCATACACATAGAAGGAAAGCCTTAAGAGCAGCTTTCAGTGTTTCAGCTATGCAAGGAGATGTAGGCATCCCTCCACATATTGGACTGAAAAAGTAAACCCAAGAGCATATCTTCAAAACAATTATCTACAATGAAATACAATCCATTTCATAAGGGAAAGCAAAGTCTGAAACATCTGATCTTTCACATCCTCCCTTTAAGAATGTCCACATTAATAAAACTAAATATTTCACAGACAACAAGGTATAAATGTCTAAACAGAAAAAAAATTAAAATCAACAGTCACTAAGTACACTTGACACCTAAAGATAATTATACATGTATGGGAATCCCGACAGCAGCTATTTCTCCTGTGCCCATTTTGAGCTATCTGTCTTCCAGAAAGTTCACAGAAAGAATGTGTCAAACTGTCTATTAAAAGGACAACCAAAATATGCAATAAACACATCCATATTTTAGCCTCTGACCCTTGAAAGCCAGCGCATTTTTTACATTCTTCTTGTCAGGATAAGCAAGAATCAGGTAGTTGTGTGTATCTCCGCCCAGCCCTGCTCGCCTTGCTAAGGGGTCTTGCCCAGGGGGAGATCTGCAGAACCCTTTTACATTTACAGCTGCCAAGTGTGTTGCCGGAAATAATTTAACCAAAGAATGAATGAGTAAATGTGTGAAAGAGCTTACTGCAGGCCTAGTTTATAGATCCTCTACGTGTCAGGAGACCATACGTCTTTGCCAAATAGAAATTTTCTTGAAATTATAACTGTCTCCAGCTCTCAGAATGCTGTGCAAGTACCGAAAGAGAAAACACGTTTTTTCCCAAACCCAGCTCCCTCCAGCTGTCTCTCCTCAACACTGTAGTTGAGGGTCAAAGTATTCTAGAGAACAAAAACTTTTTCAGTTGGCTCAGTGTGAGCTGCTCATTTCACCAAGACTGCTAATGAACTGTAAAACCAACATTTTGGTTCAGTTAACACTGGCATTCCAGCTCCCGTAATGCATGACAACCCTGACTTACTGAAGCAGAACCTGCACTTT
The DNA here is from genome assembly GCA_013397135.1 of Pachyramphus minor. NCBI lineage: Eukaryota > Metazoa > Chordata > Aves > Passeriformes > Tyrannidae > Pachyramphus > Pachyramphus minor. The sequence continues at coordinate 122,146 of VYXB01006775.1, forward strand.
TGAGTCTTCAGCATGTAAGTTTCACCTGCATAATTTTGTTTTGCAAGCAGGATTTTCTGTCCATTTTTAATGCATATATACACATATGCACCTCCTACACCTTACCTTAGGGTNCCTGCTGGTTTACATTGGTGTGATCAATAGCATAAGTCAAGGGCACTGTCTATGCTACTACAAAGCCTTGCCACTGTCAGATTATGAGTCAGCTCAGGATCTTGCTCCTCTATCTATCACCTGGTTCCCAGTCTCCACAGAGATGCTGGTGGACCTCTTATGCAAAAAAGCAGTGTACAATAGTAGGAATACACAGCAATACAACAGATAGAAAAGCAAGCTGCTCTCACAACTGCCCTGTAGCCAGGAAAGGTTTGAACAAGTAGAGCATGGAGTTGCACTGCTTTCAAGGTCTGTAGCTGTAGAAGCATATGCTTAATCTCCGTTAAAGCCAAAAGACACATCCCAGACCTTTCAGTACCCATTAACACTGCAGAAAATTTAAACATCCTCTTGGTACAAACAGTGAAAATCGCAGTGTAAACAAATGTTCCTATGAGTTTAACCAAACCACTGATGACCCAAAAGTAGTCTCATACAAGGGTCAGTGTGGAAGAGTTGCCTTACTCACTGACTTATTACAACTTCAAAAAACAACTTAGGATTTTGCTCTCTAAATCCTCCCTGTCAGTAAGCCTTAGATTTACATCACCAAAAATATTCTGCAGAGATAGTTTGGATTTGGCCGGCAGTATCCACAGAACTGCTCACATTTTTGTTTCCAGCCTGCTCTGATGGACTTCACAAACCAGCATCAAAACATTTTTATTGACAGTGAGCAGAACACCTGGGTAGAGTTCTACTCTTTCACTATTCACAGCTATGGGCTATAAAATACTGAGTCCTAATCTTAGGATAGACACAATAGTTCCATGCTCTTCCCTTTGGTCTAAGGCTTTGACAAGTCAAGTCTGTTATTTTCCATCCAGATGACATTCTACACAGCAGACCTCATTTGACTCAAACACAGCTTCCACAGCAGGGAAGTTAAGTGACAGAAGACAGCTTTTAAGGCTCTGCCCCTCTAACTTACCAACTGAGAAAGTGTTAAGAAGCCTTTCTGCACACCTACAGACTACTCAGCAGGACCTTGAATGCACAGAGGGCTGCACCTCTCAGCCGCTTGGTACCTGACCACACAGTACTCTGAGTGAGACCCATCAACTGATGAGCACAAAATGTTCCAGAACAATTATAAGATTGTTACTGCAGGGGATGCCTGTTACCCTGTTTCCTCCTGCAAAAAAGATCATTTCTGCACAGCTTTGACATAAAGAGCTCATCAAGGCACTTTGAGACACTGAAGGAGCAGAATGCATTAATAAATACATGAAGTTAGACCCTACTTTGACTATCCACCTTATTTCCTTGTCCATTATGGCTGGCAACAAAGAGGCAGGTAGATAGTCTCCATGAGACAGGACAAGGCATCAAGCAGTAAGTAGATAAGGAACCTGAACAAATATGGTCAATGTTGGCCACATAACAGATTTCCTGTGTGCAACCCTACCTCAGGTCTTCCTTGGTAAAAACAGCAGTATTTCACTGCTGTGGAAAAATAGCCACTGACCACTGAGTCATTTGGATACTGTGGGGACACATAAATACCCAATTAGAAAGATGAGAGGAGTAGTATATCCAACTTTCAGATTTATCTGCTATTCCTGCAATTTCAACACTGTTTTCTGCAATGAAATTTGAGCAGCTGCACAGGCAAGAGACTTGCAAACATCAGGAGTAGCTTCTGCCACCTAAACTTCACCCAAATCTCTTCATACAGTCAGAAGATATAGAGGCTTACACAAGACCATTTCCTTGCTGAAGCAGTCACCCCAGGAATCAGCAAGAAGGAACTAGCTGTTGAATAAACATGTAAGCATTATTGCTTACATGTAAGCATTATTTTGGGTTTGGGACAGGAGAAACATTTAACCCTCATAATTTAATTAGTAAAATTTATTTTTTAAATGCTGAAATTATTATTTCACCTTTTGCAACTGTTTTCCTTAAAACCACTCAATGGATTTGAACATGGCTTTATGAATATCACCTGAATATGATTTTTAATTATTATTTTCATGTAAAGAAAACCAGCTGAAAAATAGAACTCCATGAACCACAATTTTATTTTCTTCCTCTATCTATAAATTCTATTTCAGACATTTCAGGAAGCAAACATAACTGAAGTCAGTTTCTTCCACAAGAGGCAGGAGTCCCCTCATAGAAATGGAGAATATGGGTGAGAATATAATACAAGAAACAACAAACTAACATTTAGCATCCATATTAGTGTGTGAACCGAATACCTAAAAGCCAGAATGAGAAGACGAAGCATGAGATTATATTAACAGAAGACTAGAACTTGCTGTCAGTGAGATCAGTTTCAGCTGGGCAAGGGCTCAGAGATCAAAAGGAGTCCAAAGGATCCTCCTCTTTCTCTGTGTCTGCTTCTTCACTGTGTTTTACCCCAGCAACAATACCTGGGGCTTACCTCCCCTCCAGCTGCCTTTCTGCTTCACGGCCAGGGATCCCTCTAGGGGGCAGGAGCCCTCTCTTCCACGTCTCTCTTCCATTCCCTCCACACCCCTGGCTGTAGCTTTAGCTCGATGTCTGGTACCCAGCTGGCAGAACAGCACTGCTTGGTGGGCAGGATGAATGGCAGGGGAATCCTTGCTGCCTCCCTGCTGACTGTATCAGGACTCAAGGACTGCTTGCCAAATATGTGTCAGCCAATATGTGTCAGGGATATGCAGCACTTGGCAGGTCTGCCTAGAAACCTGTCTGGAAGAGTTTCTTTCCCCTTTAACCTATTTTATTACTATTACTTTATTTTGTTTTTAATAAATGCATAATGTTTTGTTTAGGCACTTTTCAGGCCTGCTGCACACTGTAAAGTCTCAAGTGTGCACAGCCATGAAATGCCTCAGGGAGCTAGTTTGCAGAACATGAGGTAACATCGGTTTTGTAATTTAATTCCCAGTGTGTTTAGCACATTTGAAAATTAGAAATAAAATCAAACAAAGTTTCAGAGAGCAAGTCTCATCAGGCAGTGAGAAGAAAAAATAAGAAAAACTGTTGTCTTCTTAGCAAGGGACTGGCGAAGCCCACTCCAGGGAAGAAATGCATCAGAGGTGGGTGACAACTGGCAGTGAAGGAATATACTGGAATTTGCCCTCGGTGGACACATTTATAGCATCAGCTGCCAAACGTCAATGAGTGCACCTGTGTCTTTTACAAAGAATGCAAATGGGACATGGCAGAGAGGCACAGTAACCGCCCTGCATCCAACGGCACTCACATAACTGCAGAAGTTGTTCTGATGTGCTTTTCTCATTGATTCCATATCCTGACCTTTCAGGCTGCCATCTTACTTCCAACTTGTGAAAAAATGTTCAACAGACAATTCAGAAAGCACTTTAAGAATATGAAATTATCAACAGAGCATGCATTCCCCAGTTCCTAAACACAGGTACTACACCAGCCAGTGACACCTAGACTTTTTTTCCCATATTTACCAGGCTTCTAACAACATACTCTTCTTTCATTCATGCTATAAGCTGCATCTCAGCAACACAAGAAATACGCTAGCCTGGGCTCTGGCAAGACTGGCCTGCCAAGTCGATGCCTTTGAACAGAACATTCAATAAGCAATTACAGCTAGGCATGGCCCTTTTCTGCCAATCAGACAAGATAGAGACCTTTTCCTACCCTCATTTAACTTTATGCCTGTTAGATGGTAAAAGGCTTGATTTATAAGAACTAAGAGTGCATCTGCTTTTTGCCTTAGCATCTGCTTTGTACATATTGATGAGACAAGGAAAACCCTCAAAGTGGATGAAAGAAGGACCCACTGTCACAAAGAAAGAGGTTGTGGACTCCATCCATTTTTTTGATCTGCCTTCTACTAGTGCCAGCTGACTGTTTTTGCTCATAGGAGTGTGCAACTACCCCAAGTGCAAAATGGATAGAGCACAAATAGATTTGTTAACATCACACAGCCATATTGTATGAATAATAAGGTTGAGTTGCAGCCTGCACAGAAAGAATAGCAGTGTAACTGATTTTTTGAAAAATCAACTGATTAACATACTTACTCTTGATATAATCCTCCTTTACATTTTAAGAAATTATTTCCTGGGGAAAATCACATTTGACATTATCCTGAATCATATTCCCCTTACAATTAACTCTGAAAGCTTCAAATGAAAAACTGGGACCATATTGCCAATGCAATCTTTATTATCAGCTAAATCCAAGTTCTTCTGAAAGGGATTGTTCATTGGTATGAAACACTCCAGAAAAAGCAGCAGATCCATCTGAATATCTTCAATCTTTAAATTTTCAGCTACCTAGATCCTTCACAGCTATTTCTAAACTAGGATAAGTCATTACTCAAAATGGGAATGGTAAGCAACATTATTTCATTCTGACCAATTCACAGCCTATGCACAATGGACACCAATTTATTCTCAGTCAAGGGTGTAGTCCTTATACATAGTCATGGACAGTACTTTCCTCTGACTAACCATTCAAGCTGTTCAGCAGAATTGTGTGACTACTGTAATGTCTGAATTACCTAAGGTAAGAGGCAAGCAAATACTATTTGTGGGTGACAGAAAAGCCTGGGTAATGTACCATAGGCTATTTTACTTCAATATATCCACTTGGGTTCATAAAGCTATACATTATCATGGCTTTGTCAGCCCTACACTGGCTCAGGAGGCACTCTCAGCAGACACTACATCAATCTCTCAGGTCTTAGACACATTAGATAAACTGGAATGCAGGACAAGTGTCTTTTTTCCTAGCTTTCAGGCTCTTGGAATCTCATGGTTTTAAGTGGCACCCAGCCGTTCTCCCTCTCAACTCCAGAAGAAAATCCCCAACCCCAGGGGCTGATGATGGCCCATGGGTAGCACAGCTTCTTATCAGCCTCCCCATCCTGCAGCCCAGCACAGCTCAGGGTATTGCACTGATTGACTGGATAACTGTGACCCACACAGCTTCAACACCAGGAGACAGGCTTCCCATATTCGCCGCCTGCACCTGTCAGAGCCTTCCAGAAAGAGGGAACATCCCAGGATCATGACAGCTGCTTCTGGCTGTGCCTGCATCTGGGCAATCCCACACTGACCCCTTGCCCACAATATAGGTGAGAAGTGTCTTACCACTGATGATGGAATCCAGGCTGCCTTTACCACTTCATGGTGAAGATCTTAACTGCATGGAGTTATTTGACCAGGAAAAGACACAAGCATTTTAGATGCACATAATAAGCTTTTGGCCAAAGCAAGTAGTCTTGCATTGAAGAATGTAGCAAATAAACAGAAAATAAAACATCTGCTCCACTGATGAGTTGGTGTTAGTACTGTAAATTCAATTAAAACTTTGTTCCAAGCAAGCCACCCACAATGCTGCGTAAGAAACAACAATTGCATACAGAAGGTCTGAACCTGTTTCCATTCATATCACTGGGAATTCTACCTCTATCTTAAACAAGATTTCACAAACCCTCTGTTTCTTGGCTGCAGATTAAGAAACAAAATAATAATAATAAAAAATACCAGCACCTGGGTGGCTAGACTTTTAGTTTTGATTTTTCTGATGAGTCTCACATGTGCTTTTAAAGATGTCTTTTTTGCAGGTTTAGAGTAGCCTCTGGTCACTTTACATAATCAGAAGAAACTTCTGGTTCCACCATGACAGCTTCAAGAAAAGAAAAACTGAACACCAGCATAATCTAAGAAGTTCATTCAAAACAGCTGGACACTAACACTGTGCCTGAAAAAAAAAAATCCCTGGTTTTGTTAAACAAATACAAGGAAGTATTCACATTGAATTGCTTCCCCTAAGGAGTGGTCCTCTTTCTGTATCTTTGAGACTTGCTGTTGCTTTTAACTGCATGACCTTTCTTAGAACAATCCCAAAAGCCTCTTCCCAGCCAAAAATTTCAGAAATGGATTGAATACCTCTTAAATCACTATGTAGCAAGGAAATAAGATTAAGCTAAAAATATGTTTTCTAAAAAAGCATTCAGAAATAAAATCACTAGGTTGTAACACTGCAGACAGTGTAAGAATGTAATATTGATAAAAAACGGAACTGTAACCAATAGAAGGACTAGATCTAGAGAATATGTCTGAGAAAACTCCTGTGAATTCATCTATTAATGATATAGCTGGATAGGTTTCCCCACACAACAGCTGAATAATATGTTATACATAGTTTTATATAAATCCACAAACCTCTCTGCATTCCATTCTCTCTTCCCTTTTGAGGAAGGGGGAGGGAAGCAACATGCAGAGGAAAAGAGAGTGAGAGACTTTAATCTGAAAACGCTGCAATTGTGCATGACTCATGATCTGTTTTAAAGGTATACGAATGCAGTTATTGAGCCATATATCTGGGAATGAAGTGTTTAGCTGGCAAATCTCTTCCAAGCACAGAAACAGTTTTCTTATGCAGGGTTCACTTTCAGTAAAGCTGAAAGCAGGAGAGGGTTTAAGTGTAAAGGAAAGTTACTCAAAGTAATACATAAAATTTAAAGAGCACTGAAGAACTTTAAGTATGAAAAGCTTTTAAGATACAGTAGAAACAATTACTTGCTGATACAGCATCAAGAGGAAATTTATTACACACAATTTCACTGAGAAACAAATAAGAGGCACTCTTGCACTGAAGCAAGTTACCACAAAGTATTTTGGCCCTGGCTTTGCCAATAAAATGCAGTAGCTTTTGATTTCCTGCCTGGCACATAATTTGACTGAAATAATAGAGCAACACAATTCAGACTTGCACCACAATCACAACTGTCCTAAATCTGGAAAGAAAAAATTGCTGCAGGTTGCATCTCCTCTACCAAAGTAAAACAAATTTCAGCTGAAAAAAAACTCCTTTCTCAATATCCCAGTTATTACTTTCTTCAACAGAACCTGGGATTGAATCAAATTCTGTACATGGAAGGTAGTTTCCTCACACACAAAAGGAATGTAAACCAAAGAGATAAACATCTGGAGAAGAGCTTACTGCTTCTCAATCCAAGCTCTTTTGTTTAAGGGATGGGTGGCATTTCATGGCCTCCTGAGTCCCATAAGTGAGGGATGTTATCTGTAAAACTCTTTTGTCTTTGATGTCAATTCATGGAACTGTGGGCAAAACAGCACCAAAAGGTTTATACACCTGTGACCCAAATATAACTAACCCATGTTTTCTTCGGTGATCATTCTATAGTACACATTTTTGCTTTCCACCAGGCTGGTATTTTCACAAGAAAAGCAGGTGACAACATGTGTCCTGTCCTAAACATAGGAATATCGCTGAGCGTGTTTAGTTTTTAAAAATACAGCTCTTTTTCTGTTTACATTGCTTCTATAGGCTAACATAGTTTTACACTGGCTGAACAAGCACTCAGAAATGAACTGGCACTTCTTTCTATGCCACTTTCTATGCCCTTGAAAACTTCTTCGGCTTCTTTCTCCTCTTAAAAGAGAGTGAAATGCAACAAATTTAAGATTCTCTTATGATAGCTATTTAAAATCGAAAAGAAAACTTCTGGCAAAGAAAAATAGTTGATGTATTCTTTCTGCAAACATGGCTTAACATGTTGGCCAAGCCAAACTGTTCTCATGTCATAGTAACTACAGAGAGAATTCAGACCACTCCAGCTGAAAGCGTATGCAGCAGATAATCAAAATACTTATTAGACTTTGCTCCTAAGTAAATTCATCATAGGTTCAGAAAAAAATCACAACATTTAATCATGCAGGGTTCCCATCAATTTCTATTCCTATTTTTCTAAGGGGACTTCCACTTAACAAAATGCTTTTGTCCAAACACATCAGCCTCACAACTTGGGGACAGCAAAGAATGTAGAGAAAAACCAGACCAAGGTCATGGCAAAACAGTCCTCCCAGATTCCAGGGAAGGGAATGCACAGCCATGCTCTTTACACTCCCTACCTCCTACACCCTGGGCAGGACAAAGTCGCACAAACCACACCATGTTTCTTGTGACGATAATAACACTTACAAAATTGTAACTGGGGCCCAACAAAAGAGGTTGGGAGGGAGTGAAAAAGCAACCACACGTACACCTACACGTTATGGTAGAGAATCACAGGTCGGACTCATGTAATTGGTAAAGAGTTCATAAATATTTAGTCACGGACTTCAAACAAGCCTAAGCACAGTCAAACTAAAACTCAACATACCACTTAGGTGTGTTATTCAAAAATGGAAAGCCAAAATGTGCATGAACTTACACTTATTTTTGAACATTTCTTACTGGGGATTACTTCTCTTTTTTGTCGGTTACGGTGTGTTGCACACATGGGCACACAGAGCATATTCTTCTAGTACTTGCTGTGACAACCACCTGCATAATTGTGAAGCCAGCACAAATTATAATTTGCATGGATGTTAGAACAGAGTGTTTCAGAAGATGCAACAGTACAAAATCATAAAGCACAAACAGCTCAAATCATAAAGAATTAGGAAGAAAAGAAATAAGCACTTGTTTTACAGCTACAGATTTTTTTCCAGACTACAGAGTAGAAAAGCACACGTTACTACAGGTCTGAAGCTAGCAAAAGGTATTATTGTCTATTACTTAAATTCTCATTTCATCTCTCATGTGGTTAGCATCTACTTCTCAGCTCTTTTTATATGTATTTTGTAAGAAACAGGCTTGCTAGGTTGTCGGTATGGGATTATTTGCCTTGCCGGGCTTTTTGATGAGAAGGATGTGTTTTGTTATTTCTCTACTGATCTCTGCAGAATTGCAGTTGTGTTTGCCTTGAAACAGAAAACTAATATGCATGTCAGGTGCACAGCTAGCACAGATTAGATGGAACAAATATATCTACATAAAATCTGTCTCGAATGATATTTAAAGGAATATTAAAACAAAGACGCTTATTTATTTAAGGAGAACTCTTGAAAATCTTTTTTTCCCAAAGCCTGAAAGTTGAAAACTAGTTTATCACCAAATAAAATGCAATTATGATAAGGATTTAAACAGGTAAGACACACATAATTTCAAAAATATTTCATTTTAAACAATCTTTCTTAGACAGAGAAGGAAAAACCTGCTTTTAATGACAGTATTTTTAGCATATACTTCATGCACTTTCAAGACAAAGAGCGGAGGAGGTGTTTATGAGAAAACAAACTAGTGGTTGTATTACTAAGAGGACAGAAGAAAAAGAATTCTGTAGTTTCTCATTTGTCAGCAAATTACTTCATAAGGTATCAGCTCATGCTAGAAGCAATCCTTTCATAGACATTCCACAATCATAATCATGCCAATCAACATTATTTAGAGGAGTCAGCTCACTTTCCAAAGGTGTTTTTGAAATATTCCAGTATTCAACTATCACACTCCTATATTACAAGTTGCTCCCTGGGGTCCTACAATAAAACCCCTCCTCCTCCCTTTTGCTCACACATGTATTTTGTTTTTTGGAACCAACTCTGAATCAGCAGCTCTGACAGATCTAAGACCTGAAATTCTATGCTAAAATCCATGTGACTGAATATTAACCATTTGTACTCCAACAAAAGAGAATACAGATGCAGTGTGCTTTAGTGATTTAGTGAAAATGGACCTAAAGGGAATTGTCGAAATATAACTGAATACTAGTATGCATTGCATGATGGAGCACTGGCTCCAGACAGGGAGCAGACAAAACCTGTTCCTATATAATCTCATAACACAATGTCTGCTGATCTCCACATAACAATGGAAGGAAGTGAATAGAAGAAAGTAAGACAAGGATGATTTCCCCCTCTCCTCCATTTTTCTCTTTCTTTCTTGTTCTCCCCTGTCCTAGAAAGTTCTGTTCCTTTTGCAGTTTTCTCATCTCCGTTATGGGAGAACCTTCCAAGTGTAGGAAATAAGAAACCACCCAACAGAAGGGCACTTCCTTCAGGGAACCTCTTGAGCCAATAGGTAAGGCAACTTGAAGGGGAAAGAAAGAGTTTTTCCAGTCAAGAAATCTCCCCTCTCTTTCTTTTCACTTATCTTTCCGGGTTCCTATGGCTCTCTGTCATGCTAGAGAGAAAGATTCAAACTGTATTTTCTTTAAAAATAGCAAATAGAGAGGGAAACACTGGATAAGTTGTCACACATTTGTACTTGGAGCTAGTCTGGCACAAAAGCTGAAGAGACAAAAAATAAAGAGCCGTTATGGCCACTCCCTGTTTCTACAGCACATCTGAATTCAAAAATGTTGGTGCTCGGTGGACAGTCAAATCTATGGCTAAGGATTGTTTGTTTTCATAAAGAATTTGAATCTGGTACAAAGGAACAAGGTGCAGTCACCTGGAATGGGAAAACTGCAGGCTACCACCGTCAGCTTGACCCTTCCTCTGTCTAATTTTTCCATCCTTACTTACAAGACAGAATGCACAGATGAGACAAAGAAAGCCACTGCACCCTTCTCTGCCAGTAAACACCACTATATATTTCTGCACAATAAACAATTTTTCAGTGCAATATTTAGCCTCTAAAAGAAGTTTGACTAATCAAAAGACAACAGAAACAAATTTCAAGGAGGAAAGAAAAAGCATATACCTAAATCAGTCTTCCCTTGTTCAGTGATTCCAAACGCTCTTCCAATTTAAGAATGTTCTCTAGTGATGAAATATGAAGAGGTGATGATTTCCTCAAATTAGGAGGACATTAACAATTAAGTGTTAATGTGAACATTGTTACATTAAGGCAATTTTAACTGTATTCCATGAAGAGCAATAGGAAATAATTACTCTTATTCTCAAGTGATAGATCTAAGAGAATGAGATTCCCAATCTTAAATTCATTAGACAGGCAATTCTCATTTTCCAGTCCATGAAAAAATAAGTCTTTCCTTATTGGAAAGGTATCTCCTATCTTTCATTACTGATAGTATCAAGAAGTGAGCTAAAGTTATGTTCAGGATATCCAGCCATCTCCAGGTGCAATATGCTCCTCATCAACACTGTTCACCTCTTTCAGGTGCCTCTAATACAAAGTTCACTGAGAACCAACACCCATGCTCATATTGCATAAGAGATTTCCCATGTGTTTACAAGTACTCTCCAACTGATGGTCCTCTGACCCAGTCTGAGAAAAAAACGTTACGTGGGGACAGCTGCAGGACATAGCATAATTACCACTTAAAATCTGCAGTACAAAGAAGTTAGCCCACAGTAACTTGCCTGCTAATGTTTGGCTGCAAACGATCTTTTCAATGTAACTCTTCAAAGAAACTAGGAACATCACAGTCTTTTCTGTGGGATAGGATGCTTTGATAAATCACTGGGCAAAGAGAGAGGGTGGGAAATCTTATAATCTTATTTTATAGCAAGGGAGGCCTAAGTGCATTTTTGGTGCAAAGCAAAATAACATTAAAAAAAAGAAAGAAACCAGGCATAATGGCAGCATCAATGCCTCTAACCACCAAACAGATACTGAAACCTCCCATCCTCATCAGCCTGCATTCTTGGCTGACTTTTATACGCTATCACTCCACACTCTCGGTATTAAACACAGAGGTACTGGATGGCTGTAATAATTAGAAAAGCTTTCCAAAAAGATGTTAGCACAGGGAATGCTTCAGGTAACACAACAGTGCCTCCAAGGACTCTGGGACCTGTCAACCTCTGTAACTATATCCTCCTGGCCTGTCACAGTAGAGTTAATTAGAAACATCTGCAGCACAGAGATCAAGCAGAGGCAGTGGTGGCAGCTTATTTGCACAAGAAAGGTACAACTCATATGGGAGGTAAAGAATGTAGAATCACAAACAGATACAGATCAGTTACATGAACCTGATCAGATATCTGAGATATATGCACTTCTGAAATAAAACTACCCAAATAATGCAAATGTGAGACTGATGAAAGGCCTTAACTGTAACACTGGCAAACTAACACACTGGAATCTTTACAGTGAGAACAAGTCTCCACGCAAAACGCCATTTATCTGTTCAGCTGCTACACATGCTCCTCTGAAAAGCAAACTATGTTGCCTTATGTTCTTGTCAAGGACCTTACAAAAAGCTAAAAATGGTGATTTGCTTAATCAGAGTTCATGCTGCACTTCATGGCAAGAAAATTCTTTTAACTATAAATTGCCTCCTCTTCGAAAATGAGATGTATTTGGGGAAAATTCTGTTGGAGGTGGAACTACAGTTTTTGGTTTTCCCATTCCCAAAACACAAATGTTTCAGTCTGTCAGTGATAATGTACAAGTTTGGGCTGTGTGATTGATTATATACCAAAGAGAATTCAAGAAATTAAAATGGTAAAATAAATTTATAGCTGGAAGAGAACTTGGCAGAATTTTGCACTTGCTCAGAGAACTTTGCATTCCTAAAACTCTGTCCTCCTATTTCTTCATTAGAAACCAACAGCTTTCAATAAATTAGTACAGGATAGCTGCAGACTCTTTTCAGCCACAGAGTGTTTCCATGCCTGGGCACATAAAAATGTGTAAGAGAAAACAAACAAAGTGAAAAAAAAAAATAAGAACAATAATTTTTGTTTAATTTGAAAGATACATGATTAAAGAAAAACTGGATGCAGAGTCGTCAAGGCAAGCATGAAGAACTGCATAAGCAAACCACATGATCGAAATAAAACCCTCTAAACAATTTTTGGTAGGCCTTTTTTGAAGCACTTGTGCTCTACTCGCTTTTAATTTTATATGCTACTGACCCTTGGGCCCCAGCACATATTCCCCAAGCAAACAGTTGCAGTAGTTTACCAACTGTCACCCCAGAACACCTCAGCCCTCACAAAGTGCCTTCTTACCATGAGAATGGTGGCATAGGGAAATGAATCAGGTCCACATTGTGCCCATGCCCACCAATAATCACAGCACAGGCAGAGAGTGCTGCAGAAGCAGCCAGGAGTCCCCAGTGCATGGGCACCTTCTAGCACCTCGACTGCTGCACCAGGGCTGGCAGCAAGGTATGACACCCAGCTCTGCACAGCAACACCTGCAACCATCAAAGCTTCATTTGTTGAAGGTAATTTGTTTGAAATAAAAATTTCCTGAGAAATTTCATGGAAAGATGATCGCCCCCAAATTCCCAGAACTTATATACTGACTGTAGTCCTCCTTACTCCCTCTCGTGTCCTGCAGTCCCACTACTGAGAGTCTTCTGTTTTAAAACAAAGCCCATTTGTACTTACTCTTCAAATTTATTTTTTTTTTTTCCTATTCCAATTTCTTCTGTTCAACCACTTGGTAATTCAGAAGGTTTGTATTACCACATTGCCAAGGAACAATTCATATCATGGTACTTAAACAACTAATTACCGGATTTTGACATGTACACGCTTAAAATAAATAAATAAATAAATAAGATGGGTTTGGTTTTCTTTTAGTAAAAGAAAAGCTCTCAGCACTCAAGAGCAATATACAGAGGTGCATGAAATAACAACTGGAAGAAACCACAGTAGTGCTTTGTAAAGCTGGGGAACTAATAACAAGACTGCAGCGGTTTACCTGCTTTGGTTACTGATAACTCCAAGTTTGAATGTTACTGAATTCTGTAGCACAGTTTGCAGCAACACAAAACTGCAGAGTGGCCAAACAGAATGCAAAGATTATGACTTTCAGTGTTCCATTTTCACCCAAAAAATGCCATCAGCAGTTTTCTATGGGTAAAAATTCACTAGTTTATTCAAACTTGGAGTGTGCAGCCCTAAATTCCCTGGTAGGAAGTTGAAAAAGACCTTAGTATTTGGACATTTCTTGTATATTCTATTACAATTACATCGTTGAGGAAATCCGATAACCTGTGCTGAAATGGAATTATGCTTTCTTTTTCCAGATCACTTTTGCTGACTGAAATATCTGTACAATATAACACTGCAGAAATACTTAAACCAGCAAGTATATCAGTGTGTGATTTGATAGAGCATCTAAACAAGAGACTTGCTGACATGGAGGCTACTTAGGCAAAAATGTGCAAATGCAGCAACAGATTTTTTTAAAGGGTTTGTTGTTTTGTTTGTGTTTGGAATTTTTTTAAACTTTTTTTAATTTTTTTTTTATTTTGCACAGCTGGGGGGGACTCCTTTGGGAAAAATACATGTCCCCTTGTGCACGGAAAATAGCTTTTCTTTCACACCACTAGAGTTTGCTGCATGTTTCAACTGCTTTCAAACCTGTGTCTGTGCAATTATAAGAAAAAAAGAACTGCTGATTATGTGTTTCTTCTTTAACAGTAATTAGAAAATAGGCCCTTATAACATTTTCAAAACATGCAGTACAGGATGCATTCCTGAACAAAAGAGGAATTAAAATTTTGTGAGGTGTTTAACTACACAAATTTCTAACTACAAAAAAGTTATCTAGATGTAGCCATGCTGCCTAAACACTTCCAAATCCATCCCCTCTATGTAAAGTTACTGCTGTGTCCACAACAGTGTAGGCTGAGCTGCCCATGGCTTCCTAACTCAGTTTAACAAGCCATCAACTAAAGCCAGATATTTAGAGGAAGGAAAAGTGATTGGTTGCAGAGGGATTTCTGGACATTTTAACTGATACCCACTTAAAATACATGAGAAGGATTTCAAACTTATAAAAAACTGACTGCCAAAAGCTTGACAGATATAAAATGCCATGATAGAAATGCTACACATTATGTCATATCTAATAACCCATTTGCACCACATTACACAGCTGTTTTTGTTTCACTGCAGTGCCAAATACAGTCCCCTCCCTCTTTCTTCCTTCCTCACTTAAATTAACAAAGAACAAAATTAAACTAGCAGTTTTGTGAATATCACCTCTATGCAGAACACTTAAGTTTTACTCTAAACTGAAGTTACAAAGATGAGGTAAATAATATTCTTGAGAGGGAGCTAAATTTTTAGTTGCTTATTCCCACAAGATTACCCAGAATAATTAGCAGCTACAAACACTCGTAGGATTTCAGTGTGCAGGTCAGTCTACGAGATTAGTCACAAAGGTTTGTAAATTTCACAACATATGTACACAGATGGGAGGAACAAAATCAACAACAACAAAACACAAACAACAACAAAACAAACAAAAACACACCTCCCCCCCAAAAAACCAACCAAACAAAAAAACCCCATCAACAAAAGAACCCTATGCAATGGATGAAGCCAGAACCATCAAGTACTTTAGAATTTCTAATGCTCCCACAAACATTTTATGGACAGAATCACATAAGTCAGATGTTTAAAAAATACATATCATAAAAGTTTCAAACTTTTAGACAGCTTGTAAAACAGTGGTAATGCAAGAGGGAAATGGTAAACACACTAACAAGGTTCATCAGTCTTAATAAATAGGACAGGGTCACACGGGTTTACTTCTGGAACCCATAAAGGTCCCTAAGTATCTAATTATTTCTGAAAAAAAGACTAAGGTTTTATTCTCTTCTATTTCTCAATAGATTAGCTCATTCTTCATCAGATACTATTTTTAACAGAAATACACTCCTTCTAGGAAGCTTTGTTTCTTATTGACATGATAGAATACTATGTACCATATGTTCTTCCAAGGGAGTATAACTAAGCAATAGTAAACACTACATCCTAATGGAAGTAACACAATATATGTTTCTTAGGGGAAGTATATAACAAAATCAGTCATGGCATTGGGTCATATAGTAGCTACAGATTTTGAAGAAAATGTCAGATTAAGACCAAGAGCTTTCACTCCTATATTTCTACTTTACTGCTGACTATAAATACATCCTTTCTACCACCTTTCCCGGGGAAAGATGTGGTTATATTGTCACCTTTACAGGATGCAATTATCCCGATCACTAGGCAGATATTTAGTTCATTGAGCCTAACATAAAATTGACCAGTACTTCTTGTTCATGTTTTTGCAAACAATGATTCTATAGCATTGCTTAGGTTGGTTACTTCTGAAATCATAAGTAACACATAGTACCTTTGTGACAAACAAATAATGTGTAATGCATCTGTAACTGCATGGCATATATATGTAAGGAAATGCACTGTAGTGGCTAACAAAAATAGCACTTTGTTCCAACTGTGGTGCTAATTAGAATGTGATTTGCCTATTTAAAAGGCATAATTGAACAGAGCCCATGCTATCAAGATTCTCAGGCCTGTTCCACTTTTGGAGAACTGATGTACTGACCTCAACAGCTCAAAATCACAAGAGCAAGTGGGAATAAGAGGTCTTAAACGTACCCCTGCCCTCTGTTACTGTGCTAATTAATGAATTGTATTCAAGTCATGTGCTTCTTTGCTGAAGATGCCACTGCAGAACTTGCTAGCCACCTCTAATGCCAAACAGGACATTATCAGGAAGCTTTAGAAAGTAGGACACAACACAGTAATTGATTCTGAGAGTGTCTTTCCCTCCTCCCTTCCTTTCCATGGTTTGTTTTTTCCCTTTCCAAACCCATTGCTTTGTTTTTCAAGCTACAAATCTCTATTCGATAGCAGCATACCTAAGAAATGCAACCTCAAATAGAGCAGGTGATTACCAGCTAGGACATAACATCTGCAAAAAGATTTTTCTTCATTAAAAACATAACAGGGACAAAAACCTAATCAGACAAGTAATTTATAAGTAGTAATGTAAACACTAACAGCTCTCAAATTCTGCACTGGTTATATACAACAGAATGTCACATGTGTCCCATGGAATACAAGAATCATTAAAAAACCATAGGAAAAAATCAAATCGCCTCCTCTCTTCATCTCCAGATGATGAAGCCTCATCTAAATGATGCATCCACCATGTCCTTATTACGTTATCTCTGCAATATATTCAGTGCCCCTCAGATATCATGTAAAACCCTTGGGCTATTGTCTAAATTGAAATGTTCACTGTCCTCAGTATTTCAGTACTATTAAAAGTACAACCCAAAATCACTATGGGATTTCTCCCTCCTCATTTTCTCTAAGCAAAACTATTTTTATACTTGTGCAGGCACCACTGAGCTTACTCTCTGATGTCCTCATCTGATATGAAAGTTTATGCAGGGTTCCACATGGTCTTTAATACTGCTATATTCCTTAGAGAAGGAGAAATCTATATTGCTATATTTCTGTCAGGTGGCAAAATCCTGCATAGTCGGGATTTTGATAATGCCCAGTATCAAGAAGTAGGAGTATCTTCTTACAAATATGACAATAGTAGACATATCTGTTTAAGTACCAACAAAAAGAGTAATTTAATAAACTACATATAATTTATCAAGTTATAGTTATCAAATTATTATGATAAACAATCACTTTTATTAAAGCTACCAGCTTCCTAAAGGAAAACTACTTCAGTGGTTCAGCACAAAATGCGCGTTCTAAAGAATATCTGGAACACTCACACAATTTGGCCTGTTACCCAATTCATGTGTCAACTAACAAAGAAAGACAAAAATCCAAAGCTGCCAAAAAACTTGCCATGCCTAACACCTGTCACTGCTATTCCCCCGTCCAGCCAACCTCCTGAAATGCTAACAGTCACAGCCCGAGCAGTGTTTCTACCCCAGTTACCCCTATGCTGGCTGAACTAATTAGCAACTTGTCAACTTGCTTGTGCATAGCTTAGCACAGAGCTGGGCACAGGGCAACAACAGGAATCCCTCTGTGCCTCCTCACGGCATCATTTCAGCAGGGGAGCCTGTGATAGCAGAAAATGAAGCCAGTATTTATACACAAGCAATAGAAGGGGGCTCTCCTGTATCAGGCTTAAGATGACAAAATGTCAGCTTCAATCATCTGACAGGCTTTGGTCTCTCTCTGTAACCTCTTTCTTTTTGGCTGCTCTTTTTTTATATACACATATGACACTAACAGAAAAATAAATTGAAAAGAGCACTGAGGCAGGGTGTATTTCACGCACTGGTGCCAATGTTTCATATCTCATGAACCTCAGGAAAACAATTCGTCGAACTAATTAGTTTACGGTGTTTAAGCAGCTTGTTTTCCGTCTTTAATCTTCTTTATGTAATACTGTGAACAAAGCCATACTATCTCCTGATTTTTTCTTATACAGTTTAACAAATGTGATCTTTTTTTTTCCCTAGAGATCACTTCATTTAGACCTCAAAGTACCCTAACCTCCTTTACTTTTTTTTTTTCTTCCTGGGGAGAACAACATATACAGTACCTATGGTTCTTCACAGACATTTACGATTATGCTATATACATATATATATATATACACACATATTTTCTTCTAAAAAAATCTTATCCAGTTCATTTAATTTCTCATTTTCTCATAGAAAGCAGCTGTGTTTCCTTTCCTCTGAAAATAAGACAACCTGCTCTTCTCCCTCATGGGTCTGAGTAATCAAAGAGTGTTCCTCGCTTATAATCTCTGTACAACTTGCTTTAAAAAGTACTGAATAATAATTGGTTAAAAATAAACCATGCAAACCTTTAAATATGAAATAGGTCCATCTTTTTACTTTCATCAACAATGACAGGCTTAGAAGAAAACATAAACATATAGCTAAACAAATAACCCCTATTCTGGAATATAACCCCTAATCTGGAAGCGTGTCTGTTTCCTATTCCTTAAAAGCGCCTTTGCTGATATCCAAGGATGTGAGTGTGTCTGAAGCTGACTGGGATCACAGCACCGTGGACTACCACTCTCCCTATTTCACACTGTGGCCCAAAAATGTTAGCAAGCCCTTTGAAATGCTTGACTAGGTAGGGAAACAGTATGAAACCTGCAATAGGACAAGACATTACTGTCCCCACCCAGTCACTCTGCTTCTTGTCATTATCAGCAAAAAACAGGCAGGTGGGTGCTGAACTGCATCTGCATGGAGGCAGCCAGGCTAACTTCAATCAATGTTGATGCTGGGTTAAGTAAACCCATACTGAAAGATTAGATTTTTTTAGAGAGCTAGTTGTATTTTTAAGGCAAAACATATGCTCAAGTGTATTAATGAACAGCTGGGGACAGCAGGTATTGAAGTAACTTTAACCAGGGACATGGCAGGATTGTCTTTTATGTCCAGCATACACAGACATGATTGGACTTTTTGCACAAACAGGCACAGCCACTGCCTTTTCAAAATGTGAAAAGGGAGGCTGGCTACATGCCTTTTATCCAGCAGTATAGTGGCATGTTCTACCAGTTACGTACATATTATTGGTATAATTTCTCACGTGGTTTTATACAAAGGCATTTAAAATGCACAAACCATTCTGGAAACAGGAAACTGATACTCCAGCCATAAGGTGAGAAAGCAAATATATTCTGTACTTTCAAAAGCTTTTATGTTTAAGCAAGATGTCAGATGCCTCAGTGTTCACTGGTAATTGTCTAAAGTTTTTCTTTGATATTGCTCTCTCATAGGGAGGTGTCATTTGTGAGTGACTCAATCCTCTACTTGGACATTTATTTCATGCAGATTGTTGATGTCCACACAGTCAGCATTACTTTCCCTTCTATCTTCTATTTGCTTTAGAACTATCTGCTGTCCTCCAATGGTTATCCATATTGAAGTTCATTCATGATGTCTTCAGCTGTTAGATTCCCAGTAACTCTTCCACAGTACAGAGAGGTGACATTGCTGCCACTTCATGAGCACAAGAACACTGCTGAAAGCTCTGTTCTGTTGTGCTCAAGGAACTTCTCCCATCTCCCTCAAGGTTAATGCCTGCAATTCCTTTGGGAGCCAGCAGCTGTGCAGGCTGCTTAAGTGAAGATACCCAAAATCTCCCAGCTTCTCAGGGATTTAGTGGTGTCTGCAGACTGCTTGCACTTATTCCTGAATGCCTGAAAGGTTACAGGAACAAACTTTGGATTAAAACTTTATGGGTTTAAGTTTTGCTTGAAAACTTTCACTTTAAGAACATGTGCAATACCAGAACTGTCTAATGTTAAATATATGCAGGCTTTTCTGTTTAACAGAGACAGGTATCTGCGGCTGACAGGAATGAAAGGTGAAAAATTACAAAGTTGCATAAGCACAGAAATCTTTAACCCTGTATATGAAGATTTTGTAAGCTTCTTAATTTCTCTCCTCATTTTATGGTCTCATTTTGGACTAATTTAATGAGGAATAAAGAGGGATGAAAGATGTCTGATGGTTCTCAATTATTTCTTTCATTTAAAGCAAAAAGCTTAATTTTTTTTCAATTTCAATTTTTTCAATCTAATACTTTGCAATAAATGAAGCAAACCTGTTGTTACTCATAACATAATCCATCAGTGTATCCCAACATCCTCTATAAAGTTTTAAGTGTTAGTTCACAAAGACAGAGAAGAGTTTTCTTCCTAGAAAAAACAGACTAATGGAAGCTGATGAAACAGACAAAGTTTTGATGTTTGCAATACTACTTAAGAGAATCAACTACATCAGCTAAGACTGGATAAGATCAGTTTGGCAAATTTTTTTTCTGGTCAGCAGGAAAATTCATTCTGTAGCAGAAAAGTCATGTCTCCTTAGGCTCATCTTTGTAGATAAGTCTTTTAGCTTATTTTTTTCTGATTTTTCTGAACTTATTATAGTAACTTATTATAGTAACAAAAAATTGAGGCATCATATTAAATGTATTCAAGTGGATGAAATATTCTTCTACAACATCTCATGTTTTATTTCTCATCTTCATCCCATCATATTGCTGATGAATGATGAGCAAATAGCTACATGATTTACTGTGACTAGAAAACATCTATGCATATCTAGAAGAGAACTTTCTCCTCTTCAGTTCAAATCTACAAACACGACTACTCATTAAATGGCCATCTGATAGATCTGATAGAAATCTTTCAAACACTGCTCCTACTAAATGCAACCTCTCAACCTATCAACTTTTGTTATCAACCAAAAATACCATTTAGTCAATATCTGGCTCACTCCCACAGTTTGTGGGTTTTTTGTGGGGGTTTTGTTTGTTTGGTTGGTTAAATCAGTATCCAATGTCCAGCTAGATTGTCTGTGTGTATATCCCACTACCTTTTCTAGTGGGCAGGGAGGGAAGTGTCCCTTTTTGGGGGGGATTTTTGGGGGATTTTTTTTGCGCGTTACACCAGATAACAGTCTTGCTCTGACTGTACCTGTTATCACAGTTTAAATCTCAATGAATACACTACACCTGGAACTCTCCCAGGGCAGCAACTACCACTGCTAAAGCCTCTTCCCTTGACTCACAGCAGTCTGATTCAAGACCCACTCCAGTAAGACAGTTAAGAATTCCTAGGAGACCTAGAAATACAGATTAAACTGAGAAATTGTATTCCAAAGTGAGTTGTTAGAATAAGAAATGTATCCACCCACTGTTATTGTATCTACCCTTATCCAACAGACAGTTAGGAAATACAACATAAATCCAATGATGTAGAGTACAATTACCAACAGGAGGGATTTCAGCCTGGATTACACTTGAAAAAAAAGCCAACAGGTTTTTTCCCTAAGAAATTCTTTACACAGCCCTGTATTACAGATGTCGTGCTACAGCTGCTCTTTCCCAGAGGAATTCTCACTTTCTTTTCACACTCACACATATACACACCTCTGCCTGAAAGGGCGAATGCTACAAGCTCTGCTTGCCCTTAACGGGAGGAGATTTCCCCCTGGCACTGTGGGACTGTTGCACTCTGTACATCATCAGCAGGTGAGGCCAATTTTAGCTCTGAATGGTTTCTTATATAACTCAAGTTTCATACATATCACTAAATTCCTAGTAACTAGTGGCACAGGCAACTAAATGCAGTTCTTTAGGTATGTTACTTAAAAAAAGAAAAACTATAAAAGCCAATTGCGTGATTGAGAAACACTACAAGGAATTGTTACTTACCCTCTCCCGATGCAGTTTTATCACAAAGCAACACCTCTCGGGTTTGCACTCTGTGTTTGTGGGGATCAGATTTTTAATTATTAATCAAGCTGGCTCACAATTATTAGTCAAAGGTGCTTCTTGAACACCAACAAAAAATCTCACACTTGTAACTCTCTTTAGCTTATTACAGTTTTATCTACAAGAAAAAAATAGATGCCATGTACTTTTCCCAATGGATTATGAAAGTAAAAAGTGCTGCAAGATGCTTTAAAATAAACTTACTTAATTTAAACACTACAGCTTCCTGTCTGCTACTGTTTGTGATTTATC
The DNA here is from genome assembly GCA_013397135.1 of Pachyramphus minor. Lineage (NCBI taxonomy): Eukaryota > Metazoa > Chordata > Aves > Passeriformes > Tyrannidae > Pachyramphus > Pachyramphus minor. The sequence goes on from VYXB01006775.1 coordinate 144,276, forward strand.
TGTACAGCTCCATTTGAGCTTTTCACATTGTATTCACAAAACTATTTGCTTCTTACAGCACTTTCAGAATATTTTGATCTTTAGAAACATTATCAAATCCACCCACCTGCATTTCCAGTAACATATCATCTTCACTTTTCCATGAAGTCCCTCTATTGAAAGCCATTACTATAAAGAACAGGACTTTATTCAGATGTGAACAAGTCATCTTCAGCATGAAGCCCAAAAGATAATACATTATACCAACACTGCTGTTGTGAACAGCATTTCTGATTGAGCTGATCTCCGAGTTTTTTCAAACTTTTCCGAAGAAGTGATGGCTGGTACTCTTCCTACCTTGGTGAAAACTGTTGGGTCATAATACAAGTAATGGTTAATCACAGAATCATAGAATCAGATGGGTTGGAAAGGACCTCTGAGATCATCAAGTCCAACCCTTGACCCACTACCGCTACAGTTACTAGACTATGGCACTAAGTGCCACATCCAGTCTCTTCCTGGACACCTCTAGAGATGGAGAATCCATCACCTCCCTGGGCAGCCCATTCCAGTGCCTGATTACCTTCTCTGTAAAGAACTTCCTCCTGATATCTAAATATCTAATGTAGGATTTAATGCATGAACCTGATTACTTTTACCAGCTCAACTAGCAAATACTGTAGCTAAAAAGAGGTTGTAGGTCTCAGAAGCAAAGGGAACATAAGCTAAAAATATAAAGGGACATAAAGAAGGTTTATAAAAAAAAAGTCCACTAAGCAATTACATGTCAAACACCCTCACATTTGTATGAATATCAATAAGAACAGTTTTAAAAACTATTTTAAAAACATAAAAATGGAAACAGACAATAAATAAGCATTTTCTTTACCTGAAATGCTTGACAGCATGAATGTAATTAGCCTAGTGCAGTAGGAATATGGCATAATTCCTTATTGTGCCGTGAGTAAACCTCTAGAACAACTACATTTCTATTAGCCATTACCCATGGCTTCAGTCAATGATAACAATGACAAAAAATAGTATTTCTACCTTAATAACCAATGAAATATAACATAACAATCCCATATATATTTAGATATAGATATATATTTATATATATATATCCACTTTTAGTGTTTTGGGTTTTTTTTAATAAACCTCTCATCATTGAAAAAAAAAGTAAAACCTATTTTGTGAATCAAACTAGAATATTGTGACCTATTTTATGACAGCAGGCACCCAATGAGTTGCTAATTCACTGGATAAATATTTGATCTGAAAAATTCTGAAGTAGTAATTCTACAAATTTATTTTAAAACATGTTGATTGTATCAACTACAGACTCTGCTCTAGTATTTTCCCCTTCCTGAAAACATTTTAAAAAGGAAAAAAAGTTATCAGTATATGCTGTTTCCCAGTTACTATGAATCCTTTTGATTTAATGAAATATTCTAATCCTTCACCTTCTTTATGTCACAAGATGAATTGGAAGAATTCTGCTTGACTCCAACATTCTGTCTCCTGGTATTCATATGACTGAATTTGAACCATATCTCATGCATATGATAGACAGCTGAAAACGAATTTCACCTTTTGAAAGTACCAAATAAGCATGGTCTGCTTAGAATGAGTCAGAACGTTTACAAGCCAATTTAATTTCCAAGTTACCTTTTGAATTATCCGAACAATCTCACTCAAAAGACATTCTAATGATACAGAAAAAAAATATTTGGCTTAGTATGTGAGTCAGCTTTTAAGATAACATTGAAAAAATACAATTTTGTCTTTATTGTACATGTTTCAATGCCTCTCAGAGAAAACTCGAGCAGCATGCATACTAAGCAGGTATTTCTTCCAGTAGTTGATCCTTGTACTACAACCATCCTCAGCAGGAAGAAATAGTTGGGTAAATGAAAATTTAGCCATAGAAGCACTTGCATGTTTTTACTGTCAATGCACAGGTACTTGTGACAGCAGAAACTGGTTGTGAAATAAATTTTAAAACCTAATTACCCTTGACAAATGACAGAAAATAATTCAGCTCTTCTCTGGTCCTGCCTGTGTTTGCAAAAGTAAAGGCTGGGAGAGCAGATGCACTTCAGTGGAATGCAATACCAAAGATGTGTTTTTCTTTCTAACTGCAGCTGCAGAACTTAGAGAACTACATGAAGAGGCAAAAAATGGTAAAGAAGCAGCCACCGCATCCAAAACAGTAGGTGAAAAGGGCCAGCTGGCTGGTTTACACTTAGGAAAATGTACTATCTTTCTAGACTCTAACTATTCCAACAGCTCTGCAAAAGAAAAAACATCTCAACTCTCCATGAGAGGTACAGAGTTCTCTATGTGGTAAATTAATAAATTACCTAACTGCTTGTTAATTACATCCTTCCCCACTCATCATCCAAGTATCCCTACACTATCACAAGCATCTTCTCACCGTGTGAAAAAGGAAGATTACATGATCGTAATAATCATTATTTTCCAACAACAACCACAAAAAAAACTAGGTAAGTACTCTTATATGAAGGCATCAATGTGCAGAGAATAATAATTAATCTTTATGCAGCACTGCAATTTCTCCTCAGCTACTTAAATATCATCATAATTGCAGGTCCAAAACAGGAACCTCTTCTTGGCTTTGCTTAATGATTCTCTCTTGTGCTCTTCTCCCCAGACAAGGCCCTGATCTGAGAGCAAAGTTGTGAACAAAAGTAAGTGAATACAAATGAGATAAGACCAAGGCAGGTACTAATGTCTTGCTCTGAGCAAAAAAAAAAATGGGTTGACCTTAAATTCCTACTCATTGGACTGCTAGAAATTAAGGACAATCTGTCCTGGTGACAGGACCAAAGGAAGGATAGGGCCAGAGACCAAGGAACAGACATTTCAGTCTGTATTTCTTCTAACTTGTGACATTTGTTAGTTTAGTACAAATGGAACAGTTTTTGGTTTCTTTGGCTTTTTCCAAGTATTTACAGTATAATGCTCTTTAGATTGAACTGCTAAAGGCTGTTTCCTCCCCTTTTCTTCTCCTTGAAGATCAACTTTATCTACAGAATTCTTATCTTAAGTGAATAACTGATAAGAAAAATTAAAGAGCTCAGCAGCACAATGTGTTAAGTAATTGGACTCCAGCTCCCACACCTCTTTGTCTCTTTGCTAAATCTCCTCTGTCTCTCTGTTAAACCAACCCACTCTGAATATCAATCACAGCTGAGGTTGGAAATCACTGTTCAACAAAAAAAGTAATAATAATGAAATTTTAAAAATGCAAATACATTCAAAAAACTCTCAAAACAAACCAAAAAACCTAAACCCCCTCCCAAGAAACACCACTCTTATTTCAACCATTGCTTCATTCCTTTGTAGATTTATTAAAATTTTCTGATAGTTCCCCCAAATTATCTTTGTGCAACTCAGAGACAAGCACCTCAAGACAACTTCTTAAAAGCATCTCTCTGTCAAGACAGCCACTGTTATGAAAAAGAAAAAACATTACATTCATATTTATCTATATGAAGATATCAAATCATGCCACTACACAAAATAAACCACAGAACTATGGCTATATCACAAGAAATTCCTGTACAAAGAGCTTCAGAACAGAACTGCATGAATATTTTGGGGCTTGTTTTTCTGCTGTGGCTTACACAGTGAACATGAATAGAGAAATGAAATTAATCTGTTTTATTCTGTAGTAAGAATGTACCTTGGAGAGCCAAAACCCTGTAGTCACTCTCACAGCTAAGCCTGAGAATGGAAAGTGTGGGTTCTCCTCCTGCAAAGTCACCTACGTTTTCTGGGATGGGTTAAATTCAGTGCATTTTGTATCAGTAAGATTCCTTGCACAAACAAACTCTAGCAATGTCAATCGATACTTTTCTAAATGCTGTATGTCAAACTGATATGCATTTTAAATAAGAGTGGGTTTTCTCACCACTGCTCACTGAGTCCTCCACAATACCTCTTTTGTTAAAATGTATCAGATGCTTAAAAGTACAAAAAATGTGAAGTACATCAACACTGTTAATATCGAGCAGGCTATAGTACTGATTTTATATATCATTATTTTTTAAACAATCCAATGCAAGTTTCCACTTTTCCAGATACCAGCCAGAGCCGAAAGCTACTACATAGTCTTGAGTTAAAATTCTAACTGAATTTCTTTATATACGAACTGTGTACATTTTACCTACCCCAGTTTGTTAAAGAGGCAAACACCTAGTGGGAAAAGCATGAGGAAGAACCCCCTGGTTCATAAAAAGCTGTGTTTCGGATGATTACATTTGCAGCTTAGGAGTTCTTCTCTAGTCTGCAACTGGATCCATACTTGTAAAGTGTCTGTCCTGCATGAAGTATTCTGCAATCAAAGAAATATCTTCCTAATCGCATGGGTAAACTCAGCAGCTGCTTCTATCTTCCTTGAGTCCTGTCTACATGGAATAATTATTCCCAAATAGGACAGGCTATGAATTTGAAGTGCAATAGCTGTTTCAAAATAGCCACCCACAGGACACAGTTACTGTAGCCTAAGAGCATTCAACATTCTAAAAGGCTTTAAACTGAGAGATTATTCCTGCCCACCTCTGAGCACCCCCAGCGAGATGCCTCAAGGGGTGTTAGACTATCTTTTCTGAAGTCTGGGACTACTCATCTAGACTGCCATAATCAAGTGTTACAAGGTAAAGTAGCCCTTCCAAAGGAAGATAGTTCCAAATATGTGCCAAAAAGACACCATTGGAACTAAAATACTTCCAGTTTCAGTATCACAAAACAGACTTAGAACCAGTGACAATTGCAATAGAAATATGACACTTTTCTAACAGCATATTCTTTGTCCCTTTATACTTCAGGATGCTTTGCCTGCAGCAGAAAAAGCTTTACTTGCTTTTTTCTGCTGGCTTATATGAATTATGTTATCACTGTAAAAATCATACACAACAGATCTAATGTTCAGGCTTGCCAGCTGCTCCACAACGAATATTATAACAGCCATTTTAGTTTTGTAACATCTTCTTCAAGTTATGACTTCAGCCTGCAGGCTCTTCAGGAACAGTTTAATGCCCGGATCCCCTTTAAATAAATAATCATACAAGTTATACTTCAGAATACCTGCTGACCTGGCATAGTATACAGCCAGTCCTTCTCTAAATTCCATGACAACAATCATATGCTGTTAGTGTTGAAGAAGTTTGTTTCTGACTCATGATCTACTATTCACTTACAGAGTCAAGGAGGATGTCATTGGGGAGCACTCAACAATTCACAAAAGGTTAATTCACATAAAAAACATGGTGTATCTGAAACCAGAAGCTTAAAATTAGCAAGCAAACATAATACTCTTCCCTTATTTTCTGTCAGTCCTTGTTTGTACTTCTCTTATTCTGAGGCATTTTCTCCACATGTTCACATCACCCATACTCTATGACTTCTCAGGATAAAAATCCTGACATATTTTCCCCCTGAAGCTGTGATCATCATCTTTTGAAGCCAACAGACGCAGACAATGACAAAAAAGTCCATAAACCCTTATACTTTAAGTAAATGCAAGGCATAAGTTTTAGCCCAGGTGTATGCTAAATACAGTGGTATCAACTAATGACCACACCAGGAAAAATAGTATTTTTTCTGGTTTTAATTAAAGCTTCCATAATGGGGAGTTTATTTATTCCACACTCATTTTTTCCCTGCCAGTGTAAGCCATTTTTTTTGTAATGCTTTATTTCAACACAGGAGAAGAGATACGAATGCCCTAAGGTGCAAGTATTACCAACACAGATGGATCAATCTTCCAAGCACAGAATGACTCACGGATCACAAATGAGGTAAAACCACAAAAAGTATGTGGAGAAAGCTAAGTAAACAAAAACAGGTCAGTGACTGGGTTCTGTGGTGCTACATGGCCATTCTGGCAGAGATAATCTGCCTGGTGAAATCATATTGATCAACAGCTCCAAGGCAGCTGTGAGTTGGCTCTGTGACAGTCTATTAACTAGAGCCTTTCATCTTTTTTTTTAATTCAAATGGCATACTTCTGCAACCTGACCCAGGCTGCAAGGTCCCATCAGCAGATGTTGACATTATCTCCTCCTGATTGTAACAGCTCATCATAAACAAGCAGTCTGTTTTTGAGCTTTGTTTTGGTTGGGTTCTTTGAAATAAAGGGCACATTGAGGAATGGTGAAGGAAAAGAAAGATTATGATCTATAACTTGGTATAGAATGCATGCTGACACTTCTATCACATGTTTCCATTATCATTTAAAAATCAGGATGTAATTAATCTGTATTTTCCTATCTGACCAAACACCCTTACGTTCCACCGTAGTTAGCACTTTCATTCAACAGACCACCCTAAGAAATGTCCAAAAATAACGGGTTTGTTCTGCTGTTGTCTCCTTACCTTTCTAAAAGTATCTTTCTTTTCTCTTCCGTAACATACATGCCAGGCACAAAAGCTGAACTCAAATATACTAGACCTTTACCCATGCTTAAGGTCAAAGACACATCCATTGTTTGTTTACTGGTTTACACTGTCTTAGGCAGGATTTGTGAGGCAGTCCTGTGCTACATTCGTGATCTTCAAATATGTCAAAATAAGGGCCATGCTGCACCATGTAACCTTGACACTACTGTTTCAGAAAGAGACTGAACTGTTCCTCACACACCACCAAACCAGATACAGCAGAAGAACAGAGTAATACCAAAACCTTCTCTTGAACAGCCAGCTGCCACGTCCTAGAAGAAAAACAATTCCTTTTGCTACAGCTAAGAGAAATTTCAAGCATGGTCTGGCACACAGATTTATTCAGATGGTTTTATGATTTAGGTTATTGCCTATGGAGACCTTCAAGGAAGATACTGAGCACCATTTCACACTGTGAAATACCAAATTTAATTTACAAAGAGCTCAAGACCAGGTTTATTAAAAAATCAGGTAATTTTTATGTTGACAACAATGAAAGCAGAATGGGATTAGTAGGGAAATACAAATCAGACAGTCACCCCACAAATACCTTGTTTATATGTCAGTGAGTACAGTCAAAGTTAAGTACCCAAAATGAGTAAGATGAAAAGGTCTCTTACAGAGATTTTGATTCTTTCTCTATTTCCTTGAGGCACAACCTCGTAGGAAAGGTACATAATCTAGCAAACTGTCCACTAGATTCAGTGTAGTCATTTCTCTCCAAATCCCAGTTTGATCAGTAACCTGCTCTATGACCCTGAGTGACATGCTCTCTTTATCTCCCCCCTTTTCTTGTGCCTCTCCTGCACATTTGCCCAACCCTCACTTCAATGCTCAACACTACACATAAATTAATCAAGCTTATGATACCAAACTATATCGCTAAACAAGTAATTCCTATAATTTGTAGCAATAGTTGAAGTTTGACATTCGTTTTTGGAATCACTGACTACCATGAATAAATGAGAGATTCATTAATTTTGAAAAATGAAAAAGCTATCAGAAAAAGAGCTCCAAACAGTACATTTAACTCTTAACTCATTTCTTCTGTTCACATTGTACACTTGGGCAGTTTCTGTATGGTAGGGGTGTTGTGTCAGAAATTCACTGGATTAGTGCACTCATCACTGAAGATTAAATTTTGCATTTTTTAAGTTCCAGCATTAGAAACAGAACTGTCTTAGGCTATTCAGAAACATCAAGTATTATCACTTCTTATTTCCTTCAAGAAGGAAAAATACTCAATACTGAACTGCTGACAGGTGATACTGAATACAGATCAGCAATCTTAACTCTGTAGCCACCCGTTTTATATTAAATACACAGTTATAGCATTTTTGTCATAACCTAAATTGAATATATGCTAAATATATTGTTAAGTCAGGATACTGGGAACTTCTGGCAGCAGCATAAGACTTAGTGACTCTCACCACTTCTCTTTTTCTTAAACACAGATACAGTGTATGCAGTGGGTATGACACAGGAAGATTTTGATGGATGTGCAATTTCTTCCTTGTATCTTCTTTCTTTCTTTGTTCACAAAACCTGAGAGCTAATGGAAGTGACTAGACTATATGGTTCATCCAGAGAAACTGTAGATCAAGTGGCGCTTCCACACCACACTCTGTTATCTGAGCAGGATTAGCACCAGACTGGCAAATTCTCCTTCCACATTTGCTGACTCAGAAGGGAGATTTAAATGAAGCTGCTAACTCTAATGAGCAGCACACTGCTGGTTGTCTGAAGTGAGCTATACACCACTTACAATCAAACTGTAAACCAGTCATTTCACTTCACTGATCTTGTTCAGGCTTCCCAGAGTTTAACAGACAACTCATTATCCAGTCCATCACACTGTCTGTCCAGCTCTCTCCTCCAATTGTTTCAAGATACAGGATGAAGCAATTCAAGCTATCTCATATAACCTGTTTTCCGAGCCTCCCTGCTCACAGAAGGCTGCTGTTCACGGTGGATTGAAGGGAAAAGAACTCCAAAACAAAACCAAAAACCCCACACCACTAAGCCAATTTATTCACAGCACCTTTTAGCAGTACTATCAATAACAAGTGGTTACAAATTATCCAGCATGTCAACGACAGATTTCCTAAACGTGATCCCCTAAAATGGTATATTTCTTCTGGCATCTTGGGTAAATTAACTAGCAGGAACCTCAGTAGTAGAAATGGAATTAAAATAACATAACCTTGACACTTAGGGGTTTACTCATTTTGCCATGAACAGCAGCTGACTCCTGTCATTTGTGACGGGAGTCTTTTGACAGCCCACTGCTGCGAAAGCACACACATGGTCTTGTGCAATTTGAGTAACAGCACAGAAGAATCAGGCCTTTTATTCTGTTCACATACAAAACTGCGCCTTCAGAATTCGTCTCTATCAGATCCCAGCAGAAAGACGTGATGAATGGGCCTCGAGAGAGCACTTCTCCTTGCCTTCGGCTGCAATGGCTTGCAGGCATATGACACTCCATCAATACCGAGAGCTGGCAGCTTGAAAGGCAGGAAGGACGTTCACTGATAGCATGCATCTGCTTAGTAACAGCATTGGTGCTCCACTCCTTTTCCCATTCATTGCCTGCAGGAACGACTCCATTGAGAGACTCACCATCAACAGATGGTCCCAGGCTAAGGTGTAATCAGGAGCAGCTTGCTAAATTTACCTCAAACAAATAGAATTACAAGCTTTTGTGGAATCTAAATTGGGAACTTGGGTGGTACAGAGTATTAACATGAGTACATCCCAAAACGATGATCTAAAGTTGCCAGTGAAAATCATCTCTGCCCTGAAGTTGCATATTTATACTCATGCTGCTTATTGTCTCAGCTTATACAATAGATGCTTATTTTGAGAGAATTTTTAGCTGCATCCTAATTAAGTCATTTACCTCCTACAGTCCTCTTCTCCCCTCGGGATATACTCTGCTGAAAATGTTTTAATGCAAACACTTTCATCACCTTCAGCTCATGGTATTTCACAGGTTGACTGTTTACTCCATTAAGAAAATAAAAACTATTATAATTGAACAAGTCTTTACCAAGACAGAAAACTATGTTATAATATAGGATTGGATGTGTATATGCCTTGAAAACACTATTACCTTGAAGTTATTTGCTGTTTTGTCGAACACAGCATTTAAGTTTGGAATAATGCCCTGTTACAATCCACTAATAGCAATTCTAAGCAGAAGCAAATGAAAAAAATGAAAATATTAATTTCAAATGCAAGTTCTGTATCACTTTAGTATTTGAATTTACAGTCACTGTGCAGAAAATGAATGTTTTAACAAAAATTTATACAATTGTGTCAGAGAAAAGTCAGTTATCTTCCACAGACTGGCATGTGAAATAACACCTTGTGTGCTAGTAGGCTGCGCTACAGAACTGTAGATCTAACCCCAGTAACAGATTTCATAGGGTGATTGCATGCAAACAAATGTACAATTTCACTTGTAGCAAAACTGACCACAATCTTATGCATTAATTTGAACACTTGAAGAAAAAACTAAAGCAACAAAAAATACGGAATACCAAAGTTTTGAGTGCCATTGCTGAAGATGACATGCCAGTGCTGCTCTGAGGTTAAAAACCACACAAATGGAATAAAGCATTGCTTCTTTCTGTGCTATCACACTGCCTTCAGATGGCAAAATCTGAATTAACAGTGAAAGCACAATAAAAGCTAATTTCTTCAAACTAGCTTTGAACTAAGAACTTTTTTTTTTACCTTGTAAAATTTTGGCCATTTCCAAAATTAATGAAATCAGCCTTCTGAGACTGTAGTTCTCCAGCAACACAAGGTTTTCAGAAGTTGTTTAACTAAAGAATACCCTATATTTCAGCCTCAGGGTAGTGTACTGCTCCCTAATTGTACCCAAACCGCTGCTCTTGGGGCTACAAGGTGGACCCTGACATGTGATTTGGTTAAAATAACAGCAGGTGGCCCACAGCAGAGTTGATTTTGACCTTGATCAACCCCTTGATCCATTTCATAGTATCCAAGCTGTCATCACAACTGAGAATGACAAATGCTTAACTACAGGGAGATCTCAGCAGTCAGCCAAGGAGCAAGAAACTAGAGCTAAAACCGGAGGATCTGCCAAAACCCTTCATACCATGGAGCAGTGGTTTAGAGAAGAACTAGGCTGAGTCATACATGACAGCCCTTAAGTTCACACTACCATTTGTGCACTCACTTGCTTAATCCCTTTTTAGCACTGAGTGATGGCCATAAAGAGTTTCTTCTCAGTTACCATTTCTGCATGTAAAACCTTAGGTCAGAACTTCTGTCTCCATTGACTAGAAACTCTCCTTCTGCATAACTGCAATCTACGACATCTATTTGGTACACATACATGCACTGTAAATCACTACAACTCTGGATTTTTTTTTTTTTAAAGCAATCTACACAGGGTTTTTTTAATCCTTGCCAAGATCACAGACAAATACTTCTTGAGTTTGGTTATATAAAAAATATTGTCTTTGATCTAAGTATTTGTCAATGTGAGAAGTATTTTTTAAAGCAAATCGGATGTACCAAGTACAAGACTTCTTTTTAGCTCCTAAGCTCTTAAAAAAATTAAAAAGTATATTTAAAAAAAGATATTTAACCTTTAAAAGCATTCAAGATCTAAGTGCTATGACTTAACTGATAATAAATGTTTATTGATTTATGGTGGAAGGTCTTGAAAACGCCTAAGTACTGTAACAGAAAAGGTGAGTTGCATGCCAAATCATTCACAGAGCCTCTGGTCCTTCATGAACACCAGAGGCACAAGTGATAATCCTATGGAAAAGCAGATGCTTCCTGGAGAATTTTCCAGATGGGTAACAACTACTGTCTTCTGCCACCCCCACAGCTTCACCAATGGCTAAGAGGGGTTACCTTGCCTTGGAAGTCACACTTGAACCATTCAAGAGGTGCAGACTTGATGTGCATTACAAACAACACATGGTCAAATACAACTGCAGCTGTAGGTAATACCAGCCTCTGGGTAAAGGAAATTTTCTATTCATTTCACTAAAATTATTAGGAGTTACCACAATGCTAATAGCCACTGACAAAGACAGCCCAAGGAATGAAAAGGAACCAGAAAAAAAATGCTGGAGAAATGCTACAGTAATGCTTTTCAAAATAGAACAGATATATTTCAGAATAACAGAAAAGGAAGCTGAGAAGTACATCTTCCCTGAGAGCTATATCTTTCAGATTTGGACTTACATAAACTTTTCTGTATCTATCATATGTATTTTGTAATTATTATTAATGTTCTGGTTTTAGAGCAAATTCATTTTGTATGGAGGGAACTGGTAAACATTAAATCTGAAAAAGATTCTGCCTGCTGATGTCTGTCTCTGTAGCACCAGCATTATCATATAAATTTAATGGAGCGGAGTAAAAAGACCAAGCTGTAAGTCACACCACTTACTTGGGAAAAAAGGTAATAAAGTAATAACCTCAAGACTGCATAGAAAAGCCTAAGATGTATTGTGTGTAAATTGCAGATCATGTACTAAATCCACCTAAGAAAAGTGCAATTTGTATGTGCAAAACCTAGCATCCATCTATCCGATTATAAAATCTATATGAAAAAGCTATTTCTTGAGTCCTTGGTGGATTTTTCTATAACTTGTGTCGTTTTTCTAAGTCAAAAAAGGAAACTAAAGTGTGTTTTGTGGTATTTACCAAATTTGGCATTGAATAATTATTTTCCTCTTTCGACTTTGTAAATTTGTAAGGTGAGCAAGCCTGTGTAATCATTAAAATAGTTTTTACTGTTTGACTAAAGTGTGCGACAATACATAGAAGCTAGAAAAAATCACACAAAGCTACTTATTCAAAAGCCTTTGATTTGAGAAAGTGATTAAAGAAGCAAGCCTCTTCTCTGGGAAGTATGGCTTGGCTTCACAGCCTTGCATAAGGAGACTCCTGAATTTGAGGTGTTCCATGGAGCAGTTGATAATAGCAAATCTTCCCATTTGAAAGTAAAAGAATTATCATCAGCCTTGTACTAAGCTCCTGGTAGGTGGATCTGGCAGGAAGGCAGGAAGCCTCTGGCAAATTCATTCCCTTGCCAAGGTGCAAGAGTCTTCCCTTTGCCCATTCTTAAGTAAGGGAGATAGCTGGAATTTAGGAAGACAAGGAATTGCCTAATGAGACCCCAATCTTTGTTTCCTCAGTTGTGGGAAGCAACTTTTAGCAATGCTAACCTCTCCTCACGTGCATTCCCTGAGGTCTCACAGTTAACCAGACCCACAGAAAGCACAAGCCAGAGCACAAGTCCTTCTATTCCTCTCCCCTGGTCCTGCCTCCACCCCTCAGGTCAGCCCCCGTTCTTTTGCATAGCAGAAAACCGCATAAAAACGCTCCACAGTAAAAATGCAGCGTGCGAAGCGCCTCTGCGGGGTCTGGAGGGCACCTCTGGCCCTGGCCACAGCAGTGGAACCCGCAGAGCAGGCAACGGGAGACTGCGGGATGGAAGCAGATGTCCTCCTTGAGGGAGAACATCCCTCCACAGCTGCCCTGCCCCTGCCGAGGCTTTGAGGGCTCCTGGTCGTGAGGGCACCGCAACACGGCTGCCTCGCCTCAGCACACCGCCAGCTCCACGCAGTAGCCTCCAGCAGAGGCTTTACTTTTTTGTTCTTTATTATCCTGACGTCAATGTAAAATAAAGGTAATTTAGGCTCAGGTTATAAGCAACATAAAAAACAGAAGGAGGAAGCTGGCAGTGGCAGCCTGACTTCAGGCTTCAGAAAACCTGTGAGAGCCTGCCAAAACACAATCTTAGCTGAAGGCATTAGCACATCTGAGGCCCCCCCCGGAAGCCTAAAAAGAAACACACAACAAAGCCGAAAATGCGCTCTCTAGCAATGCCACCGTTTCCACCTCCTGTTGTGGGGGAAAGCAGAGGCTATGATTTTGGCTGAGAATCTGGGAGAGAACAGTGACTACTACCCCAGATGAAACTAAGTATGACAAGTTCAGGTTGCAGCAAGTCTGTGCAGCCAAGTTATAAATCCCTCACATAGGGTCTCATAATGAAAATGTGAGCACTGTCTTAATAGATGGCACTTTGACCTGACAGGAGTTTGGCCTCCATTCCCCTGCCAGAGCAGCCTTAAGACACAGGGACAAACAGTCCTTCCCCCTCCCAGGACGTGTGGGGAGGGAGGAGGGGGGCTAAGGGATGGTTTTGTGGACAAAGGAGAGAGGGATGAGGAATAGACTGCAAACTGATCTGTGCAGCAGAATAAAAGTAGGATGTGGCAAGGTAGACCTCGGTCAGTCTCACACAGATGCAAGCCTTGGAATTAGTTTCCTGAACATCTGCAGCAAATATAAAAAAACAACTGCCAGTACCAAGGAGGGAGGAAGGAAAAAAAAATTAACACATCTCACGTTGCATGGATCAAATCAACCAACAAAGCAAGAAGAAAGGGGGGGGGAGGGGAAGTGTTTTTTTTTCCTGTGACTGTCGCATTCAGTGGATGCTCTGTTCTTAATTTCCTAGTTTAAGCTGTGTGTTTTGCCACATCATTAAAGAAAATAATAATCCTTCTGCTTTCCCTGAAACTGTTTGAAAACATCCCCTTGTTGAGACCTTAAACAGAGCCAGTCTTCCAGACCTAAACAAAGGAGTACCATTGCACAGGGCTTCTGGCATGACCCTCCCCAGCCCCCTGCTGCTGAGTGCTTCAGACTAAATACAAATTGGAGTCCCCTCCTAGGAATCCACCAAGTTCCATCATAACAAAATGATCATGTACATGATAGGCGAGGAGTAACTTGTGTGTTTTCTTTGCCTATGAGAATGTCTGGAAGAAGAAGAAAAGGTTACTGTTTTGCCCATAATTATTTCTCCTCCGTCTTTTATCCTTGCTATTCCCAGAACAAGCAGAGAGAACAGCATACCAGGACCACAAACTGAATTAATTAAAAAGCTTTAATTTTTCACTTAGCTGTGTGCAAAGCAAAGGTACCGAGGAATGACCATTCACATGTGAAGAACTAAATTAATTTGCCCAAGAACATGAGTGCCTTCAGCGCTTACAGAAATAACCCAAATGATTCTCTTACCTTGACAGGAAAATAAACTGCTTGATTAAAAAAATGAAATTAAGAAAGTACATATCCTAAAAATTCTTCAAACCTGAAACCTGATGCATTCCAAGTGATTGCTTGTAATGTCGGAACTTTTTTTTTAACTACACTGGCTTAAGATTTTGACTTTTTGTTGACTTTTCTCCTCATTTGGCTGCTACTGCCTTCCTTAACCATCTGTGTTACAAGAAAAAAATTACCTCAACTAGGAACATCACAAAATCCATTAGTATCTATTAAAATTATATATTTAAAAAAAGCCATAAACACTCTGTTCTGACAAAATTAAGGGATTCACACAAAACATCCTTTAAAAACACAAATCTGGCTTAGCTTTCCAACAGAAGCTGGTAGAAAATTTGCTTACTATAAAACAAAAGAAAATGGTAAAAACAGGATAAAATAATTAGGTTGTGGGAGGAGACTGAAAGCAAGAGTTATTGAAATTACCTAGTGGTTTGGAGAGTTGGTATCAATTTCTCCCTCTAGATAAAATCCTGGGCACTGAACAACTTGGAATAGCTCAAAGCTGCTCTGAACACAAGACTTTCCATGGAGAATGTCAGGGAAAGAGCATAAAAATTAACAAATCCTGCTACATTTATGTCTTGATTGATGAACTCAAAGATGCAGCAAGGGCTGCTGTTATCCTAAAGGCACATCTTCTCCATAAACAATCACATAGTTTGAAGAGTCCATCTACCCAGCTTGGTGCAAGTCTCATCCCCATCGTCTGCCTGACCAGAATCTATAACTACAGCACCCTTAAAGCACATAGAAAGATTTTCAAACAGCTCCTCTCTTCCTATAGCAGCTGTAAACTTGTAAAAAAAAGAAGAAAAAATAAGTGTGCTGGAGGTAGTCACAGGTAACACACTACCTAATTTGATATTTGGCCAATTTTAAACAAGGAGTATATTTTCACTCCCCTTTCATCTTTCTTTTTCAAATCAACTAAAACTAAAATGGAAACAAGGCAGCACAGACTTCTCTCATGCTGTAAGAAATCCAGCACTGATAACATACTGCAGAGAAGGAGTTCCCTCTCTCCTATGCAACTGACAACGTGAAACCAATACTATGGGTGACGAAAAGAAACCGGCACTAGCTCAAACAGTGAAGTATGTCTGAGCAGACCAGTTCAGGGGGACAAGGATCTCTTCTGCAGCCAGAGCTGCCTCAAACATCTTACTGTATCACAGAGACAAATCAAAGAGGGAAGAAGGAAAAGTCGTTTTGGAAACAGAGGCAAAAACTACGCTTCTTCACACAAGCCTTGCCCTACTTTCATTATAACATCCTATCTTGCACAAAAAACATTTATTTAATAACAGTAACAGAGCGGTGGAAGAAGGCTTTTTAAGTCCAAAAGCGGAAGAAGGATTGAATGAAGACTGGAGATGGTGGGCGCCTTTTGCATCATATCTCTTAGTGAATGAAGCCTGGGACACCTTCATGCTCAATTAGTGTCTGTGAAAGAGTCATCTACAGCTAAAAATTGCCTTAAAGGGGTTTTTTGTGCTTTGTTTTTATTTTATTCTTTTTCAGGAGAAGGGGACTAGATGGTCTGCTTTATATAGTAAAAAAATGTAACTAACTAGAATGCAAAAAATGTATACAATCTAGATGGAGGAATTTTTAATGAAGGCACTGCAAATGACATTTTCCCTCTACTTTAGAATGCTGCAAATAGCAAATTAGCATACCTCAGAGTGGAATTTCTGCTACGAGAGAGATGAAAGGTTAACTGTCTAAAGAGTAAAGAATATGTTTGACATCTATTTGGAAAAGCAAGAGTCTTCTAATAAAAGTAGAGGCCCCAGTTGATGCTCCTAATTCTCCTTCAGTGTTTGCATACACTTTCAAATAATTAGAGAAACTCGCTCCAGAAAGCCTAATGAAAAAATATGCTAAAAAAAACCCCAACAAAACAACACTGCAGGCCTCAATGCCTTGTTTGCTGGACTTGTTAGAAGGCTATGGAGGTCACAGTGATTGACAAGCCTTTGGTGCCTTTAGGAAAGTGGCTAATGCATACATATCACTCGAGTGGCAAGCTCTAAATACTGACCATGCCTAATAAGCGAAGGGCCACCGGTAGGCTGAACAATGTAGCAAACAAACCTTCATGAACTAAGGGCGGCTGAAAGATTGCAAATTACATTCTCCATCAATTAGTACCAATTAGAAAGCAGAAGGGTATGAGATATCATGCAAATAAAGATTCCTCCCCCGTCCATGCCCCCCTGCTCCAAGGCATTTTCATAAAGGTAGCTTTGTTGCCAGTTCTTAGCATTCACCTTAATGCTGCACACACATGCCTGGGTTCCCACGTGGGAATTTGCTGTAGTTGTTACTACAGCAATAAAGTCGTTGAGTAAAGCAAACTGGATAAAGGTACACAGGTTTGAGTTTCTATACCCTACCATAACCTAAGAGCTAAAACTGGGAGTTCAGAAGGTGTGTCAGAGACAGGAAACCATAGCCAGACAAGGCTCCTTCCAAAGGGAGCCCACCCCAGCCCTTCACTGCAGCCTCACACAAACAGTGCCTGGCGCACCACTCTCAGCGGCTCTACATTCAGGGCCTAAGCTCCACTTGGGGAGCGCGAAGGCAATGTAACAGCACTGGGGTATCAGATGATGATTGTCCCTTTCTCTAACTCTTTCTAAACCACGTGTTTTGAATTTAGTGGCTTTATTCTATGTACAATTACAGACAGCGAACTGCTTCCACAGTTGTGCCATTAATAGTGGTTTACACTGTGACTCCATGGATTTGACCTCTTGTCTATGTGCCTGTCTACTTCTGCAGCTGTTTTAACTTTTCCTTGCAGTTTTGAAGGCATGGTATAACTCATTAGGTTACACAACAAGATGCCTCTAACTTCAGCTAGCATTTTAAAGACAGCTGTGCCTGTTTAGCAAAGGAAAACCAGCCTTACTCAGTTCAAATGTATACTTCAACAAACAGAACCATTGACCAACAATATTGACTATGCTTTTCAAGCCCTACTGAATCTCTACACAAGCTAGACGAACAATAATATAAATGTGATTAAAGTTTCAACAACAGTAGGTTGCAAGTTCAAAAGAAGCAGTGTTATTCTCTTTTACTGAAGTCACCTTAGGCAGCACACTTGTAATAAAAATAATACTTTGATCTTAATACTTTTCAGTAGTAAAACTCTGGAGTATTTTACAAAGGAAATGGCATCACCATTTACATATAAGAGTACCATTACTTCACAAAGAACTCCTGTTCGTTTCATGCAAGTTTCAAGTGCTCGGTGTCTAGGGCTGGGCTCTTCATCTATTTCATTTCACCTAATGTAGTGAAAGCCTAGTGTGCAGTCCAAGTGTGATAAGAGAAACAAGACAGAGAAAAGTGCAGCAACAAAGCTCCATGGAAAAAAGCATAAATACAGCACTATGAGAAAATTCATGCCAGACACAGCAAAGTCTATTCTTCTTATAATTTTTAAAAAAGAAAATATTGTCAGAAAACTTGGCCAGAACCATTGGTCAGAAAACAGGTATCTATTTTTTGGCAAAACACAGGCATTCCTGAAAAAACATGTAACATGAAAAAAGAATAAATATCAGTGTACCTCTTAAAGTGAAATTGAGATCTGAAGATCTTAAGTGTGCCACAGTTATTTCGCAGACTTGCTAAAAGTGCTTGGGGTTAAATAAAAACAGCATCTTGCTTAAACAGCTCCATTTCGATATTTTCTTTGAAAGCAAAAACAAACAAAAAAAGGCCATGCATATATTTGAGAAGCATTCTAATATTACAGCAGCTCTGGAACTGAAACTAAATGATACCAGAGCAAGAACTGGTTTTCCCCTTTAAACTCTAAGTATTGCTCAGTATATGTCAGGTGTGATAAAATGAGCACAGCTGTGACAAAGCACAGTGACTCACTTACCCTGTCTCTCCCTATTTCTCATTGATAGCTTGTTTTTTTTTTTCCTTTTTGGAAAGGAAGAGCTTCCATTCATTTCCAACAGGGCACAGAAGTATTTCAGGAGGGAGAGGACAGGATGTCACCAGGACAACACAAGTAAGCACAAAAGACAGATACAAAGAACAGGCTTCTTCAGTGGCATGCTTGTCAGATGTTTCATAAATCACACTGTCACTGTATTACAACAATAACTGCTCTCTTGGAATGTACTCTGGGTTATCCCTCTCTGTATGGGCTAGTTGATACAGTTTACAAATTCCACAGCTGGCTTGTCACTAACTACTATAAATGGAATAAACGGAGAGATCATTCCTCAGTTCTTGATATGCCCTGTTACAGACAGCTTTCACAGACACAGACCACATGAAGTATTACCAGTCCTGATTACCAGGTTCAAGATAATAGCTCAAATCATAAGGCCCTCAAGAAGGTACAAGGACCGGTTTTGTCTGTGTGCTCTACACCACGGTGACTGCCATGCACCTGCCCCAAAGCACCAGGAGAAACATTCCTGCCAAGGTCACCACCTGAGTCTGTTAATTTTTAAGTGTTGTAAAGAACATTTTTTCTTCTATCTAATTTTACTCAATCCAGTTTGACAGTGATAGAGAATGGGTCAAGTCTTTGTGATACTTCTCTTGAAAATACACTTTTATTCCAGCTTTTATATCCATTATATTTGTAAAATCATGAGTAATCATGGGCTGCGGCAGGCTGGTTGTACAGCCAAACACAGTGCTTTAAGTTCCTAAGTAGGGCCTTCATCTTCCCTCCTCGCAAGTCTCTGGCCCACACTATAGCATATACTTCAAAATATTTAACTATATTGAACTGGTAAACTGGTTTAAAACTAGTAGTCTGTAAAGAAAACTTACTTAAACATACTGAGGCAGCACAGAAGAAAAAATGAGATAAAAAAGAAACCCTTTCCAAAATCCTTCCCATATTGCAGCAACAAATGATACAGCCAGTTTGAGGCAAACTCATTAAAAAGAAAAAAAAAAAAAAGACCTTCATCCATTTCTGCAAACTGCATTTTCTAGTCTGTTTTTTATTTCCACTACCTTTCTGTTGTTCTCCAAGTCTTTGTTGTTTCTTTACATACATGTCCATTCAGCTAAATGGATTCACCATTCACTTCCGAGTTCTAAATTTCTGGCCTGCCCATTAATCCCAGCCATTGTTATATTTCCCTAAATTTCAAGTATTTGAGTGGCTTCAAACCACCAGACAGATTTGACTTCATTTCCAAATATGAAAAAAAAATCCATTCCAAATTACTCCAGTGTTGAGCCCAGTATAACTTTGTCACACGAAAGTAACAGATTTAAAGTGTGATTTACTGTAACCCCTGGCAGCTAGAAATTTCCATGGCATGGCAAAAACATCACTTTCTAATGCCTGGATAGTTTAAAGATAAGGCAGATCGTTTTTTTATTTCAGTTATCACAAATCCAGATACAGTAAACTCATGAGAAACTATGAAAACCTGTAAAATTTCTTTCATGTAAGTAACAGCTACATGACTTTGTCCATTATCTGAAGCTTCCCCATGGCCACATTATTTACTTCTGATAGCAGAGTGGCTGGCAGACATGACAAAATATTTACAGAACATATGTATACTTAAGCATACCTGTTTAAAATTAAATAAACAAAGATACATTAAAGGACAAAGAATCCAAACTGAATTAGGTATCAATGTCTCACATTGATGCCAAATGACTCATGCCTTAATGTACAGAGTGGTTTTTAGATATTATCTTATTTCTACACTTAGTGACATTTGCGCATGTATTTTATTGGGTTTTTAAAGCAGGTGGACCTGCTGAAGTAAACTACAAACATCGTCTACAAAGATGACTTGTCGGTGCTCTTCTGAAAAATAAGGACCGCAAAGCCACATAACCACTTACAGAAATCTGTTCAGATCACTTAACAGATGTTGGTCTGAGAACCTAAAAATAACAGCAACTGACAGCAGCCGTCACCATTTTCAAATGGAACAAATACTGTTACATATAGACATCTAATTTTCGGGAATGTGTTAAATGTCTAAATTAACTTTGAAATAGCCCTAAGCTTGTGTGATGCACTTTCATAGAACAACTTTTTTGTAAAACGTCTGGTTTTTTTCTGCTTCCTTTTCTTAGTCCCTTTGACCAAGTTATGTACCAACATGCTTAATAACCCATATCCAGGTCCCATATCCCTCAGAAAATCCATCCATTTTTCAAACACCAAATGCTAAAGCCAGTCACCTTTTTACAAAAGTAATACTGTTTTTTTTCCTTCCACAACTGGAAATAAAAAAAATAACTTTCTATGTGGGTGAGGTGCAAAGGCAAGGAAGCTTCATATTTTAAATTTTTCTTGGAGCTCGAAATTTAAATTTTTGGAACTATCCTCACCCTACCAAAACATGGTAAAGGCTCATTGCACAGGTTAATTGCTATATGTCTGGTTTTCATAAAGAAAGTGACTTACATCAGCTACAACATTTCGGAGACTATTAAAAATTAAAAGGTAGTTGCATGAATTTCCCTTTTTCATAAGGATCAAGCCATCAGATGTTTTGATCAGTCACTTAAATTTACCTGCTATAGAGAGCTGTGCAACCAGGAAATCTTCTCCAAGTTTCACACCGAGATGCAACATAAAAAAAGAGAAGTACTTGCATGTATATGCATAAATGCAAAAAATATGCCATGGATTGTGCCCCTGGATGCAGCATGCCCTTGTTTTCAAAGTTAAGGAGGAATTCTCAGTAGTGCACCTCCAGACAAGGCTTTCTGCAAGGATCAATGCTTCCAGAGAAGCATGAAAGGAGACCACAGGCCAGGCCACATCGTATTTTCTCAGTAAGGCTCTATCGCTAACAAAGAAGGCAAAGCTTATCATGCTCAGTGCCCATATTCTACAAGCTTGCTGTAATGCTCAAAGGGCTTAAGTGCCCTTATCTGCCAACCCCCTCCTTCATTTCTTCATTGAAATAAATCCCTTTGTAATAACAAACGAGACTTGGTACTTAGCCTGTATGCAGATGAAGAAGGACAGAGCTGCTTTTACATCTGGCTGGCAAATGACAATCCATATAGGTAGGGTGAACTGTTTAGGGATTAGACACAAAATTAACGCAATGTATCTCCTTATTCCCTGCCCTTCACCCACTATATTCTTTAACCCTTTGTATTATAACGGAGTAATCCAATGCACAGTGATTTAAAGCTTTCTACATAATTTTGGTGAATGCAGTTTTATTTTAATTATTTTTAAATGAGCAATTGTCAAGAACACATTCCTGGACTCATAGTGGGCAGAAAAAAGGAATGAGGAGAGTGGTTTCCAATTATTTAAACAGTGCCAGTTCCTACAGTCCTGCTACAGGCTTTCAAAGGCGTAAATCAGTTACAGAGTTCAGGATACCCTAGAATTCAACAGTTTAGGAATGCTTTTAAAAATTAGCTCTAAAGAGGAAGACAGATGTTCATTGTAGCTAATAGAAATAAAAAGAAGGAGGGGATGAGCAAAAGCTTAATACAGAAAAAGGGGTTTCCTGAATATATTTACATATTCCTTAGACGGCAATGTATAAAGAACGTGTTTTTCAGAAAACGTAGATATTAGAATGTTATTTTAAAAAAGAGATATTTTTAAAACATATTTTTAAAGCTACAGAAATAGCCTGAGATTTCACTTGACAAGGGCACAGAGGTCTTAACTACATCTGTGATTTCTGTCATGTGAAGCTTGAAGACAAAGAGGACATTCACATGTTGTAAAATAATAAAGGATTAGTTCCAAAATGCTGAATTGTCCACTTTAAAACAAATTACACAAGTCTCATCTGCAGTTTAAAAGCCCTTGTGTTTTGCACACCAACAACTCAAAATTACTAAGTCACTCTTAAAGTGTATGCATGCTTAGAACTAAGTAACTTCAAAAGCACCTCAACGAAGAAAAAATAAACAAACTTGAGAGATAAACATGGATTCACCTCCCTTCTCTTCAGCATTTAGTAAGTATAAGACTTATGCAGGTTATCAACACAAGTTTGTGTTCTGGAATTTCTTTGCATTCCTTTCTTCTCCTACAATAGCATGCTTATTCATTATCATATATATGGGAAATAAGAACGTAACATTTTCTGTTTATTCTCTGTGCTGTCTTACTGACTTCCTAACCTGTCCTTCCAGGCATTGCCTGTGTACCAAACGTCCTCCCTGATTGTAAGCCCTACAAATATTCTAAAGAATTTTTTTTTTTCTTTTATATCACAGTTGGAAGAAATTTCACTTTCACTTTGGGGTTTTTTATTTCTACTTGCAAGTCTGTTGATTAATAACACCTGTGATTGCAGAGACTGATGCAAACAGCTTACACCTTTGCAACCATGAAACCCAGTCTGGAAAAAAAACCTGAACAGGTGGGAGAGGCAAGGATGCAGGACTTACTTCTGAAATGAACTACTGTCCAACTTAGATACACCGGTATCACAGAAAACAGTATTTATCTATCTATAAAAAAAAAGCACTTTAATTCAACTTTAAGATATCCTTTTGTGTATTCCAATATGACACTGAAAAAGAAATAAATTTAATTATTAAAACACCCTACCATTGTTTATTTGCTAAGGGATTATGTACAAAAAAAAAAAAAAAGAAAAATTGGGTTTTGTCCAGTTTAACATGAATAGTCTTAACATGGAAGATCCAAACTGGTTCATTAATGGGCCACAGTGTACATTTTTTCTCAGTCAAAATAGCATATTAAATCTTATGAATATAATTTACAAATCCAGTGAGCATAAAGAAACATACTGAAAGCATAAACAAGCAGAAGAACTAGAACTGTGTTGCTGAAACACCAAGGAGTTCTATGTATTTCTTCTTACCTGAAAATTGTAATTAAAAGGGTTGACTGCAGGACGTAATATGACAGCCAATAACTTTACCCCGGCCTGCATATAGTCTTTCATATGACTAAACTGGAGCTGTCTAGTTGTTTCAGTAATATTGTTGTGGTGAACAGACCACGTGAATGATGAGAAGCTGAAGCTGAGTCAGGTGAAAAAGACATTTCATTCAGTCACCACTTCCAGCTCTCTACCTCCAGCCTTCTAGCATAAACCAGTGTGCAGCCATTAATTCCTCAGTGTCACCTGGGTTAGTTCATGCACCCATTAGCATTTTTAAAAACAGACAGAACCAGGCTGGAGTGTAGCCACATATGCAGTAATGTCAGCACCACAATTAGACACAATGACCCCCCTTTAACTTCAGTCAGGTGCAGCTGGAACAGCACATCTAACCTACCTATGCTATCTAGAGTTTAATGCAATAATGTATTTCCTTCCTTCCTTCCATACACCTGTGATTCCTGAAAAAAGTTCTGGTCAATCACATTTTATGTTCTCTATTTTGACATATGCACTTAGAGATACAACTGGGCTTCTTTGAATACTGAGCACGTTGCATCTGGGAAGGATTTACAGAATTATACTGCTGGTCATTTCCCTCTGTGATCAACAAATATAATGATTTGATGAAAATACTCACACGCATAATTATCTAACAGCCAGCACAGCTGAAAAACTTTGAAAAAATGCAAACATTTTTTCTAGCATACTAATCATTATCAGAAATAAATTATTGTGTCTAGATGGTTGCCTGACATCAAGTCTTAAGATATGCAAATACTATACGACTGCCCTTGGCATCACTATTTTGACAGAAACAGCCAACAGGTGTCCTCTTCTCTACATCCATTCCTTCATCTTGCAAGAAATATAAAAAAACATTCTTTCTAGAATGAAATGGTTGATCTTACAAAAATATTTCTAGCCATATTCACCAGAACAAATTACTGTTCCATTCCAGCAACATTTATCTCTCGAAAATAAACCAAACACTGTGGACTAAATATCACTGGATCTACTTCAGGAATTAATTTTGCTACCACTGCTGAGATCAGATATTGTGGCATTGCAGTTTTTCCTAGCGATTTTTTAAATGAAACTGTTTGCCTTTTCAGTATTTACAGTCAGGTACAGTGATATCTATCTAAGAAAGCCACATTATATGAATTGTCTCAATTAGTCTTCTAATGCATAGATTTAGTAACAGGTGAGAATTTAACTCATTATCTTCAGTCAGACTCTATAGAGGAGGTGGATTAAACCCACATCTATTAGTTTAAAAGTAGCAGATAATTTTTTTTATACCAAAAAGTGCATTTTAAAAGGGTATTATATGCTCCTAGACTGGAAACATCTCATTGGAATGTGATGCTAGGGCTGTTATAAAACTTTACTTTTTAAAAGCTCATGTAAAAGCAATCTGCTGGTATACAATAGGCTTTCAGTGTGAAGATTAACAGACTCTGAACTGTGACACAAGTTGGTAACGTGTATTTTAAATCTAAACTCAGATAAAATTTCTCAGTACAGCAATCTTTCTGGAGTGTGGAATGACGGGATCAAAGCTGTGAAGCCAGTGCAGACTGGACGCCCTGCCTCCCAAGAGGGTGGTAGAAGGGCACAGGAGTGCTTTTGCTCCACAGCAAATCATGGAACTCTTTCTGTCCCCCTGAAGTATCACAAGCATCCTAACCTTCCTGAAAGCTGCAAATGCAGTGCTTGGGAGTCTCTTTCTCATCTTAAAAGGCAAAAGTTCATAGTGTGTATTGCAAAGACTGGGGAAAAAAATCTTTTGAACTGACAGACTTCCTTCTCTAACAGCTACTTCTTCCTTTACACAGCAGATCTTAGAATTTAATTCTATCATAACTGAGGTGAACGGGGCAGTTCACAACTCAAGTACAGACTTCAGCAAATACCACTGCATTGAGACTAATACTCAGGCAATCCTTTTTCACAGTCATGAGGGGCAAATGTAAACACAGGTTGCCAGAAGCTCAGACCCTCAGAATACATCTGGTGTGCTTATGCTTTAGTCCAGTTTAAAATAAACATCATGAAGTTAAGAAAAGGATGTTAGCAGGCAATTAAAACAGAAACTCAATAAATCCAACCCGTCTATCCTATAAAAAGCCACAGAGGTAGAAATTTCCACAAGCTCCATTAAGTACTGGCAAAACCAGTATTTAATCCACACTTGGTGCTTTGGGCCACAAGTGGCAACATCCAGATTCTCTGTTTTTACAGATGTGGAGACATCTAAAGTTCTTGGACCAATAAACCCTCTAGTTTATCATCCCTTACCATAAAAATAGCAAATCTTAAATTCTCTGGATGTTTTTCTGTCCTCTGTGCTCTCAGAGCATTGAAACTTTTGTCACCTCCCGTTATGGAACGCTGCTCTCAGCTATAGAATATCTATTATTAAGATTTCTCATTGCTTTCATTTTTTCCACAATGTTGTCCTATGCACTCAGAAGATAAAAAACCAGTAGTACATGACATGGCAGTGAAACCCTGAAGTTAAGACATGCAACTGGTAGGTCACATACGTTGAACTGAAACTCCTAAGAACAACACTTCCAAGTGTCATTAATCATTAAGCATGTCCTGCACACAACAGATAGAGTAAATGCCTGTCACATTTTGGAGGAAACCCTGCTCACCTCCATCAGCATAAGTATCATCTTTCCAACAACAGCAAAAATATTCTCCTCCAGCAAGTGACCTCCTATGCCACCAGAATAGTTTTAAACTGCACAGTCACTCGCGGGATTAAGTTCCCTAAAACATACCCAAAGTTGAGGCTGACAACACCTCCAGAATGATTTTTTGGGTACTGTTTCTCAAATTTTTCTTATTCCTCTTCTACCAAAATTTGACTCCACAAAACAGCACATTGTGATAAAGATGTGTGGAGAGCACTCTCCTTTTTTTTTTTTTTTTTAAAGACTAAAAGTGACAATTAAAAGTCCAAACAAGGTAAATGGAACAGCACTATTTGTCAGGAGAACAGAACTGGAAAGCGAAAGCATGAATGGAATAAAAATACTGGAATCAAAACAGAATTTCTTGAAGTATTTATTAACCTGTGAAAGCTGTATGTTCTCAAGGATCATGATCAGAGCTACTTTATTCTATTTTGGAAAATATTCTTATAAGCAAATAAAACCGGTTGACCCAAATCTGCTAGTGTCATCCAATATAATATCAAATCATCACTACAGGGAGACTACTTTGAAAAAGGGTAGAACAAGGTCTCTCACAATAAAGTCCTGAATTTTAAGTACATCTTTCCTTGCTACAGGATGCTACTGATAAACAGAAAAACAGATAACCGCAGCATTCCATAAATTACAGGAGTGTATTGAACAGTGTGGCAAGGCAGAAAATACTGACATGTCATAATTTTCATGCTATATGCTGCATGGAGCAAGTGCAAGGTAAACAAACTTTTTTTTCATTTTGCACTGCAGTCATCATTAAGTGAATTTATCTGCAGCCTGTTCTAAGTTCACTTGGAGAAGAACATCACACAAATGCCTCTAAAATGCTTAGCTGTAATAAAACTATAATAATGATTTTGTTTTGCAGCTGAGCTATGGTAAGGTGAAATGCAGGCATATAAATCTAAATTGAATTTTTAAATACTTGTAGTTATGTTTCCTTCAGAGATTCACAATGAAAACTTCAGTCTGAATTCCCAATATGGAGATTTTATACTTTTAATAGTCATATTTTTATTTGCTCTTCTGCCATAAATCTGGGGTTCCCAATATAAATGCGTTGTAATAATAGATGTGGGGTTACATTCAGACTTGTTAATTCTCTTTAAGAAAATAAATTCTGTAATATTTACAGGGATCAGTAATAGTTCCCATGACAATATTAAAAAAAAATAAAAAGTTTTGTATTTGCCACATATATTACTATAAGAAACCCTTCCTGTATGCTTCAAAATAGCACACAAGACAGTATTACAGACAATAATTGAAACCTACATATATAATGTTGACATGTAAAATCCTGGTTATATGCTTGGATTTATTACTTGCATGCTCCTTTATTTTCCAGATTACAATGTATTTTCATGCTGAAGTTTTTTTTTTTTTTTTAAACATGCAACTTCTATTAGACTTATTTATATGAGTGGTACTGCAGAAGTAGCTGTATATCACGTGGAAAACAATACTGAACTCAGCTGAAAAATATACTGTAGTTCACCTGAAAAACAGGCCACATCCACACACACAAATATTTCATTTTCATTACTTTTTCTTTATAATCCACTGAATCCCCATGCTGAACCATAAGGAAAGGTAGTTTTTACTGGATATCACGTTTCATGAGAAAATTCAACATAAGGATTCTAGTGCGTCTTTAGGACCACTCCTCTTTTCATTATAAAATCATGGCATGGGTCTAATTCCAAGACAAGTTTAGCCTAGAACTTACTTTCTGCCTGTTTTTTTAAGAAGATGAAGTGTTTGGATGTTACCACCCAAGTCAGATTTATTTTTTTTTAAGTTTTGGGAGTAGGTGTGTCTCGGGGGGTGGGGAGCTGTTTGTTTGTCTGTTGTTTGTGTTAAATTAAGACATTTCATAGTTTAACATTCAAAATCTGTGGTTCAGAACTGCAGAATACTGCTTACTACTGTGGGAAAGCCATGCTGTTTGGTTGGGATTGTGTCTTCAGGACCTCAGTGTTTAAGAACATCTGGGTATCTGGATAGCTCCAGCACCACATTTAGCATTCAGTTACCACAAGTATTTATAAACTGTCCACCCTTCTGCTGGAGGAAAGAAGAAATTTGTATAATTTCTACTTTACCTGACAGCAAATTGAGGAACAGAAAAAGTAAGTGGCTTATCCAGGCTTATGCACGAAGTCTGCTGCAGAATACAAAGTAAAATAAATTATTTTCAATATTGTCCTAGCCAAAGGATCCATAACACCATCTTTCTGTTCCCTTTTGAGTGTAAACAGTTTTAAAAATGAGAGTGCAATATGCACCACGCATATCAAATGTGCAAAACTGCATGCTTGCAGCAAAAGGAACATAAAACACATCAAGAGAAAAATCACAAGAAGGTTGTCTTTTCAGCGTGTGCTTTGACACAATGCCTGGACCTTAAAAGCACACTAGAGGAAAGATCTCTCAGAGTTCTGTAAGGTGTAAAAAATCCATACATAACCTAAATATATTATGCTAGGAAACCATTTTTGTTCATATAATTATTTTCCTTTTTTTTTTTTTTTAAGTGCGTCACCCATAAATACATGTCAACCATATGAGCAAGAAAGCAGCACATTTGTGTAAGGTGAATAAAGAGGGGGAGTGATGCTCCTCAAACTAAGGGATAGCTAAGAAATATTCTGATGGGTAACAGGTAAAACAGTCCTTAGGCAAAACAAGTATGTATATCAAGTAGGCTCAGGACATGGGGGTTAATGGAGTATGGGAACAGCTTTGTTTTATGGGTCCCAGATAAGACAAATGATTGTACAGAGAAGCATAAGGAATCCTTTACTGTCTAGAAGGTAAGCTTGCAAGAAAAGCAACAGAGTGTGAACGTTACATGGGACAATTACTGGTGAGGTCCCCTGTCTGCCTGTTGAGACACGTTGGACATTTGATAGGTAAAATCACTCTTGCCACTTGGGTCATGACCTCATTAACAGTCAAACAGCAGTGCTGCAAATTAATGACCTGCATCTTGACTGCCTAGTGAAAACCTACTTTTCACAACAATGTTTACATTTGAGAATAGATTTAGCAGGTGTCAGTTACAGCAGACTACTTGAGAATAACTAATTTTAACTAGAAAGCATTAAAGCAAAAGAAATAAAAATTACAATCTGTAATCCATAATTTGTAAGGCAAAAGGTGGACAGATTTGGATGTAGATGCAAAGAAGCCACCAGCGATAAAGTAAACAGAAAACTGGATGTTCTACATCAAAATGTATCAGAAAGCATGAGGGAAATGAGAGCAACATATTACAATAAACACAAAAATACTTACCACATCTTTTTGGCATTATGCTGACATCAAACTATTTAAACTGCTTAAGGTTCAAAGGTACCACATAATTATTACCCTACAGGATGGAGAGATACCGATGTTTTCTCACCTCAAAGGCCTTCAGTTGTCTGCCAGGGAAATATTTCTGCTGTCAGATCTTCATGAGCTGACCTAACTGTACTGGAGTACAGGCTTTTAGAAAATCCTGCAGAGATGCGAAGTATCAGGACAGAACTTGTTATTCAGCCTTCTGCCTGGACCTTGTGCAGTGCAAAGGTGCCATGGAGAGTGCCATCCCAAAAAATCTGGCCATTCGTGGACAGGAAAGATTAATTTGAGAGTCAATCTCAATGTCATTTGCCTATGCACTTTGCAAAGGTGACAGTGGAATTCCAGCTGGAAAAATCTGGTGGGTGTAGCCACCTTCATACACAAGTGGACTCTGGAACAGTCACTAGACTCTGTGATATTAGTTGTTCACAACTGCTCTGAGAGGATAGAGCTATTTATCAGTCCTAAAGGAAACTGCTGCTTTCTTTGCCTACATGTGAAGAGCTATCAATTCTATTACACAAAACAAGCATGAGGATCTTCGTAACGTGTATGTGACTATATCTTTTCTTTCGAGAAAAGAAGTGCTGCCTCCAAGTGAAAGATAATCCAAAGTAAAAGGCAAAAACATAATAAGTTTAGCAAGTGAGAGCTCCTAGCATCTCAAAGACAGATTTACCTTTCTGTATTAGGGGTGTAGGGTAATGGTTCTTGTATTGGATGGTGTATGGTTTTTAGATCTATGGGGACCCATCTCAACAGAATTCTTTAACAGCTGATATGACAGAGATGTCCATTACCCAAATGGAAGGCACTCTCTATTGATCAGTGTTTCACTTAGCAATCCCATTTGTCATTATTTTGTCTCTGCCCTCATCTGCACTAGACAAAAAGAAGGAAATAATCAGGCTTTACAGTAGTTAATTCACCAATAAGGCAAAACAAGCAATTAAAACAGGACACAGAACCCTTGGCACATCTACCTCATTTTTCCATATGACAGGCAGAGAAAAGAGAGAAACTTAGTATCAAAAAGAAGCTAAAGAAATGCTACAGTCACTACAAATTCTACTTATGTCAAGTGTCATATTCCTTTCATAGCTTTATGAAATGCTTTTGTTTCTCTCAACACGCAGTGGGAAAAAAGCAAAAATCCCAACAAAATAACAGAGCAACTATCTTACCTTATCAATCAGTGAATCACCTGGGGAGATTCAACTGCATTTAATTCAATTTATGCAGTAATTTATGCAGTAGCCATCCAGTATTCCCATACATATAGTATGCCTTTCACACAGTTCTCATACAAAAGTTTAGATTTGACATGAGAAGAGCAACACTGAAACATTTAATGTCCTTCTTTATAGTACACATAAGGACCCATGTCACGGAGACAGAAGCTTTTTTTATTCCTTCACTGAACACGGTAACAGAAACAATTAAACATCTTCCAGACCTGAACTGCATAGTCATTAGCAAACAGTCAATGATTTGAACTGCCACTAGAGCTTGAACTGCACTTTGCCCAGGCTTTTCAACCCATTTCCATTCGGAAAGCCTTCCATATCCAGATTTCCCCTGAGAAATGTTTTATGATGCTATAAAGACTGTCAACCAGAGACAAGAGCCCCTCAGCACCTGAGCCACAGACAAAACTATCAAATAACCCTTAATTGCTGGATGACACTGGGTGGCTGGGCTTGAATTCTGATCTCCAAATATTATCCATGCAATTGTCTGCAGAGATAAGACCGTTATGATAGCAGCAGATAAAACTAATTAAAATGGGAACCAGCGAACATATCAAGACCCTAACTTGCACCAGAAATAGAGTTCAATCATACAAGTGGCAAGATGCAGTGTCCTCTCTCCTATACCAAGACCTAACCTTCTTCTGCACTGGAAGGACGCATGCCCATAGCTGAGGGAACAGCATAGTCTGAGAGAAGGAAAACACTGCATGTTCAGGACTAAACACAACAGCTAATAATGACTCCTATAAACCCTGCTGGATTGCAAGTGCTGATACCAGCAGCACATATATGTTCATTTTAAATTTAGGAATATGTTTACAGCGTCAGGCATCAGCATGAATATTCCAGTACAATTACAGGACATGTGTTTTTCTTTTGCCTCACATCTGAGCAGCTTCTGCTTTCCATTCACACAATTCTGCAAGCATCTCTGTATGTTATTGTTCATATCCTGGTCTACTTTATGATTTATCTCTTAGTGTTGCTGTCAAAACTCTCTGATAAGTCTGTAAGCTTTAAATTTTTTCACACTCAACAACTAAGAAATACAGCAAAGATGTTGCACGTAAAAGGGACAGTGAAAAAGAATTTCTTATTAAGCATATAAAGTTTTGTTCATTTGGCAGAAAAAGGTAGAAACATGAGATGAGAGAAAAATGGTAGGGTTGATATCAAATCTAAATAATGGATCCCACAGGGCAAAACCATAATTGACTGCTAAGAACTAGTGTTAAAAAGGAGAATCTGGTTAAATGAATCATGGATGTTAAGAAATAAAAAATCAGCTTTAGTCAAAGAAATGTTAAAACAGAACCATGCAACATAGTGCTGCTTAGAACATCTTCCCCTCCCCATCAGTTATGCCCAAATTTTAGTTAGACCTTTATAAGTCAATAGGAACAAGTGCTCAGTAAACAGTAAAACAAACAGTAAAAGAAATAATTTAAAATTCATCCATCTATTATTTTTGTAGGGCTACTAATCTCTGTGTAACTATGAGAACTCCATATAAAAATGGACTACCAGAAAAGTAGAACAGAGACCTGACTTCCATTTTCTTCTGATTATTTCCATTTTTCTAATATTGCATTGCTGTGATGTTATTTAACCATTTAATAATGCTATTTAAACTTTGCAAAGTGAGTCTCCAAGGGACATCATATAGACAGTTTTTCACACACGGTTTCAGTCAATTTCAGATGAAGTTTGCTCACATCAGAAAGGAAGAATATGCACTTTTCCTCTCCCTTCTCACCTTGCAAACTGTCAATCTAAATATCTAAATAAAACACTTCCTCACCCCCGCTAAAACTAATCTTCTATATAATCAAAGATTTTGTTTGTCCAAGCCTCACCATATGGACATCTCCTGCATCCTTCATATTGTACCTCCCTGCCTCTCACTTTATGAGCATAACTCAGAGAACAGAAAGGAGGAAAAAGGGTGACCGAGTATGTTATAAGTGGCTTTAAAAATACAAATGATAATGTTTTAAAAAACTGATTACACTGCTTAAAGTTCATTTCTGAAATCCCACTCATATCTTCTTACTTCTTTTTAGCCTTCAAGAAGCATTGTGCCCTTTCAATATCAGCATTCTCATTGAGCCACAGACATCTAAACATAGACGAAAAATGAACAAAAGCTTAACAAAACTACACCTCTGGTACTTCAAAATGCATGACACATTTGAGTTACAATTTTACTATTTAGTATAGTTGACTTAAAATGCTTTCAAGTATTTTTAGCCCATTTGTAAAAAAATCTGGTTTTCCCTTTATCTTAATCAAAATAACAGCATTTTTTATTATTTGTCTGTATGAGTACAATTTCTGAGTCACCACATTTTTCTCTTCTTGTCTGTTGTGATCCTCTGGTGTGCTTCATTTGAATCAGTGAAATAATTCTTGGATCACTACCTTTTTTCTCAAAAATATGGCAAGCAGAAAGGGCTATTCGAATTACTTTATCATTCTAGTTTTGCTTTTTATCTACAAAAATACGTCTGGCACCATATGCAGAGCAACCCTGTGAGCAACACAGTATTTCACATATATATACTACCTCTCTTCATCATTCAAGCCATTGCTCTGCATCTTATTGAAATCAAGGCCTTACTCTTCTGCACCTCTTCTGAGAGAATTAAATAGTCCCTTCAGAGCAAAATGGTTTTCAGGAATGAAGAGAGTTGGCTAATGCTTCCAATAGTACCCTCACATGTGGGAGGGACACAACTCAGTTTATCTATACAGTTTTACTCCTCTGTAACAATAATTGCAGGTTTTGCACCTTCACTGCTGAAATTCACTTTGAAGCTTTCCCCCCTTCAGGTTTCTCCGGTCTCTGCCCACTTCTCAGTTGTTTTGATGTGGTTTGCACATTTCCTGCTATTAAAATTAATAATGCACATACAGAAACAATGGCCACTCTCACAACACTCAAAGCTTCAAAGCTCTCTCCAACTTGCAAGACATAATGCACAGAGAGGACACTAATGAAAAGGCTGAATTTAAAATCCCATTTATCCTGAAAAGGTCATGCCACATTGAGATGTCCTTGGGAGACTGCTGGGAGACACTGTGCTCTTTCAATGTTGCGGTGATCATTTTCTCACCAAGCGAACTATGCTTTACATGTCTGGACTGTTTAAGGCTGCACACATGCTAATTTAATTTATGTTTTTAGGAGGGCTGAAGCTTTTACAGAGAAAATGCAAGGGGCTACAGGTTGCACTGCATGCACAAGGGATTATGTCTGTCTCTCAAGAGCTAAGGGCAGAGCTGCAAGAGGCAGCAATGAACACCAGTTCAGTTTCTTGGTAGTGTTCTTAATTCACAACCACCGTCTTGCTACTACTCCCAGGGACTTAAGAAAACCTTTATAAACCCTGGGGTTTATAAAGATCTTGAAAAGTGTTGGACCATTTATACTCTAAATAATTAGACTAACCCATACTGAGTACAGATGTATTACTACAGGCAATGGCTATGCTGTTTTGTTATTTGAACACCTTCACTCCATCAGTGTTCAAAATAACCTCTAAAAAAATTATTCCATAGGTTTAGATGCTTAGTACACTTAGAGGAGGTAGCATCCATAGCTGTTACATGGCATTTCAGACTAAAAGATGCATTAGCTATCTCATGGCCATTGTTGAGACTATTGTTCCACACTATTTTAGGAAGCCTAGGAATTTCTGTGCACTGAGACAGATGGTCTGACACTGAGATGAAACAACAGAAACAAGAGAAATTCAAAGAACAATAAAATTTTAGCTCCTTCTTATACTACAGATTATTGCCTATGCTGAAATACAATTCCTATGCATGTGGGTAGGTGCAGAATTAAAATCACACACTACAGTGAACTAGTCTTTTCAACTACAACCCTTGAATTCAGAGGTGTTCTAAGTATATTGGGATAATAAATCCTTTTAAGCCACACCTTCAAAGAGAAGACATACTTGAGAGACTCCATATCATCTTGAAGTTCCATTCATTTACTATTATTACATCCTAGGTTTGAAGAAAACAGTGTTGTATGTCCCAGTTCAAGGCTAAGTCTGATCACTGTTATTTTACATTTTGATCACACAAATCTCAGTACAATATTGGGCATGTGAAGACTGGTGTAAATGATGTTCAGTAAAGATTAATGTGATTTCACCATTATTCTGTGTTAAATTTTCCACTTTTTTAACCCTTCTTCTTGTCATCCACACACAGACTCTTCTGCCAGTATCTTCACAAGTTTATGCCTCAACTAGATATTAGTCAAAGGCCCTATGCTACAACTCATCACGGCAAGAAAAGATGAAAGAAGAAACAGAGTAAGAGAGTGTACTTTTTATTTTAATTCTTCCATTTTCTTAATCATTTTCTTCTGAAAGACAAATTTTGTCTATGTTTTTGTTTTATGACTGGAAAAGACTTATAGGAAGCAAAAACTAAAGTTTTCAGGTAGTAAAAATACATGGACAAAATAAGAGCATGGTACTGATGAAGAAAACAGAATGTAAATATTCTTTTTTATGTTGTTCTTCAGGCACATCCTTAGCTTGATCTGCAGAAGACCAGGACTCTCCATGTCCAAAGAGGTAGAAAAGAAAAAAAAAGGAAGATGTAGATTTCAGAACCTGGTCCAGTGAAGACAGGAATCAATGTATATCAAATGTAGTTAAATGTATATAAAAACCCTGCATCATGTGGGCAGATAGAAAAAGACATACCTTCTCCTCCACTAGCAAACAGCCTTTATGTGTCCTTGACCAAGGAAACAAGAATCCAGGCCAGTGTTCTCTCAGTTACCAGAGAGTATGATACAAAAATACTTGACATGTTAATGCAGCAAGACTCAGTAGAAACTCAGTGCAGCAGATTACAAAATACCTAAGATATCTCAAATTCATGTCATGAATGGATTTTTTAAAATCTAATTCAAGTACACATAATTTCCTTCTAGAAGGGGCAAAATAGCATTCTTTACTGTCAAATGTATGGGAGTTCAATTAAAATTGTCTTCCCTGCCCCCTTCATTCTTTCTCCCTCACTCAGATCCCACAAACACAAGGGGTGAGTTTCGTAAATTTGTTCATATAACAAACTTTAACGGAACTCATTGGGAAAATCAAGTCAAACTCATGCATAAACACCAGAGGGACCAAGAGTTAAGACAATAGAAGGGACACTAAATGGGCAAATTTAATTCTTCATTGCCAAACTAAAAAGGGGAAAAAAACAAAACAAAACAAAAACCAAATCAAAACAAATGAAAAACTCCCAACAACAACAAAGCAAAAAAATTAAAGTAAGCTGACATCTGGCAGTTTCTCCTCAGGAGAGGTCCAAGATGAAAATAGCTGGGGCTCTGAAGAGCCAAATCAGCGTGTACTGGCAAAGGTGTCTCTTCAACACAGGTGTTCTCCATCTCTCACTTTCTTGAGCACAAAACTACCTTGCACATATAAAAATAGAAGACAGAAAAAACACACAATCACTCCGAATCTTGAATCTCTTGCAAGTAGGATAGCAACTCTGTAATTTATTTAATGCGTCCACGTACGGCTATTCTCCACCTTATCTTCACATCTAAATAGTGGTGGGGAGTGGGAAGAATGAGATTTTAAACAGCTATCTTATGGATTTCATTAGAAAAATATACATGGTCTTCAGGTATTCTAACTGCTTTGGATTCTGCCTATTTTTTCAAATTTAGGACCAAATATGTTTGACCATGGTCTTCTCAGTAATTCAAGACACAAACCAACAAGCTAAATAACATGGGCAATTCATCTACTTCCATAATGGGAGGTC
This sequence comes from Pachyramphus minor, assembly GCA_013397135.1. Lineage (NCBI taxonomy): Eukaryota > Metazoa > Chordata > Aves > Passeriformes > Tyrannidae > Pachyramphus > Pachyramphus minor. The sequence goes on from VYXB01006775.1 coordinate 180,867, forward strand.
AGCTGGCATAGGACTGAACAATAGCATGTAGAATTAACTACTGCAAGAGAGAAAAACATCATATCTTTAGGCAAAGACATTTACATCGAAAGTAACACTGAAGGCAACATCTATGAAGATAATACAGTATTTCCCATTTATAAAACCCAATTTTTCATGTCATTCTTATTTTGCCTAACTTCCCACAATTGGAACATTTCTGTTGGGTGTTTCGAACAGGAAAGAAGCCTGACACAAGACAGTGCAGAAGATAAGGCAAAAGAAAGGAAGGCAGAATTGGCACCCAGTCGAAAATGCTTCCCTGTAGAGCCTGACATGGTGACTCGCAACTCCCACCACTCCCCTACTGTCAGAAGATACCAAATCCCATCAGCAAATCCCTCCCTGCACAGTAGTACTACGCAAAAGATGACAACCTGCTTCTGTTACCATTATTCAGTTACCTGAAGTAGCACAGAACTATCTGGTGAATTACAAATGCTAGCATTCCCAATGATCCCTAACACTTCTATATGTTATTTAAAAAGTGCATTTGAACACTTCAGAAGAGTGTTAAAAACATTTGTCAGATTGCAAAGTCAAGCTTTTTGAAATTACAAAAAAATGCAAAGTTGCCATTTTGCCTCAGTCTTAGGCTGCATCTGCTACAATATAGTCCAATATAATGTGATCGTGCTACTATTTGTTCTGTGAGACCCCTGTGTCATTAAAGTCAGAGTGAAAAGAATCTGTTCAAAGAACAGTTAATTTTTTTTTTTTTTGGTAGAACGCTTCAAGTAACGGAACTGAGGTGTTTTTCCCCATTTGAAAAACAGTCTTGCACCAAAAAATGCCACAAACTTCTCATTGCCTCTTACTCAAGAATTTAGTCAGGTTGCAAATATTGACTAAACTTACATTTAATACTTCTGTCAGTTGGAGGGCCTTATTAACTGCACTGCACAGAGATGGAATTGAAGCAGAAAGAGGTTAATGCAGGAGTGACCAACAATTTGGGCCCCGTGATTTGCAATGGTTCAGAGTATTTAGGTCTTTGTCACTCATGTTCAAGGCATAGTTCCCATTGACTACAATTGCACCTGTGAGAGTTCAGCAGTATTGCAGATCAGATCCTGAAATTTCAACTCAAGTTACCCAGCAAATCAGGAACATGCAGTTAATAATCATCTGTGCAACATTTAGGTCAAACCACTTGCCTATTATCACACAGAAACTTTTGAAAAAGTTTACTTCACTCAATAAATTATATTCTTCCCCTGCCCAGTGCATCCTGAGCACTAGGTGAAAAGTGGGATCTGGTGATAATGTAGCTTATTACTATATAATACACTGCACCACTTTCGCTCCAAGAAGATGCTCCTGCAGCTAATTCTACTTTGTAAAGGAAATCAATAAAATAATAAACCACTCAACAGCAAAATTTCTAACCAAAGCAGCATTTTTACTTTGAAAGAAAAGGACCCAAGAATCTTTCACGTAACCCCAAGCACTTGGCTATGACTATTAATCTTTTGTGAAAAGTCCTTAGATAGTAAGGTGAAGAAGAACAGTTAAAAAGGTGAAAGATAGCTAAGATAAACAGGGGTAGCTATGACATATAGGAGGGAACACACAGAGAGAATTTGGTTAGATGACTAATTTCTCTTTAATGAGGTCAAACTAACTAAAGGTAGGAGACATAAAGGAAAAAACCAGCAACAGCAAGAACTCCTATCAACATAGATATGGCACTTCACATGAGTAAACTACTTTTAAAAATTAACTAATTAATCCTCACAACCCCATATTCCCATTTGATGCAGTCAGGTATTATCAACCTGCATTTTACAAGAGGAAACTAGGGCAGAAAGATTAAAAGCTGTATTTCCAAAATGCCCATTAATTCTGTGAATCAGTCTGGGATGCCCAATTTGAGACACTGAAAAGGAGGACATAAGATACTCTGAGGACTCTCAGCTCCTGAGAAAGCCAGCACCAGCCACGAAGAAGGCATCTGAGAAAAAAAAGTTTGGCACAGTGATAAAAACATAAGAACATTAGAATTTAGAAAAAATTTTTGAAGGGATTGTGAGTAATACACGAGTTTGAGACAGAGTTGGGTCTGATAATAATTTAAAATTCAATTCAAGACACTGAATTTAATATTCTTTCTTTTAAGGAAAGGCAGCTAGCTCTCAAAGAAACCTCTGAATGAATCCCCTGTGCTATGCAACTAAAACAATTCAGGGAACAAAGGAGGAGGTCCATAGAGAAATGAAGAAGGCTAAGTCATGGCCAGTGAGCACAGTTCATCCAATGCAGACTGCATCTGCTATTTGTTGAATTAGAAATGCAGGCAAGGGGAAAACCCACAATGCTTGTACATACAAGAAGCCTTTCTGCCTCTGAAGAGCACAGCGATAAGCAGCACACAGGTCCTGAAATCCAGCATCCATGGCTGGATTTCCAGCTTCCGGGGTCCCCAGTGCTGGTCAGACCGCAGATGAGCTTCTTCCTCTGTGACCTGTGTGGGTACCAAACCACATGCAACCCTCTGAAGACATGAAAAAATCTACTCCTCAGAGATTCTTTTGATTGCTTACAGAACTCCTGGTTTTTAAGTAGACAAACAAAGACTGCAAAATGAGCCTTTTGAAGGAGTCTGTTTTCCTATGGACAGACACTATTCTTAGAAGTCACATCCAGAAAGTGAAAATCCCCTCTTAATTTTCAAACATACAACTTTTTCCAAGCATGTTTCTTATACCAGTCTGGTTTGTAGAGCACTGTGCACAATACGCTCCACCATTCTGGCCAGGACATTTCACAACAACCCCTCTCCCCCTCCCCCCTTCCAATCCATTTACAGAGGTGACAAAGAACTGAATTTCTGCTCTCAGCTCTCAATAAAAAAGAATGTCTGCTTTCAAACGTTGCCATTTTTTTAAGAAGGACAAGTATTTTATCTCAGCATTCTGAGTACTGCATCATTCCAAAGGCTGTTGTTAATTACTTTAAAGCTGGGGTCAGAAACCTGCAGTTTGAAAGCCACAGGTAGCTCTTCAGCATGTGTTTTGCTCTTCAATCCTCTGGCACCAGCCAATTTTCAACAGCACACAAGCACAAAAGGAGGGTTTTTTTGGCAAGAAAGGGCATTAATGGCTATGTAGTCAACACAGGTCTGGAAATTCTCTTCTATATCTGCTAAGAACAAATCAAATTTTTGAAAGTCAATTTTGATAAGTAACGTTATCTCTCTCCTCCCATTAACTTTGCTGAGACATTGATATGCACACAAAACAAACAACAAAGTAAATAATCATAGCATCATCGTGATAAAACAGCAAGCAATAATTCCTAAAGTTAAAATTCTGCATGCTAGGGATTTTGTTTTGCTAAAAAAAAAAAAAAAGAAAATTAAAAAACTTGAACCAGCAATACTAAGTGTTGTCTTCCCTGAAAGCCAGAGACATTTTGGTACAGTTTCAGTCTTTGATCTTTTTCTGTCTTGTAATGGATAGTGCTTCTCCAAACAAAAACAAACTTGCCTAGGCACACACAGATGGAACAAGGTTTTCCTTTTCTCCTGTAACTTTCTGGAGGACAGTTAATGACTGCAAATTGGAGGAGAATGGAGGGACCAGAACAGGAGAGAGATACAGTTTGTAAAGGCTGCCCTCCAACACTGGTACTGCTGTTCAATTCATCCTTTTGATCAATTTGGTTGTCTCTGGAACATCTGCTCACAAGCTGACAAATGATGAATCCCATCTCAGAATGCACAGAGCAGAAAAACAGCAGTCTGATAAACAGCTAACAGAAATATATGCACCTTTCATAACGAAGACAAATCACTCATTCTTACTAAGTGTTTCCAACAGGAACACTAATTCTGCATTTATTTGCAGAGCATATGTACTGCGTCCAAAGCAGTGCATTAAAAAATATCTCCAGCAGCCAATTGGTTTGATTACATTACTCTTCCCCAGTGTAACAACAGCTCTGAAACAATAAAAATATTAAAAGAGCCTCTATGAAAGAAAATTCTTTAGCAACACTTGCTTTGGAGTTGGGGGGAATATGGTACGGAACACTTTTCTCCAAGAAATACCCACAAAATATCAAGGTCACCCAATAAAGGCTTTCATGCACTTTCTCTTAAACACAGAAGTTATTTTAATTAATAACTCAAAGAATATATTGCAGAATTCTCTTTGGTTTAAATCTGGTCATGTGATTTTCCTAACACCAGGGGCACTGGGTAAATTGTAGTGCTCTTCCAGGCTGAAGAATGGTCTTTTTTAAAGCAAGGATGTTGATGAATTGTTATTTGCAATGGCCTAAGCAAGCACAGAACTCCATATCTATTCCTCCTTCTGTGCTCTCAGGAATGATGAATGGAAAAATGAAGCAGGAAGAGTTGGAGACCAGCCTGAGCTGAAAAACGTAGCAGATATAAGTGGGATTGTTTTAATCAAACTATGAAGAAAAGCAGCTCCTTGTATTATTCTCCTAATCTTATGATTGCAAACATAGAGCATAGGAAATACTGCACTGCATGTCCCTGAAAACTGTTAATGTGATAAAAGTAATGCAAACAATTTACCCCTCACACTCTGAGACACAAAAAAGACTCTTTTTACACAGGCAGTTTCACGTAAACCCTGACTTACAAATTACGACTTGTTTGTAAAGTCAACAAAGCTGCTGGAGTACACACAGATTCATTAGTTTGCAAGTGCAAAGTAGTATTTACCTCCCCTGGAGTAGCTGGATGACTTATGTCCTACCTGGTAGTGCCCATATCATGTATATTCCGCACCAGAGTAGCATTTACTCACAGACTGTGGATCACAAAAAGTAATTATCAGATACGCAAGTTTTCATTAATTTAACAGAAATGTTTAGTAAGATCCAATTAGCTGTTTCCCACAATATGGATTGCACAGGCCACTAAACATATGCATCTCCTAAATCTAACAGGGATTCAGACAGACAGGCTTAGAGATGGGTTCAACATACCATTAAGACAGACCTGGAGAATCTTGAGGAGCGGACCCATGTGAATCGCATGACAGGTCTTGCAATATTGGTCAAGGCAGCCTCTTGTTTAAATACAGACTGGCGGAAGAAGGGATTGAGAGCAGCCCTGTGGAGAAGGACTTGGGGCTTCTGGTGGATAGGAAACTGAACATGAGCCAGCAACATGTACTTGTAGCCCAGAGAGCAAAACACATTCTGGCTGCATCAAAAAATGTGTGGGCAGCAGGGAGGTGATTCTGCCCCTCTGCTCTGCTCTAATGAGAATCCACCTAGAGTACTGCATCCTGTGCTAGAGCCCTCAGCACAGAAAAGTCATGGGCCTGATGAAGAAGGTCCAGAGGAGGGCCATAAAAAAGGATCAGAAGGGCAAAGCCCCTTCCCTGTGAAAAAAAAGCTAAGAGAATTGGGGTTGTTCGGCCTAGAGAACAAAAGATTCCAGGGAAACCTTATTGCAACCTTTCAATACTTAAAGGAAGCTTATAAGAAGGATTAGGAAAGACTTTTTAGCAGGGCCTGTAGCAATAGGAAAATGGTTTTAAACTAAAACAAATGCAGATTCAAACTAGACATACTAAGAAATTATTTACAGCAAGGGTAGTGAAACACTGGCGCATGTTGTCCAGAGAGGCTGTAGATGCCATATCCCTGGAAACATCCAAGGTCAGGTTGGATGGCGCTCTGAGCAATCTGATCTGGCTGAAAATATCCCTGCTCATTGCAGTGGGCTTCCACTAGATGATCTTTAGAGGTCCCTTGCAATCTAAACCATTCTATGATTCTGTGAGAGCAGAAAGATCACTGCTCAGCAGTCTGGTGGTGCTCTGTAGCGGCAAACAGTCTCTGGGAGGCTATGATCTGCCTTGACCCGGTGTCTCTGCTTCACAGACGACAAAATCCTACTAGCACCAGTTTGTTGATGCTGCATGGGCAAATTTCTGCTGTGCTTAGAAATGCCTTCCGCCGTGTGGTCTCTCAAGCATAGGCACCCAGCATGGAGGAGCAGAAGATGCAAATTTTGTTTCACCAGTATCAAGAACTGTACTTTCTTTTTGTTTCTTCACTGAAGTAAGACTTACTGTAATGGCAAGAGCCTTAAAATTCTTGAGACATGGGACTATGTCATGGGACTATGTAGAATTCAAACTCCTCAACTGCTGTAGCAGTTCAAAGTGATACAGAGAAGTGCTTAGAAGCCACACAAAATCACATAAAGAAGTTCCTCAAGCACTGTGACAGAACATGTAAGCTCTGCTACCAGCTGACATACCTTCATAACCATGGGAAATAAGTTGGTGGTCTTTATCCATGCAGAGAGGTAACAATTCAGAGGAGCTACCATTACTTTTTAAATAGTCCTAAGTATTGTTCATAGTCTTTCTTCTTCAAAGAAGTCAAGACATGAATAAACTTATCTGCAACATCCCTCATTCAAGCTTTAAAAGCCAGACAGGAAAGCTATTCAGTGAGCTGAATCTTTTGTTTCAGTATTTGGGATAAATGTAATCAGTGAATAAAAAAGTAGAATTTAACAATATTTCTTGCAGCTCCATCTAAACCCCATCAACCCACTTCAGAGGGACTTCTAGAAACATGTCAAACTGGGCTGTACACACCATATGCATTGGCATGCAAATAGTAAACCAGTTTTTCCTGTTGTAACAGAAGTCACCGCTGCAAGTGGGGGACAAGTTTATATAACTGAGTTCCAAAATCCTAACAGAAGTGGGGTTGAGATGGCAGAGTAGTTAGATCCATTTAAAAAGAGCTTAGCACACAAGGAAATCATGAAATTCTTCACAGTCTGTCGGTGTATTTTAGCATTGATTAGTGCCAACCACATAGTTCAGTGCTCTTCCATAGCAACTTGAACATGACTTACTGAGTAAGTTAATTCAAAGTTATTAAAACAGATGTGTGTAGTGTTGCATAGTTACAGAGTTCTCTCAAATTACAATTACAACTGAAATTTCCATTACACAGATGATGCTATGCTAAGATGGCTTTGTTACTTTGCTTTTCTTCCCACCCCAATGTCCTGTCTATTCTTAGTCCTCAAATAAAATGTTTTCAAGGTTGTTTTGGTTTTTTGCTTGCATGAGGTTAATGTGGATTTTTCTCAGACAATTCTTGCACACTAATAAATTTCTCAAAATTCAAAAGATTACTGTGAATGGAAAATAGAATTTCTACAGAACAGCTCAATAATAAAATATTTGAGGATTCCTGGAACATCTTAAACTGTTTATATTTATTTTCTAAAACAGAGAACCTCAAGGTATTGTTAAATTGGTTCTGTTTGGTTTAAGACAGATTTAAGGAATCACTATTCTCAGTGAAGAACAACAACAGGACCGAGCTATTACCTGTTTAACTGTGCTTAAAACAAAAACAGAAGCAAAAGAGACATTATTTTGCCTTTGTCCTACTTCACTTTTGTTACCACATTTCACTATGGTGGGATTCTGTTCCTGGGATCACTGTGGCACAAAGGCACCTCAAGTCATTACTCACTCTGTTAATCACTAATATGAATAGGGAAGAAGGGCCAGAACCTTTTCACATTACAGTCTCACACTGTTCAGGGGGAAATAAATAATCCAAGTGTTGAAAGAGGATGAATTATAAAATGCCCTCCTTACAAACTTAACTTAAAGGTAAAGCTGTCACCTGTTTCGAAACCTTAGCTACCCTTGAAGACTACATTATCCATAGTCCATTGTACTTCCACAGCACTTGCTCCTAATTATTTCCATACTTTTCCAAAGCCTGTAGATATAAGAAAGTACTTAAATACAATTCTAAGTGTCAAATTTAAGCACTGTGGTTCCCCAAGTTTAGCATCATTTCTCATGCAAGTCCAAGGCATAAAATTTGACCATTAGAAGACAATTCAGTTAGGAGTAGAGAGTGTATTTATTTTCTACACGCTGCAGCAATGCAGAGAGCATTTGCCATACAAATAAACAAACTAAAGCAAAATACTGTAATAGTAAAAGTACTGAGGTAAAAATACTTGCATGTCCATTCCATACAGATATACATACAGACAGTTCTTGGCTGCTTTGCAGCCCAGTAGTTCTGCTTTCATCTCCTCCACTAGGCAATGTAAAAACCACTGTGCAGTTCAACACCCCTGTTTCAGTGACAGAATTTTTAGAGCTGTCCAGGAGGCAAAAAACTGGCATTTTTTTCACAGTTAAGGAAACTAATACATTGCATCAATTTTGTTCTGGGAGGATTGAAAGAAGATCCATGTGTTCTTGATGGACAAGACTAAGACCCATGTGAACTACCTTTCAGAACACACCAAACTAATCTATAAAACTCCAGCTTAAACCACACTGTTCACACATGCAGAGCCTCAAGTTCCTGGCAGACAATACTGTTGTTGCTTTTCAGTACAACTCACAGGAACCTATATTGTTACTAGCAATGTTTTCCTCTTTTTATTGTGTAGCCAAAAGTTGCTCCTTCAGTATAAATTAATAACAAACTCGGGAAAGGAAAGTCTTTAGGAGACCATTACAGGATTTCGACACCATTTATGTCGTCACCATGTGGCGTCTCCTTTACAAAAGGGAAGGGCAGCAGGCTGCGCTATTGTGCTTGCAAGACTGTAATGCTTGAGATTTTGTTTGTGTATCCAGATTGAGGAAACACTTGCCTTTACTGGCTTTAAAAAGATCAGTGTTTGATTTAATAAATTCCCTGCCAAGAAAGCAGATTCCATTCTCAAAGGTTTGACACTAGTACTCACCAGGTGACTGGGTGTCCCAGAGCGTTGCTAGCAAGCTACAAAGACTTTTAACATCTGTGGATTTCCCCAGTTTGAAACCTGTCCAATTCAGCTGTTTCTATACTTAGCAGTCTCTGTAAATACATGAGAGATGAGTTTGGCAAGCCTCTGTTCCAGCTCTGCATTACAAACTCATCACAGCATCCTATAAATCCAGAGGTTAAAAACACACCTATGGGGAAATGCACATTTTAAATTAAAGTTAATAAACCTGTCTTCCTTGTCTCTGTAAAACATACTGTAGTTTGCTTAAGCTATGCACACCCAAACCTTTGCCTGTTCATGCAGACCTACAGACTTCAGAGAAAACACTCATATGGGTTCAGTCATACATGTGCCTAGACGTTTGCATGATTAGGGTAAAATGACTAAATGTGAAGCAGACTGTCAAAATAATAATTTAAAACTCAAGTGCATAAATGCTGCATGCAACTGTATATAAAGTTATAAGGAAAGCCTTGTGATCTCAAAGAAAATTAATTCAATAAATGTTACATCAATAATAACAATAATAACTAATACAGTACTTTGTAACTTCAGAACATCACAGTCACAACAAACCACACTGATCAGAAACAGCACCTATGTGCAGCAGGTATTTGTTCCTAAGTCCTATTAGTGGATGGGTCATGGTCTCATTTTTTTTTACAAGGAGATTACGGCCCATAATCTATTCAAATAATGTATTCCATAATGTATTCAAATTATTCACAGATGCTATCCTTTTGTCCTGCCCTCATGAATCTTGGAAACAAATAATTAATAAATAATGCATTCATTACATTTGCAGTGTTGTATTCCCTCAGATCCATCTAAAGAAAGCAGCAAAACTCAGAACCAAATATGGGTGTTGTTTTTACTTCCATGAATAGTTTTTTAAAAAGTGTTACATCCTCAGTAATACTTCTTGACCCAACGACGATTCATCCATCAAAAAAACTAAAAATCAAGATAGATTTTACCAATGAAAAATAAGAACACTCTGTATGTACTCAAATATCATTTCAGTGATGCAGTATTTTAACATTGCTCGCTGTCCCACATCTATTATGAGACATGGCTCCTGGTTGTCTGTCCTACCATTCAGGCTATTATCAGCATGCAAGATATGTGTGCTCCCTCTGTTGGCTACCTTACTCTTTCGTTGGAAAAAAATCACGTAAAAGGAAAAAAATATTACTGGGAGGGAACACCATGTAAAGGTTTTGGCTAGGATATGAAAAATTATTTCCTATGCAACAGAGAATGAATTTCGAAAGAGAGCAAACACATAATGTCTGAACTCCACCTGAAACTTGACCAGGCCTTAAATTTTGCAAACATAAATATTTGCTCTCACAGTTTTCTGTTTGTAATGAATCAGTGACACATATTACTAAAACCATCAGCCTCGGGCATGCAAAAAAGTATTTAGATGTCAAAGTACTGGTATATCAAAGCACAAAAAACTGTATCGAAAACAGTGCAGCTGCTTGCAAATACCAAAGCAAAAGCAGATTCGGAAAAATACCGGACTATATATGCATATTCATAGTATGTCATACTAAATATCAGATGTGGATGGTAAGAAATATCCCTTTAAAAGTTTCCAAAAGAATTTCTACTTAATAGAAGAGAATGCCAATAGCTATTTCATTCAGCAACACAAATCAAGCATTATATTGGCTGAGTAATTACAAAGTCTCAAAGTGGTGATACTGGTCATAATATTGCCTCCACTTTCTAGACAATTAATTAACTTCTATGATGTCAACAGTTCAGACCTCTTTACTCAGGAACACTATCAAACAAACAACTGTGTCACAAGCACACCAGAAAAGCAGGCACATCTCCTGCCAAGAGCCTTTGCCCAGGAGCCTCTGAACCCAACAGAGCTCTGAGGCAGGGGAAAAATAATAAAACAGGGAAAGACTGTAATGTAAACAGGGCTCTCCTGCAAGGCTGCAAGTTGTTAAACAAAAACATATTAGGTAACGACAAGGCTTAGCGAGCCAGTGACTTATTAGTCAACACAGGGGTGTGGGGCTGGCTGGAATTCCCAAATCAGATTGTCTGCCAGACAGTCAATTCCATTACCCTGGTCTGATAAAACCTGCAAAACCTTCAAAGAGCTATCCTCCCCCATTATCCAGCTGGACATCCAGCAAGCAGATGTGTGGTCCCGGGAGCAAGGGTCTTTTTTTGCTTAGCTTTCTAGCTGGTTTTCTTATGACTTATTTCTTTGTCTCCCCCACCCACGACAAACTGAACTTCAGCCTGCAGAGCTGTAATGGGTTACCAGTTAACATCCTTGACATAAAAACAAAGGTGCTGCTTGGAGCATTATTGTGACATTGTATTTAAATCAACAGCTCTAAGACTTCCTGCCCTATATTATCAGGCTCAGTCATCATATTTTGATTACAGTATACAGTACTGTATAAAAAAATGTAGGAAAACCAAGCTATAGTTTTTGCCCGCTGAGGAACTGGAGTGTACAGAACATTGCTGAGGAGTGGATATAAAACATGCACATGTACAGATATTATGTATTTTTCTCTTGATAGCCAAGAAGTGAAAACACCTTGGTCTTCATACTGCAGACAAAGAGTTATTAGATGCTAGCTAAGACTGGCTAGAAAAGCTTGTCCTCGCTGTAAATTCTCTCACTTTTTCTTTTAGCAAAGAAAGGGGAAAAAAGCACCATATTCTGTTTTATAGTGATTATTCCTATATGAATATTCCTCTGCCTCCAGCAGGACTCAGAAAATAATAGCTGTATCATTTTTGCCCTATGGGGCCCAAGCTTGGATTGCTAGGGTAAAATCCTCATATCCGCTCAATGCTTTACATACCAAAAGGGATGAGAGTCCTCTAAAGCAAAATTTCAGTACACATTACTCTGGCAGAGGACATACCTCAGGAGCAATAGGAAATATCTCTGTAACTTCTCTTCTAGAAGTGTTCTGCCTGTGGCACTGAGAAACCTCACAGGAATCTGGGCTGTGGACATGGACCGGAAAAGTCTCACTTGAAAAGATTTTGGGGAATGATGGCGAAAGATGAGAAAAAAACTAAACTCCAAAACTCCAGGACTAGGATAAGAAACAAGTTGTAACTGCCCCTTATTTCTACTTTCTCCTCAGCTCTAAGTTTCACATTTGCATGTTTACCGAAGAAACATAAGCACAGCATTGATATCAATACTGAGCACTTAGACAGCATGTACAGAAAGTAAACACAGCCATCTAGCCATCCACCCATGCTATATGCCCAACTGAGTATTTTTAGCTACAAAGATAAAAAGAGATCTCAGGAGTCCATCAAATATGCAGAATAATCACATACAAATAACATGTATGGTAGTAATTTTGAATCTGGGAAGCCATGGTATTAGCCAGTGAATAGCTCCTTCTCCCCGACAACTCCTTTATTTTATTAAAGAAATGAAGTAATATAGTCACATTACTATCAATAGGTGATGAAGGTCAAACATAGCTGTGTGGGTGTTATGCTCCACAGAGTCGTAATAAAGAGCATCAATGTCTTTGTTTCTAAAGATTTATGAAACCAAATATGACTAGGTACTTATTTTCCTTAACAATCACTGCTTAAAGTGTATTTAAAAAGAAAGGTAGCAACATGGGTCCACTGGCCACTTGCACTTTTCAGAGAAGACATACACAATGAATTCCTCAACTCCTTAGTCCAAAACTTAGTAATTATCGGTGGTGCTGATGATCCATCTGCGAACAAATACAGAGTAACTGTCTCTCAAGGATTTCATGGGCATGTACATTGAGTTAAATAACATAAAGAGCGGAAAGAATATTTTCTCCTAAAGGAGGGGAAATAAATTATTGAAAAGAAATTTTTTTAAAACAACCCTTTGTCTCACTGAAGAGGGAGGCTTCCTGGGTGATCCCTGCAGTATAAAGAGTGGAATTACTAAGAGACAATGTCAGTCACATTTTAACTCAAACATAAACAGCAAAGATAGTTGCTGATATATCTGGAAAGCCCATTATCCTTTAGAAAAGAACTTATTTAGATTTGGAACTTCAAAACAGAAAAATCCAAAATGCTTTAAACTGAAATGCATTTATAGGTAGCTTACCTCAACATAGATTTCGAAATAGACAAGGTAAGTAGCTTTTGATATAATGTATTCAGATTGGTTCTAGTCACTAGCCAATTATAATGAAGTATGTTTAGATAAATATCTGCATGTTGCTATATAACATCTACTTTAAATTCCACAGATACCTATCCCTAAGGTTTAAGTTCCCCGCACTTAACTTTAAAAAAAAATAAATAAAAATTTCTTATATTATGAAACAAATTACAGTACAAATTTCTCTATTCATAAGAAAATTATCGTGTCATAAGAAATATTTGCATAATGGGCAACAGGAAAGAATCAGGTAGTCAGGTCATATACTGTATAAGTGCCTATAAAACTGGCCTGCTTTAACACAGAAGCATGGAGAAGTCTTACTGCTGAACAGCATTCCACTGACTTTGAGAGCACACCCGTGAATATCTGTATTATCTCAGAATCTACAAGAGGCAAACATACTTTTGTAAAGACTAGAATAATTGACAGTTAACAAAAATGTAAGCCTACAAGTCACTGTAAAAGGGCATTTCAGTTTAAACTACCATAATAATACAGAAACAGAAACATAGAATAAATCACCCCTCATGCTATAAAAAAATTTATTGTCCTCTGATAGCTGTCAAATGATTCTGTATCTGATACATTTTTCCGAAACATAATAAAAAAAAAATAAAACCAAACAAAAAACAAACAAAGCAAAACACCAACCAGCAACAACCAAGAAGGCTTAAACAAACCTTCCAGAGTAAGTGAACCAAATTCTTTTGTTTAAACAAAGGGGCTTTGAAGTAATAAATGTTTTTCATTTCCTGCATTTGAGATCATGTTGGACTATTTCAATAGCTATTTATACCTTTAATACAGAGAACACTTGACTTATGAAATATGTTCACAAACCATTTGAAATGCCATAGGTCCACACGGCTGCAAACAGATGTTCCTGCTGACATGAAGAAAGAGTTAATGAGAAGGGAGATGATGGGGGAAGAGCATATAGCCTTTTGCAGTAACAGCACCAATTTGCAGTGCATATTTTACTACAAAACTACCTTACTACATACTCTGCCACACTACACTAAATTCTTAATAAAATACTGTGTGAACAATTTAGCAAGTGACAATCTTCTAGATTCCTTTTTTTTTCCACAGGTAGCCTGAAAGTGTCCAGATGCTGGATATTGCTCCGACATGTCAACAACATTTTTGACCCGTCAAAGGACTCCTTCAGCTCATGGCAGATGGAACTGGTATCAGTTTCCAGATTTATTAGTCTACTTAGGGAAAAGTTCATCAGTGATGAAGATTAGTATTTTGTGCCTTTAGAGCACCATGGGGGTTTCCATATGGTTTTCTGAATACTATGGTTTCTCAGCAAGTGATAAAGAGACTAGTAAGAGTTTGTGAGTGGTTCAAAATAATATAGGAATAAAAAACAAGCATCAACTGTCAACAGCCTTAAAGTGCAGTGAAAACCATGTTCATCTGACTGGAGTATCTAATAGGGGGTGTTATCATACTTCTAAATACTTCATTTCAGTCAGTGACAAGACCAGCCTTTCCCCAATTTGACTCATATTTCTCCTTAAAATCATACCAGATTTGAAGTTGGGGTAAAAATTCTGTACCTACAAAAGTGGTGATTCAGGGCTGGCATAGTATCAGACATTTGTGTCTTTCAGTCAGTTCTGGAGTAACTAAAGGCATGCTTTTCTAGCATTTGCAGCATTTCAGACAGCAGCTCTGCTCACTTTGTCATGTAGGAGTTTCCACAAGCTAATTTCAGGCAGAGATGAAAAAAGGATACACAGAAAAATTCAAAAGAACATCTATCTGTGAGTAAGGAGCCACCAAGTCTCTCCCATTCTTTTGTCAATATCCTCTTTTTTACAACTTCCTAAAGGGTGCTTCTTGAATATCAAATTATGAATATGATAGGCACAGCAAGTAATGTGAGACAGCCATTTGTTTAACAGGGCTAACCTCAAGCCACTAGTGCTTGCACAAGCTGTTAAGCCCTGTCATTATACCAGAGCTTTCCAGAGGCCAAGTGCAGAAGGGTCATCTCTCTGAGAAACTGTATACCCTTTACTTGGTGTTTTACTCTCTGAGGTTAGCTATAACGTGACCCTCAGAGTGACTTGAGGCTCAAGGTTGGAAAAGTACAGATGCTGCAGCAGATCTGAAGGGCACCAGTGAGAGCAGTTCCAAGGCAAAGCCATGAAGAAAGTCCATGATGCTCCAGGGCAGACGTGTTCCCCTTCTCAATCCCCATTTTCTGCCGCAGGCTCTGTGTGCTTTCTATGCACAGGAAAGGGAAGAAGGACCCAAGAACTTGGGCTGCGCATTAGAAATGACTTTCAATTTACGTAGGATGTTCTGGTGATCAGAAAAAAAAAACAAAAAAAAAAGAAAAACCAAAACACAGGAAAAAAGTATGCACACTTGGTGCTTTGTATTTATTATAATCTTTATGTAAATGTCACGGTATCTTTAGATTTTCTTTGCTAATATAATTTCTGGCCTTCTACAGTGAAGCTTATGTTTGTCAGAAGTACAATTTTTCCATTAGGCAAGATTTTTTAGCATCTCAGGGTAAATGTTTAAACAAAAGATTAAGGAAAACGGCATTCAATTGCAATTATTTGATGAGGCAAACACCATGCTTTTAACACTATGCCATTTAAAATACTGTCTTTTAGCTACTGTTCCAGCTTTTGTTCAACCTTGATACCATAAACTATCAATATCATAATTACATGTATGTTGTCACTGGCTGGTATGTGTCTGCATTCATGCATGCACCTAAATAGAAACTGTTTCTGTTCCAAAGAATTTGTACTCCAAGCATCTCAAGAAACAAAGGGGCTAGAAAGTTCTCCATCTATCATCCATTTATGTCCAACAGACTTGAGGAGAAGGGAGGAAAAGGACATCAATACCCTTCTCTTCAGGCTCAGCATTACAAGCATGCCCCAAAGAAATATAGTAATTATTCTTGCCTGTATTCCTGACTTGGATGTTGGGTGTTTTGGGTTTTCTTTCCCCCTCCTAAATTAGAAGAAAAGAACATTTCAAAATCACCTCAGTTTTCAGATAGGAAACAAAAAAGAGAAAAAGAAAGACAATACCAGAATGCGTAACGTTGGCCATTTGTGGATGCCTTTTAAGAAATCTTATGCACAAACAGGTATTGAGAAAAAAGGTTAATTATAAATGACACTGTACAATTCCTATCTAAGAATCCTGAGGTTTGCAAAAGGAAAGGTTACCCCAAAGTCTAATAAAACATTATGCCTGAATGTCCCTTTCTCACACACCAAAGGGTACTGCTATTGTTCCCCAGCAAGGCAGACAGCTGGCACTGCGCTCTGAGCGTGCTGGCCCGGCTGTAGCCAGCAACTCATTTATGACCCCAGCATCAGTCAGTCAAAGCAGATCATTTAGCAGAAAACCTCCCAGGCTGGTAGTCTTCCCATCCCTCACTCCCCCCACATGGTAGCAGACAGGTCCGATCAGGCTGCACAATTTCCTGGCCTTCAAAAGCCCCACATTTTTCATGTGCATTTGAGAGGTTCTGTCCCTCAGATTCAAAGCTGCTTTCACAAACGTGTTAGTGGGTGAGAGCTTTCTATTCTCACGCTAGATGTGATTAATTTGTGGCATTCACGTGGCTAGATCTGCACAGACAATGGGAATGGACTGGCTCACACCCCATCTACAAGCAATTTATGCCACAGAAGTTCAAACTTAAAGAAAAAAGGCTTTGACAGTAACAAGTTTCCTGCTTCTTATGGATGGCACTGAGTGAAACACAATCAAGTATTTCTGCAAAAAGAAGATGGCTCTATTTGCAATAGCAACAATTATTATTATTAAAACAGAGCTGACAAAGACAGAAGAACATTTTTTCATTGTGGGACAGATGACAACAAAACACATTAAAAAAGCGAAACCTGCTTCTTATATTTTCTTTAGTTCGTCCAGCAAACATTATGCACTAGGAAAGCAGGGACCTGAAAGCAGGGCCTTGAAAGCAGAAACTTGAACAGAAATATCTGTTTAACCCAGATACTCAGATCTCCTTCTTCCACTTACAATTACACCTGCAGAAGTGTAAAGTTAGTAAACAGCAAGAGGAATATTTGCTGAATTATCTTCTCTCCATATATTACTCTGGCTAAAGTCCTCAATGACAGTCCTATCAAATTCTGTAATCAATCTTAGAGCTTACCTTTGATGGACTAAGATAGTAAGAACTCACAAGCATCTGCAATTCACCTGTGTCAAAGAATACTCAAACTTTCTTTACTCCAGTTTACCTTCTGTACAGACAAGTGTGGAAGATCACCTCTTAACCCTCCCAAATAAATTCCTTTGTATCAGACATCAGAAAGACAGCACTGAGTAAAATTTATACATAGATACAGAGATATGAGAATGCACTGGACTGAGATTTTATCTCCTATATATACAACAAAACACCTGGAGTGCATTATCAGATGCATAAAGTAAACATGCACAGATCCTAACCCGCACCAAAAAAGCAGCCCTCAGTGTTACTCACAAAACAGCCTTTTGCAATTCTTCTGCATACCTAACATAAGCTAAGGACCTTCCACACAGCAGTCTTAAAAAGAAAATTGACAGGTACAAAACAGGATGGTGAAAAACAGGCAAAGTGTAATGGATGTTTACTTAACCATACATTGGCACATGTCTAAAAATAATTAGACCAAATTGCAAAGAAGGAGCCGGTGTAGTAAGCTGGTATTCCAAAATCCAATGTCAGTAAATGGAAGATCCTCTTAATTTCTATCAATTAACCCAGTACCTTGAAGTCAGCAATTACATATGGAAGCATGCCCTCCACTGGCCTTGAATTTGTTTCATAGCCAATGTGTATAATTAGTCCTGATTAATATCCCACACTGCACATCAACAGTATGAGCAAACCCAAATGATCTACAGTGCTGCTGCCACAGGAAGCCTTAGCGGTCTGATTGGTGCCTTTATCAAAGCACTCTGCTCAAATGAGATTGAGGGCTGATTTAGCACCCACACTGCCTGATTTATTAAGAGAGAAACAGCAACTGCCTTCTACGTAGTCATCTTAATCCCTTGCATCAACTAATTAAAACACAAGGAAAGATTTTACTTATGTGTGAGCAATTACAAGAAGTTCCTGGTTGATGTCCAAATGGATTCATGACATTAATTTGTGAACAATAAAACCTTCTGTATTGGGGAATTTTAGTGGGTGACTTTACATACAGTAACTCATTTTCATTAATTGTGAGCACACTAAAAAGCAATAGGTGTGAACTTTACCTCGAGTTAATAGTATTCACAAGACTGTTTCCAAAGGGAAACAACTAAAATTAAATTTGCAAGGATGTACGCATCCTTGAAAACTAAAAAAAACCCCCAACAAACACTGCAAGAGTACTGATTGTCTGCAGCATGCAATTTCAACTGCTCTGGCAATATGTACATCTTGCTAACGTTACCTTCTTGGATTAGATTTGTCTGTAAGTGAAACTGAGCAACTAACAGTAGAACTGGTAGCAGCTGTTATTGGGGATCATTCCCAGTTAAAGAGAAAGCGGTCTGTGCAAAAAGCTTCATCGAGAGCTGTGCAACCTGCTGTGTGGCTTCTGTTCCTCTGGTTTGCCTCAGTCTGAATGGGAAGTGCTCCAGCACAAGGGATGAACATATCTGACATGGGGGATAACGCACAGAAACCCACTGAGTCGGTCATTCAAGACAGGGCACTCACTGATAAAGCAACACATTGTGGTTACAAGCTTGAAGTGCACAATCAGTGAACTTTCCACTGTGCAGATGGCTTGTTGTCTGGGTACAGCATAACACATCTAAAGCCAGTAAAAAGGATCTCTGATTTGTTTTATTTTATTTTACTTTATTTTATTTTTTGTTTATTTTGTGTTAGTCATGTTTTGGAGGGGATGATGCTGACACCTGCCTTATGAATTGCAATGGGAGAGATCTAGATCTGCCAATTAAAAAGTAATAGCAAATAAACCTGTGTCAGCATTTTGCTCTCTGAATAAAACTGTACTACAATGTATAATCCACATTCCCCTTCAGAGTACAAGAAAAAATGCAGTGGGATTCTCCTGCTAGAATTTCTAGCATGTTTCAAATGCAAGGGCAGTCAATGATTCTTATACTGACAAGGGAGTGTTCATGCACCCTTGTGTGTGGAGGAATACACAGTAAAGGTACAAGCTCCCTTTACTCCAGAGAAATGAAAGGCTTGACATATTTTAGCAACTAAATAACGTAACTTGAGAATATTACTGTCTGAAAAGTAATGGTTGTTCCCTAAAGATGATGTTTATTATTCATACACAGCAATTTCCCTACAGCCCAGCAAAATCTCTGTGAGAGAAGTATGATAGAGAACCTACCTATGGAGATGCATTTTGAACAGACATTGAGTGCTAAATATTTTAAAGAAAGTACAATTCCCTGGCTTCATTCTAGAGCATAACAGTGTCTTTGGGGAGGGAGAGGAGGAGGAGTGGTGGGGTTGGGGAAGGGAGGAGTGGATGGAGAAGGTGTGGCAAATATGGGGGAAAAATCTGTAATTGCTTCAGTGCAGACCAATTTAGTAAAAGGAGAGAAATTTAAATTGGTTGTGTGAACTCCTCCTCTCTCTGCTGATCTAGTACCCTTCCCACATCTGTCTTTAATTGCCCAGGGCACCTCCTGCTGTCTTCTTCAACACTGGCACTCTGATTGCCAAAGAAATCCTTAACCTGATCAGCTGTATCCTGACCAACTGTGCCACTACAAGATCTTACCAAGAGATAAAAGAAAATGGCTTGGTAAAATAACAAACCCTAAGCCACAATACTTTTCCAGCCCAACTTCCTTCAAAGTCAGGGCAACCCCAGCTGGCAGCAGCAATCAGAGAAACATGTTGTCATAACTGAAAACTAGGAAGAAAAGCAAATGCTAAAGTTTTATGAAGCACAATCATAAAATAATTTTATATCCTGCTAAGACAACACTAGAGCACATTACTTGGAGTTACTGTAATATAAACTAAGAGTTCTGAATGTAACTTTTTTATCTTACTGTCCCTTCCATCACACTCCTATTCTTCATCCCACCTTCACACTTCATTCAATCCTCTCTTTTCACAACGTTTTGTGACAGAGAGTTTGACAAAGATATTTTGTAGCAACAACCTTCTGCAGCACCAGAATGGGGCCCTTTTAACAAGGCCTCTGTAGTACCTCAGGGTTTTGACAGAAAATCCTATGTAACACAGGCAATGAGCTTGTCCGCCATCACATTCCCACCATCATCAATTGGAAATGCTTACTTAAGAAAATCTACGAATATGTTCCACTTGGCTCTGCCCACTCTGATGGCAATGCCGCTCCTGGAAACAAGCACCAGGCAACTTACTCTGAGTGCTGCACAGATCTAGTAGTCTCTCCTCTTTTAACTACCCTACTTCAAATATGCCAAAAGCAGAGGGGGTTGGGGGGAAAGAAGCCCCCTATCTGTCACCTGTGTGAGAATATGTCCCAGGGTAAGAATGAGCTGGCTGCCTGGGGGACCTCTGCCCTATGATTATTCCCAACTCTCTCCCCAGATATCTCAAAGAAGAAGTGGGATCTACAAGTGGGTAGAGTCATAATGGCTAAAGCAAACCAGAAATCGTAACAACCTTTAGTTTATCTGGCCTCATTTTATTGTTCTGCTTTAGATAAGGTACTAATCACGTAGGAAAGGGGAAAAGGAAGACAGTACTACTGAAAGCAAGTATGCTCTTCTCTTGCAAACACATCTTACCTTCTGGCACAATATCCTGGGTACGAAGTGCCTCGCAATAAAACATTACGGTTTCCTTCTATTGGCCATTATTCTCAGCATGCAGCATTAAAGTCTGCTTTCTGTAAAAACAAGTCTTCTAGGGTTTCACTGACGCAATGTTTTAGACTATCAAAAGGTTTAAAATAGTGTTCACAGTTCCTTTTTTTTGGGGGGGGGGGGGGCAGGGGGAGAGGAGAAAAGGTGGTANAGAAAAGCTGTGAAAAATTTCATAAAAAAAAAAATCAATACATATCAACTTTGGTAGCAGCAGCTGTTGGCAAGTGTTCCTTCTTTGAATAAAGCTGTCAATATAGCTAAGAGTTTAAGGGCCAATTTTGAGACAGTTACCTTCCTGAACTAAAAATTAATGACTATAAACATTCTTTGTTTCTGCCCCATCCCCACACTGTTTTCTCCTGTCATAATCGGCAGAGTCAACTGTCGCTATTATGTGCATGTTGTGAGCACAAAGAAGGGGAGTGTGATGTGATGGCAAACCTACTCCCCCCAGCCTGCCTCCTTATGAAACAAACAAACAAACAAAAAGCAATAACAAACACGGTGCTAAATCCTTCCTAGGAGTGGGGGGGAAATAAACTTAATTTGACCTGATTGTGCTTAAGGCTGTGGAGGAGTCATCCACACATAACTACCACACTAGATCTTGGCATGCATCCAGAAATTTGAAGAGCTAGAATTATATATGGTGGCATGTGTCAGGCCATTTCACTGCACCTAACAGTTGTCTCCAGCTTCATTTCAAGCTAATTAGCTGCAAAAGTCACTGGAGAAAATTCTCTCCTTCATGGGGATTTCACATTAAAAAACAGCATCCCCTCCTGAACTGAGGAATTTGAAAAGACTAAGGAATTCTGCACTAAATTGAGATGATCAATGTTTACTACAGATCAGTCAACACTATCAAGTACTAATTGGACAGAACCAAAAGTTATTAAAAAAAAAAAAAAGTAAGCAAGAAATCAATAATTTAGTCTGGCCAATGACAAACCTCATGGGTTTAACTTGATATGCCATTAATATGAAAAGAATTTGACAGTTTACATAAGGGATGTGACCTTGTGCCAACAACCTCTGGCTTCTACATTTTCCAGATGGCAAGAGATTAAGCTAAAGTCTTTATTCTCATAAGAAGATTTTTTTCCTCCATGGAAAAACTATAAAGGACAATTCTGTTCCAAACTTCAAGTCTCCTTCACAAATGTCTACTCAATTCCAGGCCTTAACTAATGTCTGTTAAAAGAAGTCTTTGGGTCTGAAGCTGTGAAGAAGAAAAAGAATAAAAAAAAGAATTAAGAAAAAAAGGTTAAGGCAAACCTAAGTTTAATGCTTGCCTTTAAAGGATATATTGACAAAAGCAGTGGGGGAGAGTTTAGACTATCATTAACTTAAAGGAAAAAGTTGGCAAGTTTCAATTGTGGATGTGAATACCTACTTGAGTTTGATCTTGATGGACTTAAGATGGGGAAAAAGTTAAGCCTACTCACATATTAAAAAATGCAGTTTTGTTAAATTCAGTATGCACTGTTTTTCTCACTTTGATTTATACCATCATTGACAAAGACTTTGAAGGACATTCCTGTTTAATATGGTAAAAAGCCACAGCACAGGGCATTGTCTCTGCTTTGCAAACGTTAATATGAAAAATCATCCCTTGACAAAGCATGACACTATTTTCCATTAATCCCTGAAATACAGAAAAGAGGGAAACTGGAGTCTTTCATTGCTACTGATCCAGGGCAAGACATGGATGATTAATCAAAGTGGTCCATAAGGTGAAAATATATTGTGTGAAAAGTAACTTTTGCAGACAGAAATTCATAACCGATCAATCAGACTAAATATTAAAAAAATAATCAAAACATATTCTTCAGTGCCCGAGGTATCAAAAAAGTCATCTGTGAGAGTTGTTCACTTCTCCTTTCAACCATCACAAAGTATTACCTCATTTTTTGCTTTACTGGCATCACCATAGTAACCCTTCTCCTGCAAGAAATATTCCCCAAAGGCCACCACCCCTCCAGCACATGCCTTCAACACCTCGTATCCTGTGCCTTATAAATTGACTCGTCCCTGAAGACTCACAGGAAATTCAAGTACTGAACGCACACCAAACCTCAGCCATTAAAGGATCATCTCAAAATGTAAGCTTAACAAGTCTTCTACACAAATCACACTTTGAAGTGATCATCATTTTGGCTCAGTCCAAGATGTGGAGAAAGAGAGCAACTATTACCAAGACATTGTTTCCTTAAGTAACCCCTACTTACCCCTATCATTAGTAAGTCATTTTAGACATGATCATCTTTCATTCCCAAATATATAAACTGGTAAAGATAAATTTATAGTACTTTCCACATTACAATTGTGTCACTCAGACTCACAGGCAAAAACAGTCTGGCAATCATATAACTTTAGAATGTCATTTTAGGAAGTGAGCTAAGAGCATTACATCATAGCACCAGGTTTTCCTCAGCAGTCCAGAAAAAATATAATAAAATGTGGATAATATACCAACTGGTCAATTTAAGGCTTCCTTTGGAAGGAGTAAATGCTCCAGTTTCGTTTGTAAAACATTTCAGGGAATGGTCACACTACTAGCATTAGTATTAGGGCTCAGGGACGTAAAAATATTTGCCATAAAGTAGTTTCTTACAGAAGACAGCAGGTTTTTTTCCAGGCAAAGTATTTTACCATTTTGCACCAATTCTGTAATCTTCTATGATTATCAAGTTAGAAAAATAGAGGGGTTTGACACATTCCTAAACAACATTTCTTTTCAGTCCTGTGCTTGGACCAGCTTCACGCTACACTGACCCCAACCAGCAGGAGAGGTCAGTAAATCCTCCCAAACACTTCTCCCCACCTTTTTACTATTGAAGGGCTTCTCTGCACCAAGTCAGAGGGGTAAATGATGATTCAGAAATAAACCCTCTCAAAGCCTTTGCCCATGCTGCTGCTCCAGGTGACAGCCACTCTGCTACTCTCACTGTATCATCACACCTCCTCTGCTTCTGCAATGCCAGAATATCCATGCCATAGTATCATAGCACATATGCCATAGTATCATCCCAGTAAGACAGGGCAGGTTTGTACACCTTTACCGGTAAGATTTTGTTTAAAACCCAGATTATCCTACTGAAAACATGAGAATTTATTCTAAAAACTCACTACCTATACCTGTAGCTGAAGGCAGTAGCACTTTCTATAAGAGCATCAAAGTCGCGAAAAGCAACTAGGGAAGCAATCCCTTTCAGCTTGCTAAGCTTCAGCTAAAAAAAACCCCATGAAGTTTCTGATATTTCTCAAATGCTCAGAGAGGATTTGATTTTGTTAACAAATAAGGAAAATTTAGAAGGAGGTTAATTCAGCACAGTAGAGGACTGAAGAAAGCCATACAGGTCTGACTGCCTTTTAATGGTCAACTTCCTTATGTTGGCGGTTTCTTTTCCTGCTCAAAAAAATGTATCATCTGCTCAGTATTTCTGAATGCCCTTTGAAATGACAAATTTCTTCAGATTTTCATGAAGACTCAGCTCCCTCTCGATACAAGTGTGCTTTAAGTTTTTCCCCTTTTCCTTCTTGTGTATCTCTGTTTCTACATATACAGTTTTGTTTTTTCTTTAGTTACATTATACTGCATTTCTCCTCCGTTCTCTAATTCATAACTGTTTATTTCATGCTTTTCAAGACATACTCAGGAGAGAAGTGCAAAAACAGAAGACAAGGAGTCTCAATTACTCCATACCTGCAAGGAATTTCATTGGGAGAAAAGATCTGGTACTTGACTGCTGTTGAGGGAGCACTAGAATTCTATACATGAGTGGGACAGCTGGAAATGCCACATATATATTTTGCTTTCCAGTTGCAAAAAGCTAGTTTCTTTTAGGATTAAATCAGAAGGTTCTATCTTGACAGAGAGAGTACAGATCTGTTAAAAACAACAAAACCAAAACAAAACCAAATAAAAAAAAAACAAACCAAAAAATCAAAACAAAGAATCACCACCACAAAAAAAAACCCAAAAACCAAAAAGCAAGCAAACAACAACAATAAAAAAAAAAACCCAAAGCAAAACAAAACAAAAAAACCCCAACCCACAAAAAAAGGCACACAGAGAAAACAAAACTAAAGTTCTACAAAAAACAATGCTAGTGTAGTGCAGTCTAACAAAAGAAACCCGGTAAGTCAGTTTATCAACATGGTTAATAATACACTTTGTGATGCATGATTCAAATACCAGTCCTATGCAATCTAGACAGCAGTGCATACTTTATCAATAACAACTAAATAAAAGTAAGTAATATAAAAGCAAACCTTAATTTCTCTTTGGTAGCTTGTAGTGCTCCTTTTAAAAACAGTAGCTTTACAAGTATCTAAACCAAGTTTCTGCTGGTTTTTTGGAGGCGGAACATGAGGGCAAGTCAAAAGGAAACATCTTTACAGTCCTGGGAACAGATTGTAATAAGAATATCATTAAATATATCCTTGCAATTTTGTATCCGGTGGCTGGGATAGCTGTGCATTTTACCTTGAAGATGTACAATTCTAGTCTCTTAATCAAAATGAGACTGAACATATACAAGAGCAACAGAATTTAATGTATATTTGGACAGTGTTCATGGTTTGTCTACCTCTTCTCTGTGCCAGTAGAAGACGTTTTGCCCAGATTGTATGCTAAATTGTGTTCACAGATCAAAAAGACCACAGGCCAATCAAACAGGTTTTCACCTTCCATTGCCAGCACTTTTTTGCAGGTCACAAAATCTAAGCCAAGATCCTCACTTTCAAAGCAGTAAACAGCATTCATGCTTCTTGTGTCCTTCAAAGTTCATCTTAAACTATCGTTCATATTTGGTTATTGTTTTCTTGAACAAATGAATCACAAATACATGAACAGTAAGTACCCCTCTGGGATTCTGGCAAAGGGTTTGTGTATTTGTGCATAGATGCTGTTTACAGCAGCGTTTTCAGTACAGGGGAAAAAAGCACATCTTCCTTTGTTTCAAGGATAGTGACTCCTATCTGTTAAAACCTCAAGAGATAATGTTGACAGAACCAGACATACAATTTGTTTAGTAGCACTTGGAAATTAGGCCAGCTCTTCACAACAGTGGGACATTACTATGATGCATCTAGCATTCCAGATGGACTGCATTCAAAATACACTTGTCTAACACAGTACAAGAAAGAATATCATTACAGAATATAAAGCAATATCAGCTTGGCCTCTCCCTACTTAGAAGAAATCTCAGCAAAGTGTTTTGCCAAGTTTTAGAAAGACAATTTTATTTTAAATTGCTGAGCTCCATAAAGAGCTGCTTTTGTAGAGACTCAGAAAGAGATATTAGTTGTTTAAATGTTTAAATGTGTTCCTCAGTAGCTTCAATCATGGAGCTTATCTCTCCTTTCTGAACAATGCCATATACCTTGCCAAAAGTTAAATTATATCATCCACAGAAATCAGAGATCAGACTCATCTTGTTCACCACCCAAAAGCTGAGAAAAATCTCAGCATGCTGGAGCTTAAAACAACCCAAGGGCCTCATTTCAAACTTGATGGCTATGCTTTTCAATTGGGATTTAGCTGGCTCTGAAGGTGGAGACACCCTCTTTTAACTGTGAATTTTAGGTATGCTTTTGATTAGAAAAGCGTTTTTCTCTTTGTACATACAAACACTTTGTATTTAAAAGGAAAAACTCCATCCTGTTCAGCAGAAGTCTGTGCTAAACGTTTTGTAAAACTACAGTCAGGCAAAAGACAATCTTCAAATTGGGAAGAGGCAAGCAAATTGATTTTGCACTAGTAAGCACAAACCTGTAGGCACACTGGAGTGGAGTGCTTGGTACTCCAGCTTCACAGATAATCCGAGGGGAAGCTAAGGTTCTCACTTCAATGGGTGAGCTGTCTGGCAGAGAGTAACAGGCAGCCTTTCTACCTTCAGCGATAACCAAAGCAAAATGTTTTGTTCAAGGTCAGCTCATTTTCAAGCTTTCTCTTTGCCCAAATGGTTCAGCTGCTCCCATGCATATCTTTGAAAGATCCCTGCAGTGAGCTGCAAAAGTCCTTCAAATACTCACCAGACTAAAACTGGAAACTCAGGATGAGGGGAAATTGAAAAGGAACAACAGCAAGCCCCAGGAGGCTAGTGGAGCACCAGCTGCACTCTACCTATCTGTTTTAAGAGACATAGTTTGTGATCTTTTGCAGCACATGTAAGATTGTATTAAGCTGTAATTCTGTTGCTGCTTTGTTCAGTAATTTTATATGATGGTCAGGTTCACTCTTCCTCACTTACAGCAACTATAACTTGTGAGGAAAAGAATGTTCTTTGTTAAGAAATCATTAATTTTTAAATGCTCAGAGAGGCATTTAAAGTGTATCATTGACTAGATGGAACATAAAATCGGATCTTACGTGCTCTGGCAAGGAGTACAGCAGTATCTAAATTCTGTCATAAAGACAGTATTTTAATCAGCTACAAAATCACAGTCCTGAAGCTGTAAGAAAACACATTTATCAACACAGTCATCCACTCAACAGCTTCTGACAGCCAGACTAATGCCTACTACTGAAGGTCCATGGATTTAAAAATATCCAAAATACAAATTTACCCATATAAATACCTTTCAAGTTCATTCATCTCTAAGCAAACTTTGTACTGAAGTTCTATTCAGCAGTTGTTTTGATTTCGAAATTACGTTAATAAAAATTATATTTTTCAATATTTAATCTGCTTGTATTACTTCTTTCTTCTCTACTTTTTGAATGGTGTCAAGATCTTTAGTTTCAGAAATTTCACTGCCACCAAAATATCAGAATCTGTTTACTGATTTGCTTTAAGATGAAGGTATTTTCAAATAGCGTAGCATTATTTCTGAGATCAGAACATGCTTTTGTGAGGTGAACAATTCATATCCCCACTCCTAGAGAAAATGAGATATGTGAATTAATCTACAGAATACTCTGCAGACACAGCAAAGCACACAGAAAGGCTAGTCAAACTTTCCACTAGAGCCCTAGAAGTTTCTCCTTCTGTTTTTTTAACTCCTTACAATTAAAAGAATGATATTACGCAATACTGAAGTATTTATGGAAGTATTCCCACACAGAAAAGAAACCCAGCATGTGTTAAAAATCAAAGGAAACTTAAATGCTTCCAAGTCTTATTCTTAACCAACATTTTAATTGAATCTCCATCTCAAATATTCTTTTTTCCCTTAATCTAATTTGCCAACTGCCAAAAGCCAGGTTAGCACACCAAGGAAATACATGAATATCTATTTTCAACATTTTTCTGAACTTGCCTTGAAGCCCTCAGTATTGTTACTACCAGAATCAAAGATGTGATTTGGTACAAGACAGAGCCAATACTCCTGCTCTTATTATCCAAAGTAATCTGTGCATACCCAAACTAAAAACAAAACAAAAAACCCCAACCAAACAAAAAAACTGATTCTCTGTTAAAGTATTGATAGCATTTCTTCCACAGTTACAAACAGATGCTTAATGACTCCTGCCTTGCAATTTTATAAAACTTACAAAGCAATTGCAGTAATGCCAGGTGCATAAGTACAGACCAAAATCAGCAACGGAAGAGAGCAAGCTGTTATTACCAGTTTTGCATAACACTGAAATAGCTAGAAGAGAAGTAGGCTCCTCTGAGCTCCTTTCAGAGACCTCAGTGACATCCAGCAACTTGAAAATAACACTTTCAGCACAATGTTTTTCTACCTTTACCAATAGTCATGCTCAGGACTTAAATTAGACAGCTTGCTCCCCAGCTCAGTTCAAAGAGAGTGTTTATCACTGAATTGGAAATTTTATTGCTTATGGTGCATGCACTCAACTCTAAAGCAACAGCAAGTATAACTGCTTGAGAGATTCAGCTCTGAAAAAAGTAATTCCTGTAAAATCATTGCTTCTCTGAGTCCATATTGCAACAGAGAATTACATTACAGCCATTGTTTGCAGTATTATTAAGTATGAGAGAGAGAGAACAAAACAAAGCTCATAAACAGCCATCCACTAATTTCAAACAATTGACAAGGAGAATTTTGGCTTTTAGGATAAACTGGTTAACAAACTTACAGACCGGATTCCTTTTATGATTTCAAAGAAGAGAAATCCCCAAGTTATAGTTACCTTACTATAAGGAAGTAACTGAGTACTTCCTGAGGTGCAAAGTAATTATTTTGTACTTGATACACCCCTAAAATACTTTGGTGGAGAAAAGAAGGTGCAGAAAAGTGTTTGTTATGCTCTTTTCACAGTTCTTCATTATTTGGGTAAACATATTCACATCTTTAGAAAATAAAACGGAAACAACAGCTGATACACAGCTTTCCAGCTTGCCAAGATCTACAGCGTGTGCCAGAAGATTAAAATAAAATAGGGTTAGTAAAGCTGGAAGCTTATCCAGCAGAAATGCCTCGATTCTTGGTCTGCAGAAGAGCGAAACGAAAGAAACTTGGGATGATTCACATTTGCAGAAAGGGTCAAAATGAAAACTGAGGGGACTGAAAGAAACTGTTAAAGAGAACCAATCTTTCACAGAGATCTCTGTGAAATATATGAATGCTATTGGCAGAAGCTGCTTGGAAAACACTGCCAATCAACATGCAGCTCCTTAGCATAAAGAAACCTTCTTCCAGAAGGTTTCTCTCCCAAGAGAAATTCCCTCCACAGGGAGAGGGAGAACTTATGTACTAACAGTCCGTAGGAAATGGAATCTAGAAACAAATCACTTTGGATAGGAAGGATGACATTAATCAGGGAATAAATCAACGTAAGGCCCCATTTAATATGAAACACATTCATGCTATCCTAAATTGCATAGTTAAGGAGCAAGCCGATCCAGTAATATATTCTATGCTTTTCAGTGAGCTGCTGCAAGTTGGCACAAACACATCATTACTTCAGAAATTCTACAAAAAGCCTTGCCTCTTGCTAATCTTTTGTTCCTGAAGGCAGAACCCCGACTATCACTCGCAACATGGAAATCAGAATGAATTTTCTCTGTGGTTCTTTTCCTCTACCATTTCAGATCTGCAAGCCCCCAGTTTCTTACAGCTTCATTCTCAGATAGTTTTAGAAGGTCATTTAAAAAATACACAACTGAGAAAAGTACTAAGAATCAGTAAGCTATTTGTAAACACCATGAAATACAATTTCCAAGACAAACAGCAATTTTTACTGTTTGCATGGATACAGATTATTTGGAGGCGGGAAATACTAAGACAAACTGTATACTTAACAGAATAAAAATGCCCTGTTAAACTATCTTCCCACGTCAAACCTGCAGCAGAAACCATTTTAACCACACTGCTTGTTCTGGGCTATCATAATGTAGGTGCAAAGGATAAGACAAAAGTTAGAGATAACATGAGCCCCAAGCTGCTCGGTCAGGTTTTCGAGGGTAGATTTGCAATACATACAGTTTTTTATTCAACTTGATGCTGCAAGCTGAGCCACAGCCAAAGTGCCAAAAACATGCACTTACACCCAAATACAGCACTTATACTGAAATATTATTTACAGGATGGACTCTAAAGAAAAAAGGTCTCTGCAGGTACCCTGATATCCAAAACTTAGGAACCCTCTGATAATGCAATTGATATGTTACCCTACAAAGCCTTTTTTCTTCCTCTACCTGACCACCAACACACTCAAAACACAAACTCCAAGATGGTCAAAAACAGGACAGCAAGCAGAGGTAGCATCTTGGAGGAGCATCAGGAAGAGAAACATGTGGATTTGTATCTGCAGTGTTGCAGATGTGGAGAGAGAGCAGCCAGTGTTATGCTCTACTTGACTGCACAGCAGGCGAGCTCTCCCTTCATTTTTTTGCCCTGTTGTGTTGCCCTTCCCTAAAAGCACAAAAGGCTCATGATGGGACAAGATTTTGGAGTTGAGGAGACCGGGGGAGGGAGACAATCTCATGCGGATTTTTCTTTTTTTACAAGTGACACTCAAGTTCTCCCTATATTCATACTTCCCTTATCCTGTTTTCACTGCACTGACACTAATCCGCCTTGAAATTGGCTGATTCTGCCCAAGCCATGTTTACATGGAAGCAAGTTTCATCTGGTTGTCCTCATTCAGAGACCAGTTTCTGCTCTGTGGCAGGAGAGATTATTAAAAAACATATATTATGAGCACATGCTTTAAAGTGACTCAACTTGGAAAGATAACTGTATTATGTCAGTCTTCCATTCCCTAGGTCACAGAGAGGCAGAGGTAGCAGTAAAAATCTCAGATGGAAATTGCTTTCTAAATATATTATCCTCCATAAAAGCCATTTACCAACTGCTAGT
>VYXB01006775.1:211994-233815 GCA_013397135.1 Pachyramphus minor
TAGTACCCACAAGACAAAAGGAAAAGATAAAAAGTACATGTGACACGACAGAGTAGGGAGCGGTGTGGAGGACTCATTTGCATTATCACACTGAACATTAACCACAAGAAGGAAAAAACCAAATGCTCCCTGTTTTACACAAACATCAATTACATCTAGTAATTTCACTGATCACTCTTGTGAAGCACTAATGCATACGCCATTCTGGCTTTTATGACACAGGCAGTGCTTTATTGTCTGTCTCTGCATCAGAATTCCTCTTTGTCTGAGGAAAAAGGGGGAAAATTTTATTTTCTCCTATGATCAGTAACATCTGCAGCTTCACATGAGGCCTTAAGATTACAGTACATAAACGTTAGCTTATTTCATGGCAGAAAACACATGATCCAAGAATCATTAAGGTTCAAAAAGGCCTCCAAAATCATCTAGTCCAACCATTAACCCAGCACACCACCACATTCACCACTAAACCCAAAGCGCCACATCCATAGGCCTTCTGAACACTTCCAGGGATGGTGATTCCACCCGCTCTCTGGACAGGCTGTTCCAACGCCTGACCAGTTTTTCAGTGAAGAAATTATCCCTCATACCCAATCTAAACCTCCTCTTGCATAACTTGAGGCCTGCTCTTATCCTATTGCTTGTTACTTGCGAGATCAACCCCCTCCTCACTCCAACCTCCTCTCAGGTAGTTGCAGAGAATGGTGAGATCCCATTTGAGCCTCTTTTTCTCCAGCCTTAACACCCCCAGCTCCCTCAGCTGCTCAAGACTCTTCCCCAACTGCACTGTCCCTCTCTGGACTCACTGCATCACCTCAATATCTTTCTTCTAGTGAGAGGCCCAAAACTGAACACAGAATTCGAGATGTGGCTCCAACAATGCTGAGTACAGGGGAACAGTCACTACCCTGGTCCTGCTGGTCCCATTATTTCTGATCCAAGCCAGGATGCCCTTGGCTTTCTTGGCCACCTCAGCATATTCTGGCTCGTGTTCAGCTGGTGTCAACCAGCATCTCCAGGTCCCTTTCTACTCTTCCCACAGCCTGTAGCACTGTATGGCGTTGGTATGACCCAAGAGCAGGACCCAACACTTGTCCTTGTTAAACTCCCTAACAACTGTCCTNGTTGAACCCCACAAAACTGGCCTCACCCCATTGATCCAGCCTGTCTGGATCCCTCTGCAGAGCCTTCTTACCTCCACCAGATCTACACTCCCACCCAATCTGTTGTCATCTGCAAACTGAGTGTGCACTTAATCCCATCATCTAGATCATGATAAAAATATAAGAGAGGACTGGCCCAAACACTGAGTGCTAGGGAACACAACCACCCAACCCATACACTACCACTTCCCTGGGCCCAGCCATCCAGCCAGTTCTTATCCCAGCCAAGAGTGTACCTGTTCAAGCCATAAAGCTTTTCCAGGCAAATGCTGTGAGAGACGGGATCAAGTGCTTTGCCAAAGTCCAGGCAGTCAACATCCACAGCCTTTTCCTCATCCACCAAGCTGGTCCCACTGTCACAGGAGACTGGGTTAGCCAAGCAGCAGCTGCCCTTCATAAACCTGTGCTGGCTGGCCCTGACTCCCTGGTTCTACTGCAAGTGTTGTGTGATGGCACTCAAAACCATATGGTCCATGAATTTATACAGACACACTTCAGTGCAAAAAACCCACACTTTTCCACCTAGGATTTGAATAACACTTTCATGCTTTACAAGAACTCCAGCAGAAGGAAGGAGGGGACACTTCCATTTTTTCAGCAAGAAGTCCTTTGCTGTTGTTTCCTCATTATCATTTAAAACATTATAAAATGACCAGCCCTTAACTCCTTGTTTATTCATTGCTGCAGCAACTGCCGTTAATCCCAAAAGAGCAGGACTTAATTCCAAATGCCACCAGTCACCTTTGTTGGGGATCATCCCCACTACAACTTCTCCAGTAACTAAGCCAGTAATTGTATTAGTCTTTCCCGGTTGCTTTCTACCAATTTTCTAGACCCATGAGCTAAGTCAGAAAAAAAAGAAGTGTTACTGGTTTGTTTCTCTCCCATTTATCTTTCTTACACAAAAAAGAGGAAAGACATCAGCCACACAGGAGAGAATGTTAATCTATGTCTTCCTTTATGCTACATGTCAAATTAGACCTAAATTGCTGTAATTTTCAATTCCAAATAAAAGATATCCAAAATAAAAAAATAACTATTCCTTTATGAGTTCAAAAGCTTTTCAGCCTCCTAAGCTATGGAGCTGATAATTCTATGATAAAAAAAATAAATCTGTAGTTGATACAGCAGCATCTTGAACTCATAATGATAAAAAAAGCCATCAGTTGCCTACATACACATGCACTGAACTCCTGTCAAAGTAGACTTGCTCAGTTCAGTAAAATGGACAAATCTACAGCAGATTCTCACCAAATTCTGGAATAACAACAACAAACTAGAGATGGAAGACACAGCAAAGACCAAATCCTGATAATGACTGTAATTAAGATGAGGTAGGGAGGTTGAGGTACTTTCTATTTATTCCCTGCCTCCAAAGAGTTATTTCCTAAAATTATCCAAGAGGTCCTTACAGACAATGGAGACAGGAATGAATGCTAACTTGGCAAAAGGTCAGCAACAGACACTTTTGACTAATCTGTAAATGGGAACCAAATATACTCTGTCCACAGAGGACTAGAGAAGCAGATATTACCCACCCACAAAAGACCCTATGGCAATAACCACATACTTTATCAAGATTAAAAAAATAATCAGACATAAACTGCAGATTGTTACAAAACCCTAAATATATATTTGAGCTTCAAAAATGCGAACAGAATTTGACCCATCTCCTGGGTTGGATTTCTTCTCCAAAATCTTTAACTCTAAGGGCAACACTGAGAAGTAGGTGATCCTTGAAGTACTTGAAGAAATACATTAAAATACCTGTTAGATAAAGAAAATTTATAGCTTACTGTCAAATATCCATGTCCTAGGGCTCTCTTTGCAAGTGTGAGTACAATTTCTGCTACACAAACAAATCTACTGAGGAGAAGCCTACAGCTCCTTTACCATTATCAATGGACTCAAAAAAAAGTCCTATCACCACAAGCTGAAATTAAATGTGGTTTCATTTTTAGCTTCCATAATAAATTGCTATTTTCTAAAATAGATGTCAGCAGGTAAATTACAGCTGTGCACACTTTCTCATCTACATCAAGAGTTAATTAAATGGCAACACGGCTAAGATTATTCCTCCAATACCTCAATATTTTAAAGGACTGTCACTTAAGTATACAAAGCAACTCAGTCTGCACACCACATGCACACAGTTCTTATGGTTTTCAGTCACAGACAGCAGTGGTGAGTGTTTCATTGCCTGTCTCTGTTGAGAACATGGCAGGCAGCATCGTGGGGAACGAACAAAGATGTAAGGTACAGAGAAATAAGTGTGCATCATTTTCAGCTGCAAAAAGAGTATTAAGCGTAATTAACAATCATTTAACCCACTTTGCTTCAGAGCTCCCTGGCCATTACCAAATAACATGAAGATAAAACCTCTGAAATAGATCCAAACAAGAACACGGGCAGGGGTTGAGCACTGTAATTCACCACTGCAGGCAGGCAAAAAATTACCGTCTTTATAACAAAGGACTGAGGGCACCGACAGATGTCTCTGGCAAATCATGCTGGGACAGCTGAATAACAGCTGCCCGCCTGCCCCTTCATCACTGAGCAACCTTTCAGCCATCTTCATCCAGAGTTTTCAGTGTACTTCTCCTCCTCCTCAGAACTCAGGCTAATGCACTGAATTGTAAAGGGAGAAGAGACACATGCTACCTTTTAGCACCTAGGTACAAGATAACCTCTGGCACAGGGCTAAGTGAACACATGACACTGAACAGGCAATAATTTTGAGTGAAGGGGTGAAGCAGATTGCCAGAGGAAATATGCTATTAACATCAACCAGAGAAAAACTGTTAGATGGCAACTCTCAGATCTCCAAATCTCTGATTTTCAGGAACTGCCTGACACTCAAGCCGAAGATCATCTGTCATGTTGCATGTTCATTCAGACCAACTTAGGAGCACAGGACTGCAGAATGTGAGGGGAAAGAGAAGCTGGGGCAGAAACAGAGACAATCACCCACTGGATGAGGTGAGGAATCACCCAGGATGCAAGACAAGCAATCAGTTTTTACACTTTCAGGCAGTGATCATGTTATCTAGATATCAGTGGAAAAAACAGGTATTCCTTAAAGAAAGGGATTCTGTCCAGCAAGCAATCCACAGATGTCTTTATTTTCTTTCTTCTTGTAAACATACATTTAAATGATCACCTGTGTAAGGCAAGATGAGAAGAAATGGATGACTGGGAAGCAGATGAAAGTAAACTTTACCTTCAGATACTTGCTATGGACGGAGAACACATGGGAGAAAAAAAAGAAAGCTAAGAAAAGATATGTACATGTAGAGTGAGAGAGAAGGGAAATTTAACCTTGCGCCAAAGACTGCAGTGTGATTATCTTGTAGCTGCAGGTCTTGTACCTGAAGTGACACGCACATTAAGATCAGATCCCCAGGCCCTTCGCCCTTCACAAGAAAATAAATCATCACTCAATCTCCACATAGTATTCATCTTGGTCTATCAGGCTTTGTTTTCAGATTTCTTGAGACAGAAACCAAGGCTGCCTGTCCACGTCAAATCGACTCTCAACTAAATGCCACTATATATTCTTAGGCATTCAATTTATAATACCAAGCAACAAGGTATTAAGCACTAAAGATTTAGAGGAAGACAGAATATTAAAAAGTTTTTCATCCAAAAGCTATGGATATTTGGGTGTTTTGTGTTTGGAAGCTCTAGTTTGTATGAGTTTTATTGAAACACAGAAATACTTCTCTTGGCAGGGTAGTACATTTCTGCTGTAAGGCAACAGAAAAGCATTGGCAGGACTTGCCCCACATGATCATCTTGCCTATCACTGACGGCAAAAAGTACATTGAATGAGACATAATAGAGGAACTTGGCTGTAAAATTGTTGTTAGAGTTCTCTTACACAGTTGGGCAATTCTGTGAATATGGTAATAACTATAACCTTTAGAATTCAAGACAGGAACAGCAGATGGAACCTAATTAAGAAAGAAAAATTATTAATTCATCTTCATGAGAAATGGGAGAGGCACCAACTCTTTGCAAATGGAGGTCCTATGTGTCATTTAATAAATGCAGAAACAACCAGCTAGACCAAGGACTCACTGAAAAATAGCTACATCCCACACAGGAGGCCAAGATCTATTACCTGCAGCTTAAGACAGTGAATAGACAAGAAACAGAGCATCACCGAACAGTGGCAGTTTCTTTCACTGTACATGACTGCTGTGGTCTGATAGCATCCTCAGCTTTAGCTTATACAGAAAGACTGTGCAGAAAATTATATTGCTTTCAAGCTGTTTCAGTTTACCTTCACTTCAACTTCATGAAAATCTTGAAGAACTTGCCTTACTCTGTCCATCTAACAAATAATGCAAGGCAGTAGACACGTGACTTCATTAGACCGACTCCCCCTCGTACAGCTCATGGTTACTAGATGGAATAGGAGGCAGGAGGAAGCTTTTTAACAACTCAGGAAAGAGAGACATTGTTGTTCTTTCTGCTGGAGGGAAGGATCAGGAATGGGGGAAGAGATGAGGGACATAAATATCATCTTTGAAAAATTTAAAGAAAAAATCTAAAGTAAAGATCTCAGCAAACACTATTTTCTTACTAGGTTCTGCTTTGTCAAGAATGGAATCCATACTATGTTTTATTTGTAAAAATGTTAAGATAATTCAAGGAGGGGAACATAATAACAGAGCAAAAGATCTCATTCCCAACTAGGTGCCTCACACTGGTCGTCTCAAAAATCAGTTGGCAGTACCTGTACTTGATCCTCTTCACTTTTCTCATGTTTTAGCATAGAAATTAGCAAGTACATAGAGATACAGCTGATTTATTCCTCTTATTCCAGCAGTGCTGAGTTGACTCCTAAGGCAACTCAAGAGAAGGTAATGATTCAGATGAAGTAAAAGCATGTAAAAACAGGTGAGACCTGACAGCCACACAAGGCCTTTCCTCCATTTCAGCCAACATGTTTCTAATTGCCTTTTCACCAAGCTGGGGGGACTAAAAACAGTGAAGCTAAATACATACACATACACACCACTCAGTCCTTATCCAGGCCCATTAAACAGCATTAGCTGGAGATGAAAGGAATGTTTTGAAGGAGATAGGCATGCATTATTATACCCAGTTGGGCAAACAGCGGTGCCAGTGATACAAATCCCATAAACTGTGCATTGTTGATACTTACTTCTACATCTACCCCTGTGATAGCAGCATAAATATAAACCACCCCTTCACAGTAACATAAATATACACATTTACATTTTGTGTGCATGTGGTGTGTGTGCAGCTTTCTCTCTCTGGCACAAAGTATTTGATCTTGTCTGCCTCCTTATTGCTACAGATGCCAACTCCTGTAGAGGACTCCTCTCCTCCCCAGTCCCCTCACCAGTTCTGACCCCCTCCCTCTCACTTACATTTTCTTTAGCTCATTAGCATAACTAGGAAAATTAGCTTACAGCTCACAACATAACTTGCTTGCTTAAACATCCAACAGAAATCAGAGAATCACAGAATATCTTGAGCTGGAAGGGACCCACAAGGATCACTGAGTAAAACTGCTGGCCCTGCACAGGACAGCTCCAAGAAATCACACCACATGCCTGGTCTGCTGCTATACTTTAATAAAACCCTACTTCTATCTTTTACCAAAAGACAGCTGCAAAATACTGTGAGGTCAGAAAGAAATACGGGGTATTTTTACTTAGACAGATATCATGGTAACAGAAACAACAACTGCTATGAAATGTGTTAGCTTTACCAGACACTTCAAATAAAAAAAATCCAAACAATTACTTGTTAAAAAAGTAGTGTAAAATTAAAAATTGGTACTGTTAACAGCGAGCAACATCCACATAGCACACCTACTGTCTATACTCAACCGTGTAGTTCAACACCTCAGCTGCCCCCACCCCAGAAGACACCTGCGTTTGCCCCGAAGCTCAGCCTCCCAATGACATCCCACGCACAGATCCCTATGTTTCTCTGACATTTCAGGGGACAGCCCTGCAATTCCATAAAAAAACACACATGAGGCACCTTATGCCACCTACAGGCTCTACGGCTTTCTTTCTCTGAAACTCAGTGCTCATTTAAAGTTTGCAAATTTGGCTGCGGCCAAGCTTCAACCCTTTGTGCAAAAGTCTTCCCAGAGGTGTCCTGACACCAAGCTTCCTCTAACCTGCCTGCTGCTTCTCTCACAAAACCTGGTACATCTCAGGGTCTATTTCTGCCATAGATTTCTCTCCTAACATTCAGCAGAACTAACTTTTCTTGGCAAACACATCCAAGCCCCAGTTAGCACTCACTACATTGCCTTTTCTCGGGACTACTGCAAGAACTGGAGCTTATTTAACCCTTCAGGAGCCTAAGTCTCCCTTGGATCCCACTTCTCCCTGGAGTTCAGATAAAGCCAACAGGATTATTTGCTTGAGAATTAGGTGTTCAAAGCCAACTGCATTATTCTTTATCATTACAGAGTGACTTTGCTAATAGTTATTTCTACAGAATAGAAATCAATCAAAGCAAATTAAGAAACACAGCTCACCTTCTTCTAATCTGTCAATTTTTTTGAGAAACTGAAGAACCCACAGAACACTGCACTAAGCCCCAAGACCTGCATTACAGAATTACACAATTACAGAATTACACCAAATATCATTGCAGCAAGGATCATCTCTCTGAAAATCATTCTCATAGAGACTGTGGACAAGATGGGGGGGAGGGGGGGAGAGAAAACCTGAACAAGCCACTGAAGCTAGGCAATGACAGGAGGAGTGTCTGTGTAGACGGACCTCCAAATTGCAGTGGAAGCAGAGCCTCCGTAATAGAGTGTTAGGTTTTCACAAACAGACATATATAGCTGGTGATGTAGGTTTCACTCTAATACTGTAAGGCAGAGCCAATAACGACCTGCAGGCAACTAGCTGCAATGCCACTTATTTTGGAGACCTCAATATAAAGTGTATTATTTTGGTATCATTTCTTGTTTCAGTTTGGAGTTTTTCTGGACAAAACGCCATGGGGAATCCTTTAGCTCTTTCCTAAACATAGACTAGAGAAGTTTTCAAGTGACATGATAAATGACTTTGTTGAGTCTTACAGGCACAATAAGTAATTTTTACTCTTTTACTTAGAAAAGAATAACCTAACTGGACAGGCAAGAGAAAGCTGCTCTGACATATCTGTACATCTCCAAGAGGAAGGTGGGTTATCTACCCTGCTCCTGGACAATCCTCTACATAAAAGATGCATTCAGACTGTGTAGGAAACCACGTCTTAAAAATCAGCAAACAAATGTAGGATCACCATATTTGGTAGTTCCAACATTTGCATACTCATAGGTCTCCGTGCAAAAGTTGTTGTGATCTCATGAATTACGAGTAAAGTGTTGTGATTTTTCATCTTGAGTCATCCACCCAATGTATTTTTAATCTAAAAGGTTTTTTACATGAAGAGGTTTGTACATATGTTAACAAAACAATGTCAGCCATCCCAAAATTTATCTCCTGGACATTCTGTGATCATACTGTCTCAGGCTGAAATACTTTCCTGGTCCACGTAATGCATCAGGTTTCAGTACCGTTTTCCCTTCTTACCTTCAAAATAATATGCCTTCTTCTTCCTGTTTGAGACACCTGAAAGCTGATGGTCCATTGACAGCTGCCTGAATTGGTTTATTCTTTGTTAACTATTTACTTTGGATCAAATGAAAGCAAAAAGGAAATGGAAAACAGTCCCAATGGGAGAAGACTCATGTGGGACAAATTAGGAGCCACTGTAAGATTTAGAAGTCTGGGGGAAAAACAGGACTAACTGGAGGCAGCTGTCAGGATGTGGTTTTTCTGTTTATATTCTTCTCCTTCCCTCTCTTAACCCTCTAAATGGATATTATGAGAGAAAGTAAGCACGTGTATGTGTGTATCCAAAACCAGGAGCAAGTGAGTAAGCAGGCAACACTGATCCCTCCTCTTCGTACAGAACGCATGAAAATATAATATAAACTGTATGAGAAAGGCAACCCAGTCACAGAAAAAAACACAACTGGTAGAGCCACTTATTTCAGAAAAAAACTCTCTGTCTTACCCAAGTATCATAACATGCTGTAAAATTGCAACTTTAGAATACTACTTTTAATTATTAAGTGATCTATGAACTGGAACTGGCAACCTAATCCTCCACTTCAGTTTTGTAAATGGTAGTCTTTTTGCTGGATCAAACTTTCCTTGTATTCTGTCATCCACTCCCCCCTCTAAAAACCAAACCAACAACTGGCACATCGCCATGTACAAAAGAAGTGTTGCTTACTCAGAAGCAAACCCAAACCCTAAAACCAAAAACTTCTGCAGTGTGAGGTTTAAATTTAACATAGAGTAAGTAGTACATACATTATACCAAAAATCCAGAAGATGAAAATTTCATCCACTGGAGGAACTCTTCCCTTTCACATCTTCTCGTATCTCCCCATTTACTCCTGTGATACTTCACATAATGTTCAACAGCTACTGTTAACTAATAGCTAAATCAGTATTCCTGGAGACAAGAGACTCCCATCCCTTACCATATCTTCACCTTTATGTCAAATTAACTCAGGTCTTTAGGGTGGGATCAACACCAAAGTCGAAGATAATGGAAGAGGAGACAGAAGGAACCAATGAACAGGACACAGCACAGGCTCTTCCAAACCACTTAGCCGCTGAAAATCTCCAGTTCCTCCAAAGACAGTTCTGTGTCTTCCCATTTTTTTTATTCACCTCTTCTCTGCCTCTTCTTGTCTCTCCGTCCATGCTTACACCACTTAAGCAGTCATAAGTGAAAAGTACTGGATTTCAAAATCCCAGGCAAATCAGAATTGCTTAGAAACCAAATTATACAAGAGCCAAAGAAGTCTTCTTCCCTCCTCCTGTTCGTTTTAAGAAGGAATACATCAGAAAAGTGGATCTGACTCCATGGGTGCCCAACATATTTAGAGACAAAAGAGTATAAAAAGTGTTAAGTGCAATCACAGAAAAACAAAATGCAAGTGCCTGGTCAAAGCTGACAGATGCAATCAAGACTGGTTTTCCTTTAGCTGTTCAAACAGTTTGACTTTCCCTGCTGGGAGAATGAATCAGACACAGCTTAGAAGCAGGCATGTGCTTTTGACAGTCCAGCTTTTCTGTGTAATTATGAGCTTTGGTCCTAGTTTGCCAGATTATTATTGCATTAAGTGCCTCAACAGGTGATGCTAGCAAAAACAATACTATAACAATATGTCTTTCTGCAGTCTAACAGTCACATAAAAGTAGGCTCTCAGTTTGCTGCGAGCAGGTTTCCAGTCATATGCACACACGCACAAAAAAAAGATGGTTCTGTCCTTCAGTGTCACTGGCAAAAAGTTCTAAATCCAGTATCCCCAACAGCAAGGTACCTGGGACACCAGTCAGAGGCTGCTCTCCTGTGTTACGGTTTGTGATTAAATATACTCTCATCTCTTTGGAAAAAAATTATCATGAACCTTTCAGTTCAGTCCTTAAAATCAGAATTTTTAAGTGAAAAAAACATGAAGACAA
This sequence comes from Pachyramphus minor, assembly GCA_013397135.1. NCBI lineage: Eukaryota > Metazoa > Chordata > Aves > Passeriformes > Tyrannidae > Pachyramphus > Pachyramphus minor. Next base: position 222,694 of record VYXB01006775.1, read on the forward strand.
AAGTCATGTACTTTGTGAAGGATGAAAAAGGAAGGTTACAATGATTTTTGTTTTCTAAATGTTTTACTTCCATGTTCTTTGTAATAAGAGAAAATAAATCAAGAGCTAATGATTGCATTTTGTTCACTTCTGATTTCTTGAGGAAGTTAACTAACATGATCTCATCACAACACCCTTAATGACTTTACACAGGAAAGGTATTTCTTCTTCCTAAGAACACGTATAACAAAAACCACTGTTTTCCACACTGAATTGCAGTTTCTTCTTGGAGTAACTACCATTCCTACTGCTACTTTTATGATGCAGAAGTAATGCTAAAATATCAAAATCTGTTTTTTGAACTACCACTTTAAGGTGACACCTAATGACCTCCGGGAAGAGGCAACAGTACTTTCTACATACACATACTGGAAAACACCATGCCCTCTCAGTCTATTTTACTACTATATACCGCTCATATAATACCACTATTACATGAACCCATTCCCCATCATATGATGCAATATGCAACAAAGCTCTCTGCCACACATTTAATTAAGAACTGAGTCAAAAAAACCAAGATGAAAGCTAAGCCACTGAGCTACCCCCTATCGCCCTCAAGGGGAAAAAAAATCCCGAAACCAAACACATAAAAGAAAGGAAAAAAAAAAAACCTACAAACCCTCACATAGCAAACCAAAACTATAAAAAACCCAGAGTCGTCTTAACATTGTTGTCATATGTATTTATTTTCCCAGATGTTCACAGGCAGTTGAGGTTGTGGAGGCTGAAACCTAAAAAGACCTTTTCTTGTGACAAAGAAAATTTAAATATTTCTAGACAGTTATGCACATTTGTTGTTACATTAGAAGCACCAGTTACTCCTTGTATACATGAGATTAATCAGAAAGAAATAAATATTAGTGTCACTGAAAGGAGGTGCAATGGGTGAGAGAAACAAAAATTTTTCATGTGCCTATGAATGGCCTTTACATGGCAGAGCAGGCTTGACCTCCTAAGCATTTCCTGCATTGTTTGTCTTCCTGGAAAGGACCAAAGCAGACTGCCTGGGAGAGCTGACAGTTCCCCCAGTTCTTACTCCTCTATTCCTTCACTGGTTTAAAGGGAAGAAAAAAATGGAGGGAGTGGAAATAGACAGCAAGAAGACAAAAATTCATGAATACAGAACTGCAGAAATAGTGCAGGAAAGAGCAAACAAGCAGACATTAGCACTACCTTTCATCACTGAACAACGTATTGGTCACATTTGCCACTGTGGTTGGCAAACATGGCACATCATCTGGTAAGTTACATCTAGAGTACAGAGTCAGTGGATAAGACACTTAAAATTAAACTGCTAACACTCAGCTTTTTATTGCCCCAAGTGTCATTCAGTAAATCTGTTGAGTTGGTTGCCAAAAGCTAATCTGGCAAGAGTCCAAGGCTCAAGAATCAAGAACTACTTGCTCCACGCAGACTGTGTCCAAGTACATTTGCTCCCCTTCGAACAGACTTCTCCTCACAAGGAAGATTGTCCCACATGCTGCACAGCATCAGGCTCTGCTTCCTCAGCATGCATCTCCTGCCACGTGATGCCTTTCCGTCTCAGGCTCTGAAATGTGACTCTCAACACGACTCTTACCCATATGGATTCCCAAATATGGTGCTGATGCTTAAATTTACATCTACACGCTTAAATCAGAAGCACATTATTTAAAATCTATTTCTTTCCATAGTGATTTTATCAGTTAACACATTGCCATAGTATGGGAGGGAGTAGCACATGAATCCCTACACCAGACAAAAGCTGTAAGGATGCATCTACTCGCTGCTTAGTGTGAGTGGGGGGAAGGGGGGAAGAAAAGCCAATCCCGCTTATGCGTGAAATAAAGCTGCAATGTTTTGCTTTACTGCCATGCTGTGGAAAATACAGTACAGCATTCAAGCCAAGCTTCTTTTTCCACAGCGTGGCAGTAAAGAGAAGCAGCACAACTGCAACCCACCTTGGGATGCAGAATGACCGAAGAAGGGCAACGACTGGACTACTTTTACTCCTACTCAAACAACAAAGACACAATTTAAGAAGCAAACTGATCATGTCACTTACTGGAGAGAAGAGATTAGCCCTGCTAATTAAAGGTAAGGATCCCCATCTTCTTCCAAAGGATGCAGCTCTTCTTCCTTACCATCTGTCTGTTTCCGTTTTTGGCTCTGACCAAAACATTCATTCCACTCAAAATGCAAACTGTAGACCTATGCACAACACCATCTGGGACAAATCATTGAAAAACCCAAGTACCTCTCTTTGTTTGGTGTTAATCTAAAACAGTTATTAAAACAGCTCCAGCAAAAACCTTTCTCCTTCCACAACAGAACCTTAAGTACTCGGTACCTGCATCACAGGTAGGCCTGCCTTTTTGGTAGTTTCTGCAGACTCAGCCCTATGACAACTCGTGATGTTCAACATGGCACCTACTAGTCCGAGTCCTCCTATTCCCCTGGTGGGATGCCAGCAGCCTTGCTCATACTGTTGTCAGGACTGGGACAGAGCTCCAGGTCTGCATATAGAAAACTATTATTCCTAAACAGTCACGATTTATCATTGAGAATACTTAATTCATACAATTGCCATTACTAAAGCTCTCCTATAGATTAAAGACATAATAATCCTAACAATTAAAATTAATTTCCTTTTGTGTCAATGACGACTGCCCTACTTCCCCCTTCCTGGGGCTTTGACTCCTTTGATCTGTCCATCTCTGTTACAGACATGAGCTGCAGGAGTGGCAGGTTCAAGTAAAAAAGAAGCAAATAATTCCTGAGTGGAATGAAGCTGAAAGTGGCAAGCAGCCGAGATGACAGCCTGAACTGTTATGAAAAATAACAATGTTAACAGTAACAATTTTTGTAGTTACTACTCCAAACAATCTCAACAAAAACTGTGGCTGGGAGATTCAGCATCATGCTGAATCACTCACAGAATGGCTTTCTGTCAGCATACAGTCAAACACAGCTAGTCTTGAACAATCAGAAGAAATATTCCTCATAAGAATAATACATGAGGGTTTAAAAGAATAACAAAAAATAAAGAATAATAAAAGGTGGGTTTATTTATTCCTTTTGCATACAACTGCCTAGGCAACAAAATATTTTTGTATTAAACTAGCTTGCATTCTACTTTTCCCTTATTAAAGATGATCAAGTTGAACAACTCAGAAGATTACAGTAACAAATTTTTGACAAAAGAAAAAAATAAAGTGAAAAATTCAATTAAAGAAAAATTAATAGCAACAACAAAAAAAGATTGCGTCCAATAACATCAGTGAGAGTAAAGGATAGGTAATGCCTAAAAAGATGGCCACATAAGAAAATAACAAAGTCTGTTCAAAACACAGGCTTAAATTATAATCTCTATTTCCAGGATTAAATAGACGGATATGGGTACAAAACACTGCAGAGAATTGTAATATTTTTATAGAAGGAAACAACTTGCTTTGACAATTTTTGTTTGGAGAAATTATAGATATTATATTTGAAGAATTATAGCACTTCATGCAGATATATAATATAGCACTATGCAGACTTTCAGAGGGTTTTTTGTTTCAGTACAGTACTGTAGAATCTCCCATTTCTGAACATACACAGACAATATAATACACAGAGAATTTCTGCTGAGCACAATAATTTTTAGTATGACATATTTTTTTCTTTCAGGTTCAGAGGTTACAATACCCATTTCAGACAGACTGGTAAACACTGCATCATTGGTATTGCCATATTTTCCAATAAATGAGGCTTTGAAAGGCTAAGCAGTGTAACATACATGAACTGGCTTCCTTATTCAGTTGTTGTAATGAAGTCATACTAATAAACCTAGGTAGAAAGCAAAACAATCCCTTAAACTGCTGAGCTATTAACTTTTACATCTTATCATCTAAAAATGCTGAACCACTCCCTTTCCTCATTGCTTCACGGGTGCTTCTTTCCAAGTGTTTTGGATTTTTCTTTGCTGAGAGTTGGACATGGGATAAAAAACATCCATGGCTATCAGAGAGCTACAATCTTAGTGAGAGTTTCACAAAAATAGGCTAGCTGCCATTTCCAGTGCAGCACATGGGTTTCAGCCATCAATTCTAAGACTACTAAAAACCAACCCAAACAAAACACAATTACAAGATCAACTGCTGCTGTTGCATGCATTTTATCAGCTGGCACTTTTACAGTGACCCTGGCACTGTCGGTGTTTTCTGGCTCTGGGACAGAGGAGGGCTTGGCTTTGGAGAGAAATTTCTGGAAGGCCAGATTTGGGACAGCACTGCCTCTGCTGCGCTCCCTGGAGCATTGCATGCCATGAACAGCAGAGGAGCATGAGGAAGGCACCATCGGTAGGTGATGCACCAGGCAGTCAGTCAGGGGGCTGCAGCACTGAGCCCACAACCCACTCCCCACTCTGTCTCCAAACATTTCCATACCCACGGAGGCGTGAAAGAGGGGCAGTGACAGGCACGAAACATCAAAACCTTGCACGAAACACTGTGGAGAAGCTTTTGGGCTAGCGTTCATTGGAAATTAACTCCTTACTGACTAATGTGGCATTCAAACAAAGCCAAAAAAAACGGGAGAAGGAAAGGCGACCGATGAGCCGTAAATCAGACAAGCAAACCAGTGTCGGATGGAAACACTGGAATTGACCTACACAAAAAAAAGTGTGGAAAAAAAATAATCTCTTCTTCAGTTGTACACTGAAATGAAATTATGTTCACTCAATGGCTCACTCATCCCAATGCATGCCTTTGTTCAGGATACATCGCTACCATCAAGGCAAAGTGAGAAAAAACCAAAATATCTGCTCATTCAAGAAGTGCTTTTCTCCCTCTTCTGCACGAAGTGTTCTGTTTGCATTTTGACTACAATGAAAAGTGGAAGAAAATCAAAATAAGGAGTATTATACAGTGTGGTTTCAGCTCCTCTGCTTCCTCCCACTGATACGCTGTCATATAAGCAGTGAAAAGTAATGATCACGTTTTAAAAATAATTTGTATGTTTACAAATTACATTAATTTAAAGTCAATGTCATGGCATTATAATAAAAATAATATATATAATGAAAAAAACCCCTGGTTTAGCTTGTTGTATTTTTTTTTTAAGAATACATACATATAAAGACAGATCTGAAGAGATGAACACACACACTTGGACAGACATACATACATACCTATTCATGTGTGCAATGCAGAGATCATGAAACTTGATTAATCATGAAGTCAGAAAAATAAATAAGTTGGAGGTATATTTATTTAAAAAATAAAGAAAATCCATGCTCTCATGAGAAACCCACTCAAATATTCTTTTGTGTATTCATATTTTTAGAGTATTTAAACTTTGCTAGGCTATTCTGTATGCATTTTTGATCTGCTCACCTTCATGTTGTCTAGTTCTTTGATATTTACTGAGATATCAGTGTCAATTTTTAATAATAAGATCATGAATGCAAATTACAGTATAACTAGAAAAATGGGACAAAAAGCCACCTGGCATAACGTAAAATATCCTCTCATAGAATAAAAGGATTATATACGTTCAATACCATAGCTTAATGAACAATCCTTACATCATCTTTCAAAATTATGGGGTCTATTGGTCTATTTCCAAAATGTTGAGATTAAGAGAAGGTTTCTTGTTACTGTGAAGTGACTATTATGGGGCAGCAATCCAAATGACCATAAGAAAGGCACTCGGTAAGGTAAAAAAATGCTTCTTTCCAACTTCTGTTAGATAAATGATCAATAGTCTTTTAAATCAGGCTTCTGTATTTCTTCCTGACAGCAGACATTTCCCCTTCCTCAGTGAGAAACAGAGAAGGAAAAAGAGAAAGAAAAGGAAAAAGAAAAAAATTTTAAAAGAAAAAAATAAACTGGAAAAAAGAAAAGGGAAAAGACGAGAAGCAGAGGGAGAGAAAGGGGGGAAATAAAATGGAAAACCATCACAAACACAAAAAAAGGGTAAGGAAAGAAGACGGGGCAGAGAAGTCATGATAAAGTAAAAATAAAAAAATTTCTGCTGCCACATAGGAGAAAAACTGTCAACTGTATGGCAAACCACAACGCTGTACAGAACTCAGTGACTGGGGCACCTTATGTGGAACTGCAACTGCTGGTGTTTATATTTGTCATAGCATTAATACAACAGAGTAACTGCTAAAGGAAAGGCGCTCCTAAAAAACTTCCTATTTACTATCCTGTAAAATGTACACTATGCTGCCAGAATCCTCCTAGAAAGCTGAAAAAATGAACCTTCAAGCACACAGCATCAGACCAAACCAATGAGGAAGCTAACACTCGCCCAGATGAAACCACTAAAAAGGTGCATTTTCCTTGTTCACAAGCTACAAAACAAGCCTCATTTTCTTCAAGTCATAAAGAAACACAACTGGTAAAGAAAATTTCCATGATGCTAACAATTTTCTTCTAAAATAAAAAAAATTAAATAGTAATAATGGAAAACCTTTGGAAACAGAGATTTTATTAGTTTTATTAACTCAACAATATAAACTGGAATTATCTCCATTTGCTTATTTGCTAGTTACTCATTTCGAAGTGCCTCTCAGTGCTAATGGAAATAAAATCTAAAGTGCTTTATAAAAGAAACAGTGTTGGCTGAAATGACTAGAGATTTGTATTTTATTTATGTTAAGATGTTTTCTCTTCATTTAGTAACTAAATTGTTAATTTAGGAAGCAGTACTTACATTTTTATATCTCCTGTATCAGTAATGCCATCAAAATAATCAAAGCCAAACAAACAAAAAAGCCAAGTATTAAAGTAAATTATATTTGCCTGATCACTTTTTATTTATTGTCACTAGATATTTATTAATACCAAGATACTATAAAGGGCTATATTCAGCCTTTTTGCCCCATCTCTAACTTCTTTAACTGTATGGCACAATGTAAGTATTTATGCTTAATCTCTTTTTTCCTCCTACATCTATTTGTTTTCCTGCCAGTTTTTGCTCCCAGCCTGAACTAAATTAAAAAACTATTTTCAACTGATTCAGAGCTATTTAAACTTATTACTCCTTCAAGGATATTTTTATTTGAAGCACTTCAGGAGTTAAATTGCTAAGTTAAAATGAAAGTAATGACCCCAAGCAGAGATTACCGAGTTGCAGAGAAAATTCATATAAATAAAATTGGACTGAAAGGCATTTCCCGCTGAATGATAGTGTCTCGATTAAATCTTGTACTGGCACTAAGCATGCCTTGTGGTCCTAAACAGCCCATCACTTGCATTAAGACTATCACAAAGTGAATGAATACCAAACAAACCCAACCAGGACTTTGCCCTCAAAGCTGTTAAAGCCTCTAATTTCCTAATATTTCTAGACCACTTGAGTGACTGCCTCACAAAACATAGGGATAATTAAACTGACATGAAACAACTGCCCTGTTGAAGTCCTAGGGGCAGTTTGTCTAACCTTCTGATCCCAGGAGAACCTACAGCTGCTCAAACACCTGTCTGTGGTCACTATCCTTCACTAAATACTATTCCTAGTGTATGAGACCATCTATTACATGCACTAACATGGATCCATATTTTACTCTCATTTATAACACCCAGCAAATATAAATCGTTTTTTCATCTGGAAACATAAAACATTTTTGTTGTGATTGAACACTCCAGCAGCATCATCTACCCGTAATAAAACTAAATACTCCAACTAAGTCAAAACATTTGATACTTCTTGTCAAATGTCTGAAGGACAGGGGAAAAAAAGCACAACTCCAATACGTGCAAAAAGAGAATACGCAAGTGGCATGACTTTTCCCTTATGTAAAAGAAAAAGAAAAAAAAAAAAAAAAGAGAAGAAGGCAAAACCAAACCAAAACCAGGAACAATTCTCTTTTGAACATTTTTCCTGAAAATAAAGTACTTTGCATTTTGAATATTCTAGTGACATGATCTCTAACTCCTTTCAATTTAGGACCAACTGAAAAGCTCCTCCTCAGGAGCTTCTGTCATTATGGGAAAAACAAAACCACTCATTGAAAATCTTCTCATCTGAGAAATGGTCTGGAAAGACTGTACTCTTCATCTTCTAAACACTGATAACATCTAATTATAGTCCCATTCTATTCTAAAAATCAGTTCTTTCATTAGCTAATTTACAGGTAGCTTTCTGAAACTTCAAAATGACTTGGCAATCTCTGAAAAGATTTCAAAGGGTCACCTGATTTTCTCTCACAGTACATTCACAATATTAACTGCACTTAGCATAACGGCATCAGGGGCCCAGTTTTATTATTTCTCTGTATGCTCCAGGGCTTCCATTTTCATACTCGGAGCTCTATCACCATTTTTCACACAGTGTTCCTGCCAAAGGATAGAACAGTGTTTACCTTGGGTTTTTTTCTCCTTTTAAGCTATATATTCAGGTGAATGTCAAGTGCTGATTGAGAATATATTCCATGATGATCCGTATTTTCAGTTAAAATACATACTTACAGTTTTAGATTTAACCCCCTGGCTTTTTAGTCAGAGTTATTTAGCTGGAGTTCATCAAATGTGTGATTAGAAATAATAACTCACAAGCAACGAATTCAAAAAGATCTGATCTTCGTCAAACTTTGTAAGTGTGGCAAACTGTTACCTCTCTTCTCACTATTCTAAACAAGATACTAAAAACATCACTCAATAGACCCAATTTTTGGCCCTTAAATATTACACTTGTGACTTAAAATTCCCAACATTTATGTTCTCACTTTCCTTAAAGGAGCAATTAATAAAGGTGTGACTTTCCTTTCGTGGATACCTCCTATTAAACAACATTGTTGAAGTAGTCACGACCAGAAACAAAAAATGTGGGGAGACTTTCAGATACACTTTTTAAAAATGAAACTATCAAAAAAGCAGAAATTTTTTTGTTTTCTTGGTAGTAAAAATCTATCAGTAATGATTCAAAATAAAAAGCCGTATGTTAATGATATCTTAGTTTCAGTTATCCTCTTTCAGAAAAGACTGATAACTGCAAAATACAGTTGTCAAAAATGGCACAGTACTTCAAAAAAAATCACATCTCTAAGAAGGAGAAAATAAAAACTGTTTCCCACTGATACCAGAACACAAAGATGGATTTAAAAATTATTATTTGGCAGCAGCACTCAAGAATTGCACAAAGTCATGCTTCTATGTCAGTTTTTACAGCTGAGACTCCTGGTTGAAAAAAGTTCAAATGACTTGCAGTAGTTTACTCAAAAAGCTATTTGGCAGAACATCTGCAGATGCTCAGAGTTTGAAGGTGTTATTCACTTGCCAGCAACCCTAACATACTGAACTACAAATACTTTTAAATATTGTAGTTTCTGAGTTTTCCTCTGGCACATGTGAAGTGTCCTTTTCAGTTTCCAATGAGTGGTATCACACAAGTTGTCATGTAGTCTTGCTCTCTAAATGCTATTCTGTGTCAGCAATAGCCACAAGTATTGTCTCAGGCCAACAGAAGCAAATCCCAGACTGAGTAAACTCAGCCATCTCACATCTCAGTGTCAAAACTTTTGCCACTACCCATCACCTGATAAAAAACCAGTACTTAAAAGGAAAAATGCAGCATTTTGCTGCATTTCCTGTAGGAAGAGAAAATAAAATGCCACACAACTGCTCTGAAAAATTACGTATCATCTTTCCAGAACTATCCTTTAAATCAGAAATGGCACTGAAAAAAATCTAGATCAGCTCAAGGAGGATGGACCATAGAAAAGACACCTTTCAAATCAGCATTTTATTACTAAGTTGTATTGCTTTTTTTTCCTCTTTTTTTTCTCCTTTCTTGAGGAAAAAATAAGGGAGTCCTGTTTAGCATGTAATATAAAATGGCTTTTAAAATGTTCCCGAGAACAACAATCAGAAAATATTTGAATATAATTATTACTATATAAAGGTAAGTACTGTACTTTAATAACCTAAGACTCCGCTAATAATTTTGTCACATAATCTATGTTCAATGAAACATTTACCTCCCATGTGATTTCTTTATAAAGAGTTTTCATTCTGTTTGCTACTTTTACTATCTTCACAGGAGATATAGATAGAATCATGAGCATAAATGTAACTTATACCTAGAAATAGCACCACAATCATAATATTCATCCAATAGAAAAAAAGTATGTTAACAACTCTCCAGCTCTCATACTTCACAATATATAATATTTTCCCTATAAATTCCCACTGTCCTACAAGAGCAATAGCAATATTTTTAAAAGTCCTCACAGGCACACTGGGCTCTTCTCAAAAGCACTTAACCACAGCAGTCTTCCCCTCCACAAAATCTCAGTCATGCAAAACTACAGATCTATCACTTGTTTTTATAGAAAAATAACTAATTTTTTAAAAAAAACTAATTTATTTTATATACTTGTAGAAAAGCAATTTATTACCCTTGGAGTGAACTGTTCGTACAGTTATCAATCAGTACCTATTACCCACAGCTTTTACATTTATTAAAGCAAGTGTAATGAAAGACTATTTTTAGGGGATGAAGGGAGGACAACATGACATGTTCAAGATAAAAAGTACTCAAAGCAGCCAGATTTCTTTATCTAAAACTCTACTGAAATCCAGGAATATAAGGAGGAGAACAATTCATTCTAGAGCTTGACAGCTATTTTATACAAATTTGAAAAATAATCAGAAGAAAAGAAATTTAATTATTTCATCTGCTGCCGAAGCTGGCCCCTTCCCAGATTAAAAAAAAAAAAAAAAAAAAAGAAAAAAACTTCAAAAAGGTACAAACTGCTTTTGCCCTTCAGTCATATATGCAACGTAAATAATAGTTTGGGCCCAAATCGAGAGTCCATAGACTAGTGAAAATATTCCTTTTCACTTAAAAAAGTATCAGTGAAAACAAAGCATAATAGCTACTTGATTACACAGATGATTTTCATAACTAAACTTTTAATTAAGCTTGGCTAGTATGTTCTACTTTTAGAACCTACATTCAATAACATTTGAGAATTAAAAAATATTATCTGACTTCCTTTTGTAGGTGAAAAGGTATTTTTATCTCATTTAATTACTGTGTCATGTTTTAATTACAACAATTCCCATATTCCCATTTGTTGTCCACAAGTTATTAAACGTATTACATT
>VYXB01006775.1:233888-268906 GCA_013397135.1 Pachyramphus minor
GGGTGGGGAAAGACTGGTGTTAAGGAAATCATGTGATATGTATGTCAATCTACTCCTTTTACTAATCTTTAGTGGTAATTTACAGCTGCGGGACATTTGTAAATTTAGCAGCCCATCAAAGCATTTGAGTGGACTCAGTCCTAAGTGTTCATTAAGTTAAATTAAACATAACTTTCCATAAAGAACTAGGCAGCATGAATGGGTGGGCAAGCTTGTGAGCAGCTACCACTGTAACAATTTATAGTTTGTAATCCTGCCTTATTACTTCCAAAAACATTTTAAAAAACACTTGGCAGCTACAAAAAATACTTCATCCATGCTATAAGTTACTCTGGCAGAAAAATCTTTTATGTCCCTGAGGTGAGGCATGCACTAATTCTTCCTTCTCCAGTGGAAAAAGATAATCTAAACGCAGAAATATACCACTGCTCTTTATCTGCAGGGTAGTATTCCTTGCATGTTTTTCTCCCCAGCTATATATATTGTTTCCATGAGCACAAGTCATAAATAACTCCAGTAAAAATTCAGGTAAATGCCATGAAACTACGTGGACCATCCAGATACGCAGTTCCCTGGAAACAGTCTATACACTTTAATAAGCATGCCCTCCGCCTAAAGACATCTCTCTCTCTCCAAAATCAAGCACAGAACTATACCACTGAACACAAAAAGTACCAAGTACCAAGAAAGTATGAGAGGAAACCTGTACATGACAGAGGGGACTTATTCAAATGCATATCTCAAACACAAGTTTCGGAGACAACTCATATAATTTTTGATGCAGCCAAGAAAGCAATTGTCAGCTTTTGTAATTTAGCCTTCTTCTGGAAATACCTGTATCTGTATCAATTTCAACTTTGGGGTTTTTTTACCTAGAAAGCACAATAAAAAATTATAAAAAATCCCCAATAATATAAATAAAAATAAAGAGCAACTTCTGATATGAAGATGTTTTGAGATTTATTCCTGAGAGTGGATTACACCAAGCAGTATGGGAAGATGGGAAAAAAAATCATAAAAGAGATCCAAAACAACTCTAAGGATAAAATTAAAAAAATATGCTTAAATTTACTTATTGAGATGAAAACATCTTTTCGAAGCCTCCCCTCCTGCAGCTTGAGCTGACCAACTGTGGGAATGGCATGGCAATTCCCATATTTGTCTGGGTGCCATCAGCGCACTCCCTCTGCAGTGATAGCGTGCAGAGGGCAAGCCCTGTGCTCACGAAAAGATTTGATGCCTGAGTGAGCCTGAGCTGCGGAAATGGCAGTCAGGGGGTGAGACACCTTCTTAGAAGTGCACCCTTGATCCCTCCTGACTCAGTACAATACATGAGCGATTCAGACACCCCACACAGACCTCTCTGGGCACAGCACTGTAAGGTCTTGCATTTTACGTGACAAAAGTGAGTTGAGCTGGAGGCCACAGAGACCATTGTGGCTACAGCACAGGTCCAATCAGCCACTCCAAAGCACACCTCTCCAACCAAAGCAAAAATGGGCAGCATCTACAGGACAATCACAGGATCAGGCCCAGCCACAATGGGTTTGCAAAAGGCAGGTCCTGGTTGGCCAGCCTGGTCTCCATCTACGACAAAGTGACCTGGTCAGCAGATGAGGGAAAGGATATGGATGTTGTCTTGACTGAACTTTAGTAAGCCTTGGACACCACTGCTCAGAGCTTTCTGGAGAAACTGGCTGCTCATGGCTTGCACAGGTGAACTGGCTGCTAGGTAAAAAAATGGCTGGATGTCCAAGCCCAGGGAGTAGTGGTGAACAGAACTGCACCCAGCTGGTGGCTGGTCACTAGTGGGGTTCCCCAGGGCTCAGCGCTGGGGCCAGTCCTGTTTTATATCTTTGTCTGGATGAGGGGATCGAGTGCACCCACAGTGGGTTCTCAAATGACACCAGGTTGGGAAGGAGGTCGTTACCTATCTGCCTGAAGGTAATAAGGCTCTGCAGAAGGATCTGAACAGGCTGGATCAATGGGCCAAGGAGAACTGAACGAGGTTCAACAAGACCAAATACCAGCTTCTGCCCCTGGGTCACAACAACCCCCTGCAGCACTTNACAAAGTGACCTGGTCAGCAGATGAGGGAAAGGATATGGATGTTGTCTTGACTGAACTTTAGTAAGCCTTGGACACCACTGCTCAGAGCTTTCTGGAGAAACTGGCTGCTCATGGCTTGCACAGGTGAACTGGCTGCTAGGTAAAAAAATGGCTGGATGTCCAAGCCCAGGGAGTAGTGGTGAACAGAACTGCACCCAGCTGGTGGCTGGTCACTAGTGGGGTTCCCCAGGGCTCAGCGCTGGGGCCAGTCCTGTTTTATATCTTTGTCTGGATGAGGGGATCGAGTGCACCCACAGTGGGTTCTCAAATGACACCAGGTTGGGAAGGAGGTCGTTACCTATCTGCCTGAAGGTAATAAGGCTCTGCAGAAGGATCTGAACAGGCTGGATCAATGGGCCAAGGAGAACTGAACGAGGTTCAACAAGACCAAATACCAGCTTCTGCCCCTGGGTCACAACAACCCCCTGCAGCACTTCAGGCTGTAGGAAGAGTAGCTGGAAACTGGTCAGTGGAAACAGAGCTGGGGGTGTTGGTCGACAGATGGCTGAACATGAGGCAGCAGGGTGCCCAGGTGGCCAAGAAGGCCAAGGGCATCCTGGCCTGTATCAGCAATAGTGTGGTAGCAAGACCAGGAAAGGGATCATCCCCCTGTACTTGGCACTGGTGAGGCCACACCTCAAGTGCTGTGTCCAGTTCTGGCCCCTCAATTCAGGAAGGACACTGAGCTGCTGGAGCATGTCTACAGAAAGGGGAAAGGGTCTGGAGTACAAGTCTGATGATGAGCAGCTAAGGGAGCGGGGGGGTATTTAGCCTGAAGGAAAGCAGGCTCAGAGGGGACCCTATTGCTCTCTACAACTACCTGAGAGGAGGTGTAGCCAGTTGGGATTCAGTCTCTTCTCCCAGATAATAAGCAATAGACCAAGAGTAAATGGCCTCAGGTTGCACCAGGGGAGATTTAGATTAGACATTAGGAGACATTTCTTTATTGAAAGGGTTGTCAAGCACTGGAACAGGCCTCCCAGGGAACTGATTCAGTCACCATCCCTGGAGGAATTTAAAGACACATAGGTTCTATAATTCTATAATTAACAGTTTAATTTTGGATCAATAAGAAATGTAGTTCTACAAGACAGATTCTCTATAACCTAATGTTAATTAACAATTACAATGAAGTATTAAAGGATTGGAGCCTTCTTATAGTCTAACAAGGAACATAGGTGGACTGATTTGAGAAAACAGAGCACATTTTATTTATGGAGAAGTAGAAAGGAGACTCTTTAATTTCATACCAATAGGTATTTATAGCTACTAAATATATAGCTATCTTAAAAATCAGACCTGTACAAATTTATTTTATAAATAATATATAGATACCTCACAAAAAGTGCCATAGAAACAGAGAGTAACTGAAAAACACGACACTAAACCTTGAAGTGCTATAGTCCAGGGGCATAAATGATACACTGAGAAATTAGTACCCCATATGAGTAACCAAAATCTGGAGGTATTTCATAAATTGACATATCTCATTTTAAAAAGTTTTGATTGAACACTTAACCTCTTAAATTGCAATTACTTATATTTGCTGACTCACTAAGTGGTATAATACACAAGAAATGGTAACTGCAGTATGAGGTAACAAAACAGACTATACATTTGGATTTTAAAGTCCTGGCACATGAGAACCTTCCTGACACAACTTATAATATACAACCTTTAATACTGAGTCTACAACCACTGCCATTACACTACTTCAGCTGGGATATGAATTTCTGCCACTGCTAAATCTTTACTAGAGGACCACAACTCAAGATGAAATTTTGAATAAAAATTAAAAGATGGAAGTAAAAGAAAAACAGACCCCAATTGATACCACAAAGTCTTTTATTCCACCTTCTCTTCCACAGTCAGAGATAGGCTGGAGTCCTGATTTAGAAACTGACATATATTTGTGATATAGAAAGAATATAGAAAAATGTGAGTTTGTATACCAATATATACACACAAACACATGATAATGTATCTATACAAACAGATAAAAATGCAAATAGTATGTAACTATCTGAAAACACTGATTTTATTTTGGGACACAAAAGTAATTTCCAGTGTGAAAATAACTTTGATGAAACCAAGTTCTTCTAAATGTTTTCCAAATGGGAAAATGTACTTCTTAGTATCATATCTTTACATCTCTTGTTCAACACAGTGCTGAGCAAAAAGATTGCTTGAGGATTTTTCTTCCTCAGTGTCTAATTATTTTTCACTTTGTTTTGCCTCCCTAATGTTATGGCACAGGACTTTGCTACAGTCATTGTTTTCAACAGGACACGGGTTCCCTTCTTTATAGCTTATTAGGGTATTTTACAGCACCATCATCAAAGAAGCTGTAAGGATTTGTGTTGCTTCATTAAATGTTACAAGGCTGTGTTTTCCATATAAAATATATTTTGTACATTTTTTTGTTATTTTTACTGTCATAACAATCTTTGCATTTTTCTTTTCTTTTCTTGCTGTTTGCTGTTTGGGTCTTTGTGGCAGAACTAATATACAAAATATTAATGAGACAAGCTTATTAAAGCATAGGGTTGACATTATTTAGGATCTCTGCCCTTGTCTTAACGATAATTTTCTCTACTTAGAAACAATAAAGGTTATTAGCTGCTTTACCACCTGAAGAATTGTCACAGAGTGAGTATTTAGTATCCATATACCAACATTAGAACTACTGCTCTGTATGAAGGTAAGGTAAGCCAAGGTTCAGTTAAATAGTGTGTGGGCATTTACAACATGCACACAAGTGTGTTACTCAGTATAAAAATACATAATCAGTTCAAGTACATAAAGACACTGTGTTTATGTCGGGGGCTCCAACTATTAGAACTGCACACCAATTTCTGTCAAAATACAAGTGAGGTGCACAAATATTCCATTATTTCAGCCATGCATCCCTTGTCACAATATGTCCATTTCAGCTACACCAGTAATGTTTACACAGGCTGCAGCCCTTGTTTTCACAAGAGCGGAGAAAGTCCTGCTCATTAGCACTATTCAGTGCCAGTTACACAAGAGGTCTACTTACAACTACACCACGTGGCTGAACACCAGTTGCCTCAAAGACAAATACTGTTACAAAAAAAATTCAGTGTATATAGAGATCAATAATACAAACAAAAACAACTTCCTGAATAACTTACTTTGTTACTCTGACCAGCTTCCTTCTTTCTGTAAAGAAATATCCTTTTTTACACTCAGATGATAACAAGTAAGCAATTCTTGGGGTTTTGATGATTAAGACACTCATCTAGACAAATTAGCAACAACAGAACTGCTGCTGCTCCTAAATAATTTGAACTTTTACAGATGTTATTAGATACAGACCAAAGCCCAATACAGCAATCACTGTTGTTTAATAAAAAGGTTATTTCTTTTCATAAAGAGAAGCAATCATTCCTCTTTTGTTATATCATGGTGCATGACCATATACTACACAAATGTACCATGCTGGAGGGTCAGAAAAATAAAACTACTGACTTAAAATTTTAAAAAGCCCAACATAGGGAAGGGAGGGCAGAAAAGAACCTTTAAAATGACATCATATTTGTAAATAACATGCATTATTTTAAACATATTTCAATATTTATTATAAAAATGAGATACTAAGTTGCTTTATAAATTAACAGAAGCTTCTGGAAATGACATAATTAATATTTTCAAATAAATGGGCGTATCTAATATTGTACTAGCATCTAAGATGGCAATAATATTACTAAAGTCATGACAAAAGAGGGCAGTCTTTGGATCATTTTTGTGTGTGAGAGATTCTTGTGTATGCTAAAGCAGTCAGAATTTCTGAAGGTCTGCAGCCTTCGTAAAATATTCCTGGTTATGGAACTGTCTGTACTAGAATGACTAGGACATTACAACCCTTTTGCCATCCACTGATAGCTGCCACTGCACCATCCCAAATCATGCAGGATTCACAGCAAACTACTCCTCTCTGAGCACACAGATGAGTAATTCCTCTGGGAGCTTCACAGGCGTGATTTGTGACAAACTACAAAAGCCTTCAAGTCCTTGCTAGTCCTGCAGCTCGGCTGAAGAAATCCTTCCCCTTCAAATGCCAAATCAAGCTCCTGACGTGTTGCCCACTCCCCTGCCTTCTCCAGGTGGCCATGCGGGTGGCTCATTCCAGGCAGCTGAGCCAGCTGGAGCTGCCTCACTCAACTTTCGCATCACATTACTTCCGCTTTTCTAACTTTTCCACTACTGAACACCATCAATTATGCACTAGAATAACAGAGGCTTGGCTCAGCAATGTAACATAAAGGCCGATTATGAGTGTAAATAATTTAAACACCTGCGTGCCATGTTTCTTTTAGCAGTGATATGTGGCTGGCGGATGCAATGAGTTCGCAGGGCAGGCTCAGACTTTTAATGTACTGACAGCTCCCCCGTTCAGATGATGGGGAGGGCCTGCTGCAGGGCTGCTCTTGGCCTAACAATAGAGAGAGTTAAAGAACAGAGTTTCTTAGCTAGAAAACCGAAACACTGAGAGTCACGCATGCGAGAAGATGCAAATTTCAAAGTTTTCAGTCCAGGGAAGTTGGCAAACTCTGTTTACACCTCTGATACCATAAAACTCGTTCACCTCTAACTCATTCAAAGGAAAGGCTAAAACTGAGGTTTCAGATCGAGAATGCAATGTCAGTATTATAAAAGGCAGCTATAAAAAGAGAAAATTGCCTGTTTTAAAGAACAGGGTATTAGAAAAATTGATTTTGTACAATAAACTATGGAAAGTCCATCTACCTCTGCTAGGGTATTCAGTACATGGATGCTGCCACTTAGACATTGACATGAAATCTTCAAAATTCTATTCCAGAGAGTTTAATTTGGCTCCTAGTATGCAATTCAGAGAGATCTCACACCTGCCAAAGTTCATGCACCTGATACTTCCTTCAAAATGCATAAGAAAAGATTAAAAGGGCATCCTCCTCAGATAAAAATGGCTAAGGAAAAGGTTCGCAGTTTCGTTTAAATACATTCCAAGTTTTCTATAAGCATTTCTGTCACCAGCCTTCACAGTAAAGGGTTGTGGGACTGCTCTAACATATGCTATTTTAAAATAACCAGGGGACTGTAAAAAAATCCTGCAGTTGAGAGAGATAGCTTTAAATTACCTTTTTGTTTGCTTTGAAAATCCACTAGTAACTTGACATTATAATGTAGGATATATGGAATATTTCATCTTGAAAAATACAGTCCACACTCCAGTTAAATGAGTTTTGAACCAAAAGCACACATACAATAACACAGTTCGTAGTTTCACATCTGAATTCCAGGTTATGCTACACAGAAAAACTCCAAAATACAAAGGGTCGGGATAGCCCAGGGGACAGAATTAAGATATATGAAACTACTACATGTATAACTGAAACACACAATCTCTCAAACTGTGGTTTCAAAGCTGTGTTGGGATTTGACCATGACAACTGAAAGAAAGAGGTGAAAGGGAACAGGGTGTGTTGTTGCTTAAAACAGCGAACTTTAATAACATCCCTATGATTTAGCAAATCAATGTGGCCAAAGTCAATAAATAATCATGCAGTTATTTTCTGAAACAATTTCATTACTTGCTTTGAGCTAACGATTGGTAACTGAGAAAAAGTGTTTTCATATTTCCTCTTGTTAGATGCATCTTTGCTAAGTTCCCTTCAAATAAACAGGAGGATTTGCACCTTTATTGTTGTATGAATACTTCAAACGAAGTTCTTTGGAAAGTTACCGGGTTCTTACAGCATATTTTTCCCAGTATTGATCAATGGCAAGTAGCCTTGTTTAGCTCCTTGTGCACCATCTTCCCTAAGAAGCAGCCCATTCATTTGTGACAGACTAGAAAGGCACAGCAGACTGAAGTGCCACTAAGTTCTTCTGTGGTGAATACTATATGCATGAAATTTGTTGCTGTACCACTGCCAGAGAACTTGGAAATTGCCTTCATCAAAAAATGTGCAAATGAAGTCAAGTATAATATCTATTTATTTATTTTTTACCCAGGAATTTTATTTTATGCTGACTGGTATGTGGCACACAATCTTCACGGAGCAGTTCTTTGCAGCCAGGCATTTTATGTGCTATAATGAGGTGCATTTTACAGAAACAGCAATTATCATGGATTTTAGGGCTTAGGTAGCTGACAGCCTCATAGTGGGAGACTTCCCTACACTTAAGACAAAGTTTCTCATTATGTAATATAGATACATTTCAGTTTAGTTCCACACAGGCAGGCTGACAGATAAGGCCAAACTTGTAAAACCAGCCATCCATGGGATGAAAGGTCTCAGTAGTGAGCCAAGATGTAAGGTAGTTTTAATAAAGAAGGATTGCCACGGACAACATTCCTCTACAGGACAATTACCAGCGGTATAGTATTATACAGTATTAAGAGCATTACCCAACACTAAGAAATCCTTCTCTGACCATCTCGCTATAAACAGTAATGACACGCTGCTATTACGTAACTTTTATGTAGTTACCAAAAAAAAGAGAAATAAAGATGAACTATACTCTCAACCCTTTGTATTTTAATCACCTCACATTACCCCAAGGTATTTTACTTTTCCAAGCAGACTCTATTATTTATTGCTGTCCCTCCCAATGGTAATTAATCCGTTCTATTGATGAAAACGAGAGCAGTTCATCCACACCCTATGATTTGCAGGAGCACGTCTTGCAGGTTCCACAGTTTCAGGAATGTTAGATTGGGAGAGTTCACTACAATTAGTGATGTTTATTGTGTTTATGAAATAGTTTAAGTAGCCACAGTCAACAGAAGGATTAACAAGGACATACGGTCCAGAGATACTTAGAAAAATAATTAAAAGCAGCCATTCAAAACCACGTGGGTGGAGCATCCCTGTATGTGGGACGGAAATACAACTGCGAACAGACCTCCTAAATTCAGGAATCTACGGATGCCTCTACCTCAGTCTCCTCCCCACTTCTGTTTGCGTGCGAAAGTTTGCCTGCCCTGCTCATCTGTGAGATTGCAAACAGCTTTTAATATTTCATTCTGCCCAAAGCACAGAGCGTGCTCAAATTCAATACAAGGAAATGCTTTATCTCTTCCTTCACAGACTAATAATCCAACAAAACCAGAAGAGCCAGGGAGTTATGGCAAGTTGTGAGGAAATGACGTCCAGACACTTCTGAACAATTTTATTCCTGTTTACTATTTGAGACACTTGGAGTGAATAAACACCAATTAAGTGGCTTTTGTTCACTGATGCATAAACCAGACCCAATATCAAGGACCCAAATGGTTACCAGAATATTTTTAGTGGGACAACTCTTTGAAACATTTTCCCCCCTACCTTTGTATGTGTCATTAAAAATTACTTTTCCTCATTTTTTACGTGAGAAAATGGGTTTAATTCATAAAATGTAAAAAAAAATGCTAATTTAACAAATTTACCCTAACACACAAATGGGAAACTGTATCTTTAGAATGCTCTGAAAAATATTCTTATTAACTGCCAAATTGCATTATATTTTTAGGATTGCCTTAGTTTTTCTACATACTGAGACTAACGCTATCACCTCATTTCCTAATGACACCTAAAAAAAATATTGGCCATTTACAGTGTATGAGATAGTGTTGTGGACAGTACTTTGAACAGCATGGTCTGGACATGCTCACAGAGACATTTAGATAGCAACACCCTCCTTCTCCCTTAGCAGAAATCTAAAAACACACACATTATAAAAGAAAGGAGACAGAAGTCCAAAATTTTAGAAGTTCTGAAATGAAATTATTTAATATTTTATCACTTGCAGGATGTGATAGTTAACTGAACAACAGTTGAAGGAAATATGTGTTAACACGATAAATTATATTTGAATATTAAACTATTGCTGTCACTAGGAAAAGATTCAAAATCACCAGTTAAGTTTATAAATAGTACCTACAGGATATGTTAGTAGCCTATCAAGCACTTTTTTTGCTGCTTTTAATTTACCCAGCTAATCCAAACTAATTAGAAGTATTTCCACAATTATTTCTGCAACTATTCAGGAATAAAAAAACTCAGAGAAAGACAGGCAACATTTCTGACTAAAAAAGGAAAACAATTTTTATATACCTGCCTTTGTAATAATAGGATCCAATAATTACTTCACAGTATATTTTATGAACTAGAAAAAAGCACAAATTCTAATTAAGGGTTACACATTTAAAAAAAAACCTGGAGAGAATCCATTCAGACTGTAGGAGCCCTTAGCTAAACGCCCATGACATTTAGAAAAGCACTATAATGCTGTTCTGTGACTCCATCAGGCTTCCAGACCTGGCAGCAGTAGACACTGTCAGGTAAATTACGGTGCACAGAGTCTGCTGACACTAGAATAAAAAAAATGTGAAAAGGCTAAAATCAGACACGCCATGCTGGAAAATGGAGGAAAGGGAGTAAAATATTCCAGTGCTATACACTTTTATATGGTACAAATAGGCCCTTTACCATGGTATCTGTTTCAAGCCCTACCTTTGCATATATCTCTAGCATTCTTTGCTATTAACAAAGAATTCTGACAGAAGACAGTGAATGAAAAATTAATCTATTAATTAATTAATTAAAAATTAGGCCTCTCCTAGTACTGTGGAAAAATATGAAACCAAAAGAAAATAAAAGTCTGGCAAAACTTTGAATGCTGAGAAGGAACTTAGATGCTGAATATGATCTGAGGAACATGATCATAGGTCTTGTATAGCAAATATCAGACAGGCACTTAAATATTTATTTTGATCAATATTGCAGCAATGCTCAGAGGTGATAGGATGCACATGCACTTAAGAGACCAGAAGTCCATCAAAAAAGTACACCATTCCTAACATAAATCACACATATCAGAAACATGAAATATTTTGAAATTATCCAAAATTATAATCAAAACTAGGAGCCCATTAAGCAACTTCAACATTACATTTATACATTTATAGAAACATTACATTATATAACATTACATTTATAGAAACACAGCACCTTTATTCTAAATAGTTGTTCAGAGAGCTTTAGCCTGATTCATCTAAATAGTTTTAGCCTGATTCAATATGACTTGAATTGATAACAATTCAAAATTGCTAGTCCAGTCTTTTATTCACCCAATAGTATGACAATGAGTGAATCACACTGATGTCCTTGAAGAGCAAAATTTATACTATATGTAGCACTGCACATGCATTTATTATCAAAGTAACAGCCCAGAAGTTCCAGCATGAAAATATACATCCTGCAAACATAGCTGAAATGGAGCAGCACATACAATGGATGTTGCCACAAGTGTCAGGCAAACTGTTTGAAGTACTATTTATATATACACAAGTAATCTTTTGCTGAGGTGGTCTAGTCTTATCAATTCAAGTTGAACCTACGACTCAAGTTTCAATGTTAAATAAATGGTTCTAATTTATAATGCTGTCTCTCATGCAAATTGAATTTGAGGACTCAAAAGATAATATGTAAAAACCTATTATTTCTTAAAACTGCACAAATTTTACTCACTTTATCCACTTCCATGATTATCCCAATTATTTCAATGAGTTGAAATGTCACTTGTATTACTGTTTCTGTTACAAATGATTTCTTAACTGCAGAGGTATCCCTCAACACAGCTACTCAAGAAGTCTTGAATATTCAGAGGAAGAAGGAAGAGTTCAGAAGTGTTAAAATAAACAGCAGGACCTATCTCTGTGCCCTTACCATTGCCACACATTCTAGAGTAAGAAACTATCATCCTACTTTAATTTGGTCTAATTCTTTGAAATCAAACATTTATGAAGCAGAGTTGTTTTTATATATATTCTCACATGCAGAACTCTACCACCAACTCACATGTATTATTTCTCCTAGGGAACAGTCAAATACTCTTTTCAAAAGTTTAAATTGGAGCTTCAGCCATTCCACAAATTAACTTGCTACAGCTTATTGGGGTATGGGAGAAGAATCCTCAAGATCAATAACTACAGAATTAGTCCCATTTATCCAAAGTATTCAGCCATACAACAGTCCAGCTATATGCTTTTTATTTAAAACAATTTCTCTCTTTTATGACATGATGCATTTTATTTATTTATTAAATGATTTAAATAAATAAAGTATTTATTGTATAAGTCAAAAGCAATTGGGCAAAAATTGAGCTCTGTATCACAAATGTTAACTTTAAGGAGAAGAGGCACAAATTGGTTTTTCTGACATCAGGGGGTCCAAAGATTAAAAAATTAATGTCTGTCCATCCAGACAGAGAACAGCTGTTCAGCTAATAAGCCACATTTTCCACTTTTTGCACAGGACTGCAAGACCCAAAAGCTGTGGCTGTACTGAAATTAGCTTTGCAAGTACTTAAGTCATCAAGGAGTGGTCCTTGCAAAAAACAACTGCAAACCGTCTCTCCTAAACCCTACACTTCCCTTATTTCAGTGGTTAAGATTTTATCCAAGGAAAAAGCCTTTTAAGAATTCCACCAATTAATCATCTAGAAACCACACCATACTTCAGGTAAAAGCAAACCTAAATGACCACTTCCCTCTTTGCCACTTGTTAACCAGCTGTTATTTTCCAGACTTCCCACACTGCTCCAGACATCCACAGCTACCAATTAGTAATGACTGCATTTTTTATTCTCTGTTTCCAGTACTAAGAAGAGATCTTGTTCTAGCCCTTTCCAGGTAATTTCTTCCTATGAGGGCAGCTAAAAAATACTCCTCATCATCAAGGGTATTGTGTTTTTAAATTACAAAGAGCAGCTGTCTTACAGTGAATAGGGATATATAACCTCAAATTGCAGTTCTTAAGAGGTCACAGTTTAAATCCAGTTATGTATAAAAGGATGAGCAAACTTAGCTTTGATTAGCTGCAAAGTGATAGAACCCCCTTATTCAGTTCCTCTTCTCCTTCTCCCCACTCCTCGAGCTAACCAATGAGAGAAAAGAAAGGGGGCGGGGAGGGAAAAAAAGGGGGAAAAAAAAAAGACCCACACTCTCTCTTTGCTCCAGTGATCTGTTGTTTGGGGAAGGCTATCTGCCCGTGCACAGCCCCTTGGCCATCTGGGCCATGAAGGGCCCTCAATCCCAGCCCTGAATGGTAATTGTCTCAGAGAGCACCCTCACAGGCATTTCAGGCAGTGGGGCTTATTAAAATCCTGAAGGGCAGTAATCCCTGAATGCCACTAAAAAGATCTCCAGCTGCTACCATTTATGAAGTGGGCTTGACAAGAGAGAGAAAAGCAGAGCAAGCTGGGGGGGGAGGGAGGGAGAGAAAGGGAAAGAAGAATTTAGAAGAGGCAAGCTATCCAAATATGGTCCCCATCAGAGGAGTCACGTTTTATCAGTTTGGGCTTTTTTGCCTGAGTTCCCAAAGGTATCTCTACCCAAACCCACGTTATGTGTTCTTTTTAACCTGCTTCTTATGGGGTGTGGAAGCTAGGGGGGAGGGGAGCACTTCTCGAACATATGCTTACCGAAGATCTCAAATGAGATAGAAAAGAGAAATAAGGAAGGCAGGTGAGTGAGCCAGAAGCAGAAGTGAGGTCTGCCTTTTCCCAGCTGGTATGAAGAAAATTTCTGGATGTGAAAGCAGCCAAGAAAGGTTTTGTTGAATGTGTATATCTCTCCCCCTGTAATTCTCAAAAGGTCTTTTCATCTCATTAGGTTAAGCTGATTAATAAAAATTCAGCAGTTTGCCCATTCCTGCTTCAGAAGTGGTGAAGCAAGTTGAAAGATGCAGGCGGAAGGTTTTTGTGTTTGAGACAATAAGTGGGATGACTTCTTAAATCCTTCGTTGTCATCCTCCATTAGAGATAAATAGACACCTTGGCTCAAATTCTTCAAACAAACACTACATTGCTACACTCCTTTATTTTCTATTAACCTTCCTAAAAAGCTTTAACCCTTCCAAAGTGCAGGGATTTTTGTGTGTGTGTTTTACAATTCACCAAGTGAAAGCTTTCTCTCATTTCAGCAATTATTTAGACAAGCTGTTGAAAAGGCATTCTTGAACACCTATGTCAAAAACAGAGGCTGTGGAAAATTAAGAATATGAGCTGGCCAATTGCTGTATTTTAGTAAGAAGGTTCAACTGAAGTCAAATGTGCAATTTGCATACCTTCAGAAACTGATACACCTTAAACAGGGTTTTAGAAAATATTCTAGAGGCTAGAATTTTAAAATTCGGCATTAATGAAGTTGAAAGCCTATGAATTAATGTAATTCATCATCTAAAGCCCTAGGGGTAAAACGACATATCCGTTCTCTAGTAAAAATTTATAAATTTTGCCTTTTGAGGCATTACATTTGCAAAATCCATTTCTGAAAATAATTTTTTTCAAGTGTGTCAGAGGTTGACTACTCAAGTAAAAGATGAGGTTGAGAAATCAAGTAACTTCTACCTATTTCCTGATTATTCATGACAAAGCCTACTATAAAGTGTCTTTCAATTATTTTATGCACTAACATCAAAACATCTTAATTAATACATATAAAAACAGCCCTTCAGAATTTCATACTGTTCTAAAACGCTACAATGTCACTGTACTGCAGAGAGGTGCCTGATCAGACAGGCAGTTACATGACATGTTTGGAGTATTTTAACAGATTTTGGACCAGAATTCCATGAACTTTTTTTCAAAAATGTGACCAATAAGTATGCATATCATGCATTGATGTACATGAATCTGTATAATTTTCTTTATTCTACATGAAGGCAGCGCGATAGACCAGGTATCATCAATCTTACCTGCTGAAACTTGCACAGATCATTATAAAACATGCACCAATTCTGATATTCCACTGCAGCTTTTAGCAAGAATCCTTGTGTTAAACCAACAAGTGCTCTCTCAAGGCATTTGCTTTCTAAGTACGATTTGAGTTTGTATCTAATACGCACAGAGACAAAACAACCATTTTCTTGTTCCATTTTCAAAAATGACCCAGAACTTTGCTGTTCTCAACTTTTACTTCATGTAAGACTAAATTACAATGGAGACCTTCAGGACCCTGTTAGGGTCATACTTTATTATGCCCTTCTTGGTGCAACTGTTCTAATACTTTGACAAAGGGTAAGTGGTTATGCAAAAGAAAATGCCCATTCAAGTTGTGGACTCTAGAGAAGCAAATCTTAATGCTTCAAAAAGAACCTTCATTGATGCATCCTAAAGTTGCTGAATGTAAAATGCCAATCATAATATTAAAACTGTTATGTTAGATGAGAAACAGAGAAACAAAAATGTGAAAAATATGGAAAAACAGAAGGAAACCAGCTTAAACATTAGTTTGGCAATAACTACTTTGATTGGTTTAAGTTACAACTCTTTTAATAGAAATATGAAATACACATACAGCATATGTATCTCCTCTGTGTGGGCAAAAGCAGCAATTCCACTAATCCTTCCTGAGAATATACATGTTGTCCTGGATGATCCTCCCATTGCAAATAAAATATAGCAATGAAACCCAGTACTAGACTGTCAAGAAGTAAAATTATTTTGCCCAATTGCAGTATCATTGTTCAGTATAGTTTCTGACAAATCAAGCTAAGTTAAGCTCATTTTTATATTTCTCATTAGTCATTAACAAGTTAATGCAGAATCTGGTTAACAAATACAGAAAAACATAAAATTCAACTCCTTTCTGAAACTGTAACACAGAGGCAAAGACTGTTCAGTTAGGAGGTTGTATACATCGCTGATTCACATGTCCAAAGGAAGGGGCTGTCTGTGCTCAAGGAGAGACACTCTTTACCATGTTTTGTAACTTCAATTAATTCACCGAACGGCCAAACCACCATAAGAAATGGCCTGTACCAATCAAACTAGGAAACTGGTTACAGGAAAGCTGAACTGAAAATCAGCACCTTGCACAGATGATGAGATGTTTTCTTTCCTTTGTTCTCAACCAGATGTCTTTCAGTGTGAAAGGTGTAAACTGTAAGCAGATCACGAGGCAAGGTACCTCTGCTGTGCCACCTGTTCCACAACCACTGCTTCACCCTTCAGGGCGACATGACTAATAGGTCTTTGTATAATTTTTTTGTTCTCTGTACACTTCTACTGAAAAATAATACACTTCTCTTCAGAAGACTGCTGGAGAAACAGAACTCCTCCCAGCCGTTACAACATTTTATTTAAGTTTTTTTAAGAAAACATTGTTGGAATTAAGGTGGGTTTTTTTTTTTTTAAATTAAATAAAAAGGTTGCAATAAGCCCACTCAATTTTGTGCAGTAACATCTGTCCATCGTAAAATTTTGTTATTCTGAAATGGGAAAGGTAAATGGAGAACTTCCAAGAGAAACAGTAGGCAGGACTGTATATGAAAGAGCCTGTTTTGCATTAGTACAGTAGAGTTAATGTACTTATTTGAAATTCAGATGTTTACAGAATAATAGAATCAAAAATGTTTGAAGAAAACAAGTGCAACTCAGTGTATAACCGTAAGTACCAACAACAATCTATTTTTCAAACTGACTTCTGCTAAAACGGGAAAACAGCTTGTTAGAATGTTAGCATAAAAAAATAAAGCTGCATTATGGAGCTGTGAGACAAATGCAGCATTGCAGAGACACAAAAAAAAAGACTTGTAAGCTTTCCAGAAAATTCATGGTTACAGTTGAAAAATCAGCCAGAGTAGCAAGGTTTTGTTTTTTGTTTTTGGTTTTGTTTTGGTTTTTTAGCATGAGACTGAAAAAACCCGTGCATGAATTTGATTAGTTATTCTACTTTAAAAAATGCCACTCGATTAATGTCATTTAGAATAGTTTATCTGGCAAGTACAAAGAAACAATATGTAGTTTTCCAAGTTTAACAACAAACCATTCCAAAATTCAGGCATTTTATTCTCTCTCATATACACGTTTTAAGGTTAAAATAAAGATCTCATGGCTTATGTAACAAAGAATTGTTCTGATTGTTGCAGAAGCAGCAACTCTAAATTTTCCTTTCTGTAAAATAGCAATGATCATATAAAATTGTGCTACATGAGAAAGGGAGGCATGCACACAAATGAGAAGAGTATTAAAAAAACCCAAAAGCAAAGCAAACTGGCCCAGACAAGAGTCTGTTTAGTTGTTTCCTCCTACAGGCTGTATTGAAAGTCACTTTGTATTACAGCATACACAAAAATTCTTTTTAATGATGTTTAACTTTTTCAAGTTGCTGGTGTTTGTAATGAGGTGCTTTTCAGTAAAATGCATTTTCCAGCTTTTGGTTTAAAATTCAAGACAGAAAAAAACCCCTAAGAAATGGTTAAATCTGGAAAACTAACAAGATGTAAATTTGTTAAGTGTATAGAATAGTAGTTCAAAGGAAAACGGATTCACTGCAGAAAAAAAATAATCATAACCCTTCCTATTTTCTATCATAACTACAGTCATCTCTACTACGCATTTCTGCCTTTGGGACAGATAAAGGATACTGAACAGGATCTAGTGATCAACACACAATATTTACATAGAGTATGCTTCTCATTAGGGAAAAAAAAGGAGAAGAATGTTGGGGGATGGGGAGGAATGACAGGGCGACACAACACTTCAACTGAACAGATTTTGTATCTTCAAGCATTCTAGACACCAAATAAACTGATTTCTAGGGGAAAAAAACCTCTGGTAAATTTTAATCACATTATTCCACAGCTGTTTGCAATAATGTGTTACCTACCTACCGAAAGTAGTTTTCTCTCACTTTCAAATTCTACTGCTGACTATTATAAACTCGAAAAACAATGGTTTTGCTAGCTTTAAAATACTGAACTTCAAGTTTCTTATCTATAGTATTTTCATATTTTAGGCAATTCCCATCATTGTCTCAACTTCTGCTACCCCATCCATGAAGACTGGGTTTCTTCATATTACAGTGCTGCTAGAGGGTCAAAGCAAAGCACAGTGCAAACTCATTATTAGAGCACTGTCAAGCACTTCTCCTTCCTAGATAAAGGACTAGTGCAGTAACAAGACAATCCTATTCCCATCTGAGGCAAGTAAACAGAATTTGCTTTTACACAGCTCCTTTCATATTCAAAATATCCCAATATGCTTTACAATAATGAGATAGAAACACTGTCATTTCCGTAATCTCAAACACAGAGGGCAAGGCTTTGTCTTGCAAGTCGGAATAAAAGGAGGTCATGGGTCCTTTGAAGTTTCGTTACATCATCTAGACTGAAGGACAGAATGGAAAGGAGAACATAACTGAGACAAAACAGAAAGGGAGGAGGACAGGTGACCATTGTGAAATGTGTGTGAGACATCTCTTTCATCATATGTAAGGAGCACCAACCTAGAAGCAAAAATTAATCAGCAGGAAAGACTTTTTTTTTAAGACTGGCAGCAGGTACAATGCTAATCCTATTTTTCTTTGAAGGCTTTTCTTGGGCAGGAAGGGAGGGAGGGAGCTAAGAAGCCTGGCGAGATGAATTCCACTTTCATCACAGCAAGTCAGAGATCTATATGCATACAGAGATTCAGTTCAGGTGAATGTAATATAGTAGGTTGAATTACCCATCCAGTCAACATAAGTACTTATCCACTAAGGAGGTGAAATATCCTGGCAAACGAGAATTTTAAAGGAACTTAGGAAAAAACACTTCTAACGAAAACAGAAAGGGGACAGGAAATTAAAAACAGATCAGACAGCTCACTATTGCGCCTTAAAGAAAGGGTCCATCACCCAACGGGCACTGGCTGGCAGAAGCTTCTTCAGTAAGGATGGACTAGCCAAGAAAAGCACAACAATCTGCAGTCTGTGGTTTATTGCCAATCTTGTGTTCCCAAATGAATTAATAAAAAGTGGTGACCTAATTAAACTACATCCTCTGCATCTTGCCTTCCTTCTGCACAGCCAAGCAACAGCTACATGGAACAGAACAGCAGTGGTTAAACTCTCCAAAATACTTCATCCACCACTCCCCTGATTAGAGCCTCACACAGTGAGGGAGAGAGAGAGAGAGAACTGCCTAATAATCCACCTTCATTGCTTAGCTGTTCACAAAGGATTGCAGAACTTTTGGCAGGAACCACCCTTAAAGCAGAATTTTGTGCCTCTTCTCCAATCCTACCTCAGTGAAATTAAGGATATGTTCACTGAGCACCTCACACGGAAAGAAGGTGGATGATTTTGGATGCTCCACCTCTGCAAAGCTTTATGGAAGCCTCAACAGGGCTTTGCTCCTTTTCTACTGGAGGCTTCTCTTTCCTCAGCACTGAACAGTTACGCCTTCAGCTGTGTTCACTGTTTAATTTCCCCCACCGCCTTTCTTCTTCTCCTAACACTTGCATACTTTAGCCTTGGCTATGGAGTACTGACTAAGAAGGAACAATAGGCGCCTTTCAAGGCTTTAGAGTGAGCTTTGAGCAAGGCTCAGCTCAGAGCCCCAGTCAATATTTACTGCAGTTTGAAACCACTGTTTCATGGCTCCTTCCAGGTGGAACACACTAGTCGGGAACCCCTAGATCTCACCTGATTTTATCCTAATAAGACAAAATAAAGCGATAAACAGATTACAAACAAAAGTATTTTTTATTGGAAATATTCATAGTCACAGAACAGAAAGAAATAAAGGAAAAAGGAAGTGGGACAGGAAAGATAAAGAAGACACACTACAGTACCACGACTTATGTTTGACGAGAAGTAAGCCACTTATAATTAGGAAAGTAATCTTTCCCCTAAAGCTGATCAGCAACGTTTGAAAATCACACATTAGACGCTACTACATGCAAATCCATTTAAAGTGACAGAAGTAAATGAAGTATGCTAAGAAACCCAGCTCTTTAGCTATCTAAAGCTCTCATTCTCTTTGCAACACCTAGGTCACATCATGACCACAAATTATAGCACGACCATAAATTACAGCAATGCTTGCCTTTGCACAGATACAACAGTTTGATGTTTAAAAACCATAAGTAAAAAACCACACTTTCAGCTTATCAAGTGAACAAAGACAGAAAAAGGAGTTAAGAACTGTCTTTTTTCACATTAAGTAAGTAAGTCATATGCAAGATGTAATTACTTGTCCAAAGAAATGGATGGCTTCACACATAATGACAATACTATTAGAAGTTTTTAAATGTTTTTATTTCATTAAAATTTAAGGATTTTTTTTCTTTTTGCATTGCAATCACGCTTCTATAGACGTATTCACCTGTTTCTAGAAGCTTGCAGGATTGCAATAAATCAACAAAATCAAAAGAAGTGTCCTGGCAGAAGACTGAGGGTGCAATTTAGAGAACATCCCCTCCCCTTCTTTAGGTGCTTCTCTCACTTCCCGTAAAAATCTACATTACACAAAAAAACCCAACGAACCAAACAAACAAAAAAACCACCAAAAATCACATTTCTGACAAGGAAATACAACTGGACTGACAATCATAATTTACCTGTTCAAACTGAAAGGCAGCGGTATGATTTTTTGTTTAGAGTGGTCGGAGTCCTGTCTCAACATGCTTTCTTATCTGAGACTCCAGTGCAAGTTTGGAGTCAAACAGTCTGACAAGCCACTGTCAAAACAGGAAAAATTACAGCTTTACCTTCAGATGTCAAGATCTTTTGAAAAACATGTTTTATGTCAGCCCTGTGGTTAAAGCGCATCAACAGCAGAACAGATGCATCTTTCCACCTTGTATGTTAAATTTTCAGATGCATGAAGTTTTGATTGTTCAAGTTGCTTTATTGGAGAATGTTGCATTATTGTCATGGCATTTGTTTGATTTTAAAATTTGATAGCATCAGATTGGATTTCCAATTCCACTCCTCCCACTTTAAGGGAAAGCAGGAAAGCTCGTAAGTATCAAAAGTTTAAAAAACCTGGTACAATTAAAGGACTAAAATAGAGGTAAGACTCCTGAGTAACTAAGAAATATTTTTTTTACAAAACAGAGTTCAAAATAAAAAGTTATGAGGCTTCCCAGTCCTCAAGAAATAAGTACAGACACCTTTATACCTACAGTTTATAGTTTATAAACTTCTCTTACCCGTCTTTCATATTACATTCTCTACATGGCGGATGAGAATTTAATCAATATATGGATAAATTTTACATAATAAATATGTACCCATGTTCGAAATACTAGTTTTGAAGAGGAGTACATATTTGGTAAACCACATCCAAAACAAAGAGTAAAGTGAATGGGCTCTGCAGAAGTGGTAAATGAAAACACAAGGTAAATATTTTTAGAGGGATTTAATCATGCCTATTTTTAAAAACAGCCTAGTATTACCAGTAATTTTTTTGAAATCTGGAGAGGAATAAGACAGAATGAGGCACAGTGAAGCACTGTCAACTGAACAGTTGATACTTAGTTTATTCTCTTCCATTACTGCAACTTGAAAAATAAAAAATATCCTTGCAATGATTCAGTAAACTCAATGGGAATGTCATTCAAATATAGCAGGGCATCTGGTCAGCGTATGCTATCATGCTATTTCTTTTACCCTATGTACACTATGGCAGAATACTACTTACATACTACTCCCAATCACTTATTCAGTGAATACTGCAGAAGAAGATAATTAGTAGTCCATATTACCATAAATCAGGATATGCTGTATTAAACAGATAATTTCTCAACTGACAAGCTGAATATGTGTAAACAATATTCTTTCTTCTGAAACATTATTTAAATAAGAGCATTATTGCAGTGACGAGAACCACAAAAATTTGGGAGTGCATGGAAGGTTCTTTCTAAAACCTACAAATTTATCTTAAAAAAAAAAAAAGTGTTTCTTTTCCTTCTCAAAGACAGAGACATTTCTCAGACTAAAACCACTAACAAATTTATCCCTAACAGCAATCACAAGTAACAGTACTAATCTCTAGCTCATTTAACCAAAAACCAAGGAACCTTTACACCTGTGTACATCACCATACTTTTGGGACTAAGACACTACCAAGACTCATTTTGTCTATGGCATTTTCGTTACAGTGTGGAAAGCAGGCCACATTTTGTTTTAAGTATAGGACTGAATCTGAAAGAAAACAGGTAATTCAAGAAGATTGGGCCAAACCTACCTGATACTAATTCTAATCCAAAAATTAAGTCTTGGGTGCCTCCACGGTACTAGCTTTATGAAGTAAATAGGCTTACAAAGATGAAGCAATCATTCCTCTGTCATACATAAAAAAAAATTAGTACAGAAATCCTAATTGGGTGCCTCAGTGATCTGATTTCCTCACAGAAGCTACAAAGGCAAAATTGCTTTCATCAGTAATAATAGATTAGCTCCAAACGACACATCTAAAATTAAGTGCTTAGGAAAGTCTTCCAAATGCTTTGTTCTGAAGAAGACCATTACATCAACACTAAATCAAGACAGCTAGTATGAAAAATGGAAAATGGAGATTTCTTTTTACAGTAAGCTATAAAATGTACTTCACTCAGACACAGGGTCTGAAAAAGTAAAATAAAGTGATGCTCTAAATCACTAAAAAAACTTTTTTTTTTTTTAAAGCTAACTATCATGGATTTGGAATAGAAACAGTGAATATGGAGATTCTCCCCATGAAGTCTTCTTTGCAAGGAAGTTCTATATAGTCGAGATATAGAGAAAGGATTTGCCTGGAATTTGAATGCAGTGAATATCCATGATATAATGAGAAGCAAGGATGATCTACCACTCTAATTAATTTTCCTTTTTCACCCACACTGTCACTTGTTATGATAATGTGAATCTTAACCTTAATGAGAAATTTCATACCACCTTGATTAAAGATACTGCAAATAACAACAATTTCAATGAAGAATCTCTTTATATTCTCAAAACCCTCAACCTTCTGCTAATGAAGTTCCCATCTACAACACAGATTTTCAGAGACTGATTTATATTTCGTGGTTTTAAGTGAGGATTATGCAATTATGCATATTAAAAAATGCTCATGGTCTGCAGGAAGTCTTCTTAGGTATTTCTAGAGGTATTTTGTCTGAGGACTTTTTAAGATGTAAATTTCTCAATAAAATCGTGTATGCATTCCTTTACAACATTTGTGTAACACAAAAAGCTATAAAACATTCACAATACATTTTTGAAATATATTTTTGAAATGTATTTTACAAAACAGAGAAAATTTTGGAAGATTTCTGGGAACCTCGCAAGCAATTCACTACAAATACATGGAAGTAACATTAAACTGAGCCCAGATTTGGGCTCAACTGGATCTGCCAATACAGACACCGTAAAGCATGATGAAATTTCAAATGTATGCACGATGGATGCAGTTCAAGAATTAGAACTGGATTCTTTTGCAAGACTCCATTTTACAAGAAATAAGCTTATTTCATCAATGTGTATCTTCTCAAATTAAACAAGGGCCACATTTCTTTAAAGATGTGTCTTCCCCTCACCACGTTTTATCTCATAGCCATTAGATATCAGCAAATCTGCTGGAAATCATAAAAAAAAAGTAGATGTGGTACTCCATTAAATGAAACTGCCTCAAGAAAAATTGCTTTCTCAGCAGCCTCAAAATACAGTGACATACCACATGACAAGAATCACTGCTCACCATACTGATTAACAGGTAATAAATTACATGGTTAATATGTTGAAGAGTTTACATTTGCAAGGAGAAGAAGCATTCTCTAAGGACTTCTGTTTTGTAGAAGACTATTGTTCTACTTTATAGAAAACAGAGACTTCTTTCCCGAAAACAGTGGTTTAATTATTTCAGTTTGAAAATCATTCCATCCTACTTAGGAATTTACAAGATCCACCTGATCTTTCATTTATATTTTGTCTAGAAGAGAGCAGTATACTGCATATCTATTTTTTTTCATGGATACTGCATATAGTTCTTTGGAATCCATAACCTGTATCCCAATGGTGTCCTACTATATGTGATTAATTTTACCTTCATGATCGTAAATTATTAATTCTTTTTTTTGGCACACACAGAACCATACTCCACTATAGACGGCATTCAACACCATAAGAGTTTCACTAATGCCTATCTGTTAATCACATATGATGAGCCTGTTCTCACTTTCGAAATCGCTGACAGCAAAACAACTACTCATTCAACCAGGTTTGCTTTTACCCTTTTCAGCCGCTCAAAGGTAGAGGTCTCAAACATACAAGAACTGTTCAAAAAAATTTTAGTCTAGAATGGGCACAACCAGACAAAGACCCACTGGGTCCACAGCAACACTATGCTCCTTGGCCCCCTCACTGGATTCAATTGTGTGGTGTCACAGAAACTGACAAACCCAACTACTAAAACTCATATTCAGGAACTAAACCATAAAACCATCAATACAGGACCTAAATCAACTCCTATCCAAAGCAGTAGGAAAATCTTCTAGCTTCTGTAAAGTTGGATCTGAACACTGCCAAAAAAAGGGCAATAAAAAACCATCAAAAAACAGGGTATTAAAAGAAAAAGAAATATCTGTTGCAGTGCCTGTCAAGGCATACAGCGCAAACAAATAGATAAACTTTCACTCCTCATTACTGCCCACCAGCTCCTACTGATTTCTATTTTAAAAACCATGATATGTATTTAAACAACTTTCCTTAATCAACTTTAAGGGATTGTTTTTTGGATAGTATTTAAAAACCTCCATGTGCAAAAAAGCTGAAATAAAATCTAAGGCACCAAGCAGTCTCAAAAATCCCATTTAGCTGCTGTCTGCAACTCTAGATACCTAAATATGTTCAAAATTCTGGTTCTGAGGATCAACTCTTTTTAAATCAATGGCCTAAAAAATGCTTAAATAAACTGCTCACTTTACAGGCTGCAAATAAATAATTAGTAAATATTATTGGGAAAGCACAACTTCACTCTTTCAGTTTCTTTATGAACAGCATTTAAGATAATTCACACTGCAATTATGCACTTATGCTTATATTTGGAAATATTTGTGCAGGGATAAACAGAACTGGCACACATTCCATTCAAGTTGCTACTGCAGTACAACAAAATCTTAGCTTGATTTCACTTAAGATGACCCACACACCATGGGTTGAAAACAGAAAAAAAGCCCCAAACATGAACATGGAAACTAGCTGCTTTCATTCAGCTTTTTTTTTTTTTTTTTTTTTTTTAATCCAGTTTACTATGCAGGGCACAAGCAAAAGCATACAAAGCATAAGATGATTTCCACCCATTTAATAAATGCAGGCAAATACTGGCTTTGATCGCAGCAATTTCACTGGAAAGCTCAGTTCACCAGAGAGTGTGCAACACAGAATGAGACAAAGGCATAAGTGGCTGAAAAGGAAAGAGAAAAGTGTATGCAACTTGGGCATAAATGAAGGGACAAATATAACCCTAGAATTACAGTCTTTTGAATACAGGAATAATAAACTTCCAAGTAAATGTCACTTCACTATGACTGAGTTTCCCCAATTGGATATTGTATACATACATATATATATATATATATATAATTATTAGGCACACACTTCCCATGTTCTTTCCCCCCAAAAGCAGAGCTGACAATGGTGACGGCGGAGTGTGTAATTAGTTTTTATTGTTCCCCTGACAGCTATAGCTCTGCAAGGATCCCTTGCCTTTTCCATTGTAAATGTTATGGAAAAATACACTAATGACAGGCATTTAATTATGGGCACAGCAACCATGATGGGAGCTGTGCCAAAAGTGATTGGCAGCTTTGGACACCAGATATTCACAGCAATGCTTCTATCATACCTTGTAATCCAGATTAGTGAAGATGTGAGTTTTTAAAGCTTTCATTATTGTCTAGATATTATTATTAATTACCACAACCAGACAGAAGCAGAGAGAAAAAAATCAACAAAATGTTAACTTTTTTTGTTAATACCATGAGGTTTTTTGAAAGAGGTCTCTCCACTTACAATGCCATCAACATAAAAGAAATCCCTCCTGACTCCAGCACATAGTTGACTTTTTTTTTTTAATTACACATAGTTACAAAGAGATGCTATGCCCTTTTAACATATCTTTATTCAGTATTTACAATAAACCATTCCACATTCAACTGTAGTTGCTGAGGTGCTTTCTCGCCTGGTTAATTAGCAATTGGGAGACATGCTTTTTGGCAGCTTTTGTATCCCTGTTATTTCTTTTGGTTTGGCACAAAAACTCCCTTTTGGAAGCACCAGTATTTGTACGGTACCCCACTTAGTGATGGATCACTAATTTTTAATAAATTCAGCCCCAAGAGAACTGCAAAAAGATGTAAAATTGTACTGGAACAATAACTGTAAACAAACAAACAAACAAATTAATTAATGGGCTGCGGGTAAGAGCCCTTGCAGAACTTAAATATTAGGTCCCTTCCAGACTATACATGGAGAGCCTATACAGGAGATCACAAGCAGTCTCAAGACATTGGTCTGAATTGGCTTTTAACTACTTGATCCAAATCTCTGTCTTTACCTTTAAACAGCTTTAAAAAGTGACCAGCTAATGTGGATGCACAATTTCCTTGAAGAATGCTATATCTGAATATTCCTTCACTGTTTCTCATCCCTCCCCCACAACCAGATGAATGAAATTGCTCTGTGAAGCAGATCTCTATGAAGAATGACCACACAATTCTGGACCAAACGGTTCTAAGTCTATGTAGCAGTCACAAATCCCTGGCTAAGCCGAACAAAGCAACATTATTCCAAAGTGGTAAGTTTGGGAATATAAAAGTGAAGCTGTCTGGCTCTAAAGTGGTAACTTACAAATAGCTGCAGAATCACTGTTGGCTGTCCATCCCCCATCCAGCTGGCTCTCATATCAGTAACTTCAAAAATGCAGTTTGCCATTATGGTGGCTGAAGGCACTTTGTGTGTCAGTGCAATGACCATGCTGTGTGTGCATGTCAGAAGGTCAATACTTTCAAATTCCAGAGTCTCTCTTTATTTCCTTCTTTTCTCGAAACAATAGGAAAGAGAGCAGGATTGATAGCTCCTGCTTTGTTAACTTCTGCTCACCAAATGCCCTGCCTTTATGAATACATAACTATTTTAAAAAAAATCTGGTTAGACATCAACTAAAGTGGAAAAAAACAACTCACAGCCAACAACAAAAACCCCCAACCCAATGCAGCTGTTTTTCCTGCTCATTAACAGCATTAATTGGTAAATTTCCTTGCAACAACTTTTAACAATTGCAGGGGACCCAACATCATTAAAGCTGCAAGAAGTCCTTACTAATGCTGATGAATTAGCATTGAAGACTGACAATTGTGCTACAAAGATCATCATCAAAATTACCATTAAAATACTTACTTTTTTTTTAATGTCTCCTCACAAAAAAAACAAAAGAACCTGTATTTTATTTATACTGCACTACAAAAACTACAAAATGTTAGATATTAAGAGATATGGGGGGGTGTTTACTTTTGATGGTTTAAGTTTAGAATGTATTCAGCTTCAGTTTCTAATGCACAGACTGAGAAAAGATACTCAAATTTATTTACAAAATTTTAACAAATGCAAAGTGAAAATTAAATTAAAAAAACTATGTATGGTACTAGTATTAAAATAAAAGTATTTATATATTTCTTAGTAAGTCCCTGTGTGATAAGATAATGTGATTTTAAGGTTTGTAGAAAGAAGGAAATTCTTCTGAATTGTAATATGAATACGAAAAATAGTACTTTGAAGTCCACAAAAGCAAAAAAGGTAGCACTTCATTGCTACCCACCGGGGAACAGCCGCAGCACTCAACCACTACTGATGAACAACTCATGCAATGTGGATGTGCCGCAACTCCCAGCATCCACCCCCAAGCCAGAAAAACTACACCATATCAGGGAGGAAATACTACATTATTTCAATGAATAAAGACGGTCAATGATGAACGGAAAACATTAATTATGGCACAAAACATATCCTGTCAAAATATGCATCCTTTTTAAAAAATCATGAGGCCAAATTTTATCTTTCAGAACGAAACAAATATGATTTAGCAGAGGGTGACCGGCATCGAAGTGGACATATCTCCTACCCCAGTTTTTCTGCCTCACCAGATGTTTCACAAACAAATAATTTCTTCTCTGCACTCCAGCACCACGTCGTTACTGTAATCAGAAACCAAAAATGGTGCCTATCAAATAAGATGGTTCTCCAAGAGTCTGATGAAAACAAACGAGCAAAAAATAAAGTTACTCGGTGATAAACAAGAAGTAAGATTTTTTTATTGTGGATACGGCTGTTGAACAGTATTAATCATCAGATTAATGTGATGATCTAATGGCAGAAAATTAACAACATGAAAAATAACTAATACTGTACTTACAGGTTTTGTGAATCGAAGGTCCTTTTTTTTCCATGCCATATGTCAGCATGGATAGGTAAATTCTTCCAGCAGATTATAATGCAAGTGACAATAAGAATTGTAATCCTCAAGGCTTTCCAAGTAAAAATTGTCGAACATGAAGAATTCCCTCTAAATTGGTATTAGCAATTCAAGCAGACTTGCTAATTAACAGGACTCTTGTGTATCTTCTCGTTAGCTGATTTTTCTTTTGACAGCATTTTTACTGGTCATGCATTTAAACAGGAAAATGGCCATGAAACTATGAGCATACCAGCTCACAGAACACTGGCATCAAACTATTTCTCTGCGTTTTACAGCAGTCAAAAATAAACAAACTCATTTTTTTCATACACCTAGGGTCTAACAACATATTTTTATCAACTGTCAACAGTAAAAAATGAAGGATGTTTCCCCAGAATTGGGGGGTATATCTCTTTTACTGGAAATTCTGGCATTCTATGGGGGAGAAATACAATCTCAATCCTTGCAGAACAGCAAGGGTGGTGTCATATATTTTCATATACTTCATTTTAGCACAAATTATTTTCTAGAATGTGTAGGAATGGGAATTCGTGCTTTTGTAATGTAACATTCTAGACTCAGTTTCCTAAAAAAGAGGATTTCAGACACATATACATATTTGCACACTATTAAAAAATACCTACCATTTTAAATGAGCTTAACCATAATTTAGCTTGTGGAGACTACAATGAATAGGGAGAATGCAAAACTGCAAGGAAGACTTCTAACACGTGAATGATCCTATTCTTCATTCAGATATGCTGAACTACCTTACAGTATGGCTTACTCATAATAACTCTAATACCACCAGAAAGCAATTTCAGTAACATGTTTGTTTATTTTAAACAAAGTGTTTTCCTTTCATTATATTCATGTGCTGCTAACTAAATTTTAAGCACAAGTAAGTGCAACAAAAACTTCAACAAAACAGGACCCTTTATTCTCAACAGTGAACTACACCATTCAGAAACACTAGAAGATGAGATTAATCATGAAACTAAAGACATTTTTTAAGAACAATGCTCAGAACTGGATAGCAGAGCAAAGAGTGATTACTGGAAGAAAATCGCAATTCCAAAAAACTTCTAGTTGAAAAAAAAAAAAGAATATTGAAAAACAGTGAGCCAAAGCAACAGAGGCACATCTCACAGGCATGGACAAACTACTGTCTACTCATGGTTTCACCAGTAAAGGTTGCATCTTTGTTAGCATCCTCTCTAAGCTGTTCCCAATGACCAGCCTTCTTTATGCACTTTCTTGAAGTCTGGTATTTCAGAAATGCAGCAGTCCTCTGCCCAGCAACAGACTGGGTTAGGAAGAAGTAGTAACAAAGTACTCAAATAAGCCCAGGGAGTTCTCAAAGCACATTCCTGTAATCTTCTCTGTTTCATTTTACATTTGTGTGCCTGAGTGCTTGCTTATCTACCTGCCCACCTACCACCTACCAGCGTGTGAAGAAACAGTACACTGGGAAGATGGCCAAGAACTAAAACACACATTCTGCGAATAATGTTTTTATTATTACTTTGAACTCTAAAACAAAATATCTTAGCCAGAAGATGAGACCTGGAAATTTGACTGAAATTGCATCCACTTTCTAAATGTTTTAGAGTTCACCAACTGAAAAAAATCATTTTCAGATTTTTTTTCTGACACATTATTATTATACACTCTACACCACCACATCACCTTCTAATGACACACTTTAGTGCATACATACATATGTATATATGTGTATTTATATATAAGTATACACATACCTACATTGAAATGCATACATATTCTCATACAAATGTGTATACATTACATATGCCTCTCCATATGAATGCCATGACCACGGCTCCTGAAGGACTAATTGCATTCACTCACTTTCTCAGCCCAGCTTGAAACTCGTAGATTGCTGGAATCATAGCAATAGGGGAGAAAAAGGAAGGCTCATCTTTATCCATCCCTCTTAAAAAGGATAGAGGGGCTAGCAGACAGAATGCAGTAAAGTGTCCTGACTGTGTGCACTTGGAAAAGATTTAGGAAGAAGCATTTCATGAAGACCATGTACCACTTAATAAGGTGCCTTTCATACAAAGGTGGAAGCCAGTGAAACTATTGTTCTTTGTGCAGTTTTTCCATAGAAGGTTTGAAACTGTTTCAACTGTTTCAAACATCCATTTTTAAAATAAACACCAATGTTCTTTTGGAGACACAAGGTGTTAATGAAACTATTAAAAGCAAAGAAAGTAAGTGTATAGAATTGAAGGCTCTACTTCTTTTAATTACAAGGAATCAAAAATTTCTTTAGCTCTCAGAGAAAGCTGCTGGATAAAATGCCCTCAAAATACAAGCTATGCTGTTTCAAAACTGTTAATATACATATATATACAATACATATATATAGATACATATTAATATATATATGTGCCATGTGTATATATATCCCAAATACTTAAGCTCCTATGATTCCCTTGACACAAGAAACTTACACAGAATACCAACACCAAAGAAAATGCCTTGATTTTGCCCCTATTCATCCCCAGCTTCTTAGTTGTTCTTAACATGCGTAACTGCTTTCTTCCTATTCCAGCCATTTCTTCATGGCTTCCCTAAACCCTGTACACTGGCAGAACTGTATCTATATGGAAAACAAACATGCAAAACTGAATGAAACAAAAAACAAACAAACAAAAAACCCAAATAAAAACACAAACAACCAACCAAACAAAAAACCAAACCAAACCAAAAAAAAAAAAAACAATCAGCCACACAACCTCGGCATATAAAGCCAATACACTGCAGTGAAATCTGAAAACACATAAAAATGGATGGCAGGATACTCAGAAATTCACCGAGCCAGCAACTATGCTCCCGAAGTGTCACAGTCAGAGCTTCTTAACACTAAGTCCGTGCCTTTGGCTGGTCCAGGTAGGCACTTAAGTACACATCCAGTCATCCACGCAACTGCTACAGAACCTAAATGTGTCTGTATTTAACTTCAGAGAAGTTAGATGCTTTTCTGAAATAGTACCTAAATACTCAGTTACAAAATTCACCTAAGTTTAGACATCCAGGTTGTGAAATTCTAATCTACGCATGGAATTTTCTGTTTGCTGCTCCCAAGTAGCTATCCAAAAAGAAAACCTCTAGCAATATTGATAAAATTCTGGTAACCAGCTTCATTATGGGAAATCACCAGCTGAAGTTTTTATAATAATTCTCTTACAGATTTTATGTACCATTTTCTTGTATAAGACACAGCCAAACCCAGTAATACTCCTAGTAAAAAAATATTTGCTTTTGTGAGACTACAAGCTTTGGCCTCTACATACGACCAGAAACTAGATTTGAAATGCTGATACTTTTAACCATACTGAAACAAATAACAATTTATGTAGCTACATAACCTGACAGTGAAACAACTTACAGGAAAATACCTAAATACAACCCACAACCTTAAAGCGCATTCCTGCATGCAGAAAAATGTATCATTAATTACAAGAAGTAGTTCAGCTTGAACTCTGACAAGATTAAAAACAGCAGCAAGCACTAGACACACAAGTAGACCTCTTAAAAATTTGGCCCACGTACAGGATATTTGGTCTGAATTCTAATTACAAGAACACTAGTAATCAGGATTAAATTAATATGCTCCATTCCAAAACTGAGTATTCAGAATAATATTCTCTGATGACAATAGTTTGCTGTCCCATATAAGAACACAGCAAACAGTGCTGAAGATTAATGCACTTCAAGGTAACAATTAGAATTGGTGTACATTTAATTCTAGGCATACACAAATGAAAAAAAAAACCAAACAAATAAAACACATTTTGGAGCTTATTTAAGGATTAATTTTCAATTTTAAAAATTATTAAAAGACATTATTTTATTTACACTTCAGAATCCAAATACCTGAACATATTCTCACTTGGAACTTGACTACAGCATTTATGGTACTTCATATATGCTCATAATTAAACACGTAAGAAGAGTAAGAAACAGGATTACTTTAAGCATTCCTAATAAGAAACTTAGACTCTACAAGAATACACAACTTTGTTACACATACATGCTAACAATGATCATACAACATTTTCTAATTGTTCTAGCAGAACTTTGGCAACTAACCAAGCAATGTAATATGAATTTTGCTAATAGACTCCTCAGGTATTTTATTTACCAAATACTGTTCACAGTAGGACCACTTATCAATTGGGCCACTCAACAATTTACTAATGTGTTTTTCAATGAGAATGAAAACTTTACGTATTTCAGTAAGCTGCTGGACTTTTATATTTAAAAGTGAAACATCGTCAGATTGGAAGGAAGAACAATTATTATTAAATTTTTCAAAGTTTAGATGAAATATTACTTTAGCATGCCTTTAATCACTAGCAAAATGATCAATGTTTAATTTTGTAAAGGGAATTAACTAGTTCTACAGCAGTTCATTAATTCTGAATAAATACAATAAAGAACTAAGATAAATCACAATGGTGGTATCTGTGTTTAAAGAACAACATTATATTTTGTCTTCTAATTTCAAATAGTTGTCACCAAATAAGCATCCCTACTTACTTCTGCCTGCATACATCTCT
The DNA here is from genome assembly GCA_013397135.1 of Pachyramphus minor. NCBI lineage: Eukaryota > Metazoa > Chordata > Aves > Passeriformes > Tyrannidae > Pachyramphus > Pachyramphus minor. The sequence goes on from VYXB01006775.1 coordinate 266,836, forward strand.
TGAGTCTACCTCCAGATGCAGACAAATCACTGCAAAGTTATTCCTGCAACATTATTAACTGCTCTAAAAATTTCTATAACCAAAAACAGTTCTGCCTTCAGCTTACATTCTGACTAAACGAATTCAAAGGAAAAGTGCTTTCTTTTCTTTGGGTCTCTTCCACCTACCATTCCGGTGTGTTTGCCTGGTTTTCTGTAATGATCATGTTATTTGGAAAGCACATAAAAACTGGCATGCTGTATAAAACAACTGCACTCTGCTCTTTCTCATATTTTTAACTCACGAAGAAACATGACATGTCCAAATAGATATATCCATTGTGAAAGAGCAGTGAGTATTTTAAGAGAAGAAATGTTTGGTGTTAAAATGGAAACATCTTAAAATTTAGAAATGTTTAGAAACATCTTAAAAGTCACTCTTCCTCTAGTGTTTAGAAGAATAACAAAATTAAGTTTTCTTCGCAGTCTCTTGATGTTTAATGTTGTATTAATAAGAGATTCCATTACCAATAATAAAACATGATAAACTTAGTAGAAGCCTCACAAATCCAACTCAATGAGCAATACCTACTGACTAGGTAAGCATTGCTTGTACCTTAAACTCTCTTTACCGATGTACAGTTATTGTTCAAGCTCATCACACACAGCACAACAGAAGTGAAAAATCTTGAATGTAAGACTGTTTTTGAAGTAGTTTAGCTGTTTTAACAGCAATGTGTGCATTCAGTCAAACCTACTTCTCTCACCAATCCTCCTTTTGCCCAGTGTGTTTTGCAAATATTATTTTTTTACCAGCAGTTACATTTCATTTTGGCTAACAACAACGGAAAAAAACCTCTGGTTTTTGAGAGACAATCAATTTTTGGGGACATATGTTCTTTGATGTCTGATGTGAGGTATAACTTTTCAAGCAATACACATAAAAAAGGGAAAAATGTACAGACAGGCATTTAAAATCATGCATGCTCATCATTCCTAAGTGTGACTGTTTCTGTGGATAAATCCTCTCCGTCTCAAGTTTTTTGTGCCAACCTTTTATCACCGAGGTGTTGTGACCAGGAACACAGTGCTGGACAGACAAGCTATCTCTGAGCACTTGAAAATTCTGCCTGTTAACTTCTGCATCACCTATTTTGAACCTGCTCTGGAATACCGAGTAGGGGAGTTTTCTGCAGGCAACACAGATCTATTAAAAAACATGACCTGTGACAAAAATCAATGTGCTAATCTCAAGCCAAACAGCAATATCAGAAGCATAAAAAAGAGATAACCCAAGATAAAACGTCCCCAAATTTACTTAGACTAGCTTGACGGGTTTACCAAAAAAAAAAAAAAATCCAAAAAACCCACAACAGACCCACAAACAAACAAAAAAAGTAAGTCTGTTCATAGGCACTTAAACAAGGCAAAAGAACTGAATACCCAGCTGACTTTGTACCTAAACATATGGATACCATTTGGAATAGGGCTGCAATTGAAATTCGCTGATGAAGGAAAACTCCAAAAAAAATTTAAAAATTAAACTTCCCCTTTCAGTGCGGAACGGCACACGCAAAGCCTGGTGCCGGGAACCCTCGGCGCTAGGGGAGCGGGGCGACTGTGCCAGCACCGCTCGGCCCCCGACGGCGGGGACAGAGAAGATGCTCGGGACACAGACTCTTGGCTCGGCAGGGCAAACATACCTCGCTCCTTCACCTTCAGCCCGCTCGGGAGAGCCCCCCGCCGGGCGGGCAGGGCACGGCAGGGCAGGACCGGGCAAAGCCGCTCCTGCCAACCCTCCTGCCCAGGGTGCCGCAGAGCCGGGGACCGTGGAGGTAGCGCCCCGCCGCCCTGCCCGGGGCCGCATCCCCGCTACCGTAGCCCTCCGGGGCAGCTTCGGGGNCTACCCTGCAGCCCTGAACCTCCGTTAAAATAAAGTTTTCCACGCCATTCTCCAGCCAGGATTAGTCCCTGCGGTTTCTGGGCAAGAGTCTCCGGCGCCCGCCCGCCGACAGAGCCACCCCCTTGCCGGTGCGCGCCCGCGGCCGCCCCGCGTACCTGGGATTGGAGCTGTTCCAGTAGACAGCGTAGCG